>OY735268.1:4361879-4512120 GCA_963457715.1 Argyresthia albistria | reverse complement strand
TGCCGTTTTCAAATTGACCACCGCTCTGATTAAATCTCAGTATTGTTAAGTTTATAATTTTCTATCACGTTGTATGATACCAGTGATGTTTTGTAGTTGTATGTATTTGTATGACTAACAATTAACAGTGGCAAAGTTCAAATCGGGAATCTCTAAGCCGACTCAGGAATAATTATCTTGTTGTTCCTCCGAAAATCTGTATATTTTAATGTTTTGTAAAGTAGTCGTTACATGAAGGTGTTTTTATAGTTATTTCAAGTCTTCCTTTTGTTAGGTATTGTGGGAGTAGGAAGGGCGCCTCGGAAGGTGCATCTAAATACTCAGCATTATATTTTTATCTAGAAATACTTGATGTCAATGTAACATATTATGTTTGGTAAAATGTGATAATCTGACAATAATGATAGGTTTCCGAAATTGTTGAAGAATTGGCCAAACAGCACATAAATCCGCAGTTAATGATTGAAACTGGCTTTTAACTGCATCATATGATGCTAAACAAAGTGATAAGCAGTCAGTGCTTTCTGTAACTGCGAGATTACAAATTATCTCAATTACAAAAAAGTCAATAACAATATTGTACTTAAAATGTGAAAGACTTTAGCGTGTGAAGTATTAAAGACTTACATTGTGAATAGAGATGTGTCTTATGAGATGCCTTCGCCAGATTAATTAGTATTAACATAAGTTTACTTCATCGAAACGCGTTTCACTTGGTTTGATGATTTACTCAGTCTAAAATGTTCAATAGGTGCAATGGGCATTGATCAGGGAGGCATCGATTGTCGTAAAGTGAAAACCATTTAGAGGAATAGGGATACTGATTACTATAAGGGGTTTAAATAAATAAAATTAAAACGGATTATTAATATTTATCGCAAAAACTGTTAATTTCATTTTCTTTCAAATACGTCATCGTTGGCTCTAATGCGGTAGTTCCATTGCCTACAAATATTTAAAAAAATACATTTGTCAACAACAACAACTGTCAAAAGTGTCAAACAGAGAAATAACCGCTGAAAATAACTTAACCTTCGCATCGCAACAAATAAACATCCGAATAATACTAAAATAATCATGGGATCTAGAGAGTGCTTCGTTCCAAACTGCAAAAACAATTCGAAAAATAGCCCAACTAAACTGTTTGTACGCATTCGAGAAGATTTGCGTCAAAAATGGTGTCGTCAAGCTAAGGCGGAATATTTCAAGGTGTACACACAGTATTGCTGTGAAGATCACTTGGAAGTAAGGATTCTTTAGTCTCTTTGTTAAATACTTACTAATTACTTCTTATTAATTCTTGGTTATTGGCAATTTTAGAAATTAAAATGTTATAACTCGTTACCGACATCGGATAACAACGACTTATTATTTAAATATTAACTCTTGTTGACATTTGTCAAACGTCAACGTATTTTTACTTTTTAAAAGCATGATTGAATGCAAAGGAACTTACCTAATTATGCCAGTGGTGACGTCATACTTACAAAATTCAGAAATTTTAAATAATTAATAAAAAAATAATGACATCAAAAAAATAAAAAATTTTCAAATTAGTTTCTTATATTTGTCTATATTTTCGATTTATAGAATAAAAAAAATGGGTGTTACGATGCCCATTCGCGCCAATTTTGTTTGGCTCTGACCAAGCTTTATCCTCTCTCTTTCTCACCCTAAGAATCTTCAACACGTGATATTGGTGGAATTAATGTAGGGATCCACAGTAGAAGCCATTAATCCAAAAATTTAATTGAAATAACAAACTTTATTTACTTATGGTTTTCATTATGTTTGGCCTTATAACTTTTGTAATTTTAGTATCACGCATCGCATGATACAACCTTGAATAAGCTAGAAAGAGAAGCAACAGCTCGCTCAGAACTAAAGAATGTTGGCGCGGCGTATGCTTGTAGATGGAGGGACTAGGGAGACGTTTTTGCTGATGCTATCTGCCAAACAGAAAACTGCAGACTTCATTCTTAACAAGTACCTAGCTATCAGATAATAATAGCTACTTTCGATAGAAACCAAGTGAGCGCATCGCATTTACTTGTACAGTGTTTTGTAAATATAGATGTAGTCGACATTGCTTAGGATTATGTCGATAGATAGTTAAGTTAGTAAAAATAAAATGTTAATGGACTAAATGCTCTTTTGTTTTTATTTAACTTGCTGATTCTGATTCCGTTATGCTGGGTCAAATATGTTCTTTTGTCCGATCCGCATCAGCGCCGCGATCCAAAAAAATTTGGACGCAAAGTAAAATGGCCCGTAGAGCTTGTTCAAACAAGGGAATGCATGACGCTAATTAATTGTTTGGTTTGATATTTAACTATTCCCTGGGTGGGTATTGAGCCAACCTGGAGCCAACATGTGAAGTCTAGCCGACTACGTGAATTGCACGAACTATTTTGCCACGATGCCATTTTCTTCTCGAATTGTGCCCAAAAGGGTGAATCATAGAAACGACGAGCATCAAAATAGATCGGCTAAACGTTCGTTGCAAATGACGCGCGGAAATGGTTTGGTATTATTCGTGGATATCTTCCAGGAGAATTTACTTTATTGCACAGAAAACATAATACAGACACTTAATATTAGAAAAAAACATGTACAAAGGCGAGCTTATCTCTAATAAGAGATCTCTTCCAGCAAACCAAGGATGGAGAGGATAATTTTAAAAGGTAGACCTACATAAGTGCACAACGATAAATATTAAAATAATAGACTACTTACTTACTAATAAATACAGATAAAAACAAAATATAATACATATACATAGATACTAAGGTAGAGAAAGATAGTGTTCCTTCAAGCGTTTTAAAAAAATGTTGAGTGAAGGACTGTCCCTGATAGCACTGGGAAGTTTGTTCCAAAGTCCGATAGCACGGAGACGGAACCCATGCTCATATGCGGATGTGTTGTGTTGCGGAGTTATAAGCAGTGACCGAGTGTGAGATCTCCTGGGCCTATCCGAAGACAAAAATTCAAATCGATCTCGCAAGAAGCCAGGATAGCGTGGATTAATGGGCCTATTAGACTACGCTGTCGGCAGGGCCCTGTCTCTCTCTAGTGTTTCCATCAGAGTGAGACGTCTATACAAATCGTGCCCTGCCGACAGCGTAATGTAATAAGCGCTTAAATAATGAGAGAATTGTTGTCTTTACGCCGCTCGGTCACCACGTCCTACGTCTCTTGGTCCACGCCTTGTATGTATTGTCGCTCCACTCTTCGAGCATCGTCGCGACGAAGCTCGAAGGAATTTTCACTTGGGTACCTATGTCTTTTCTATGCATTGAATTTCTCAGATGAGAATGTATCAATGATTCCTCCGGGAGCTGCACAGGGCTGCCACGATGCAGGTGCGCATGCATGGCCTTGACAGAACCGGTGTCCAACGACCGGGGCGTGCGCCAGGGAGATACCTACTCTCTCTTTCACCCAAACTCTTCACAAATGTGTTAGAAGATATAATGAAGACACTAGATTGGAGCGAAAGAGATAAGCTCGCCTTTGTACATGTTTTTTCTAATATTAAGTGTCTGTATTATGTTTTCTGTGCAATAAAGTATAAAGTAAAGTAAAGTAAAGTCTCAATATAGACGGCGCGCGCTTGTCACACCTGCGTCTGCGTCGCCGACGATCTGATCCTCTTAGCTGAAGAAGTCGAAGATCTCCAAAGCATGCTCGAACAGCGGCGTGACATGAAGCAACCCTGACCTCTCGCACCCCGCCGGCCCGCCGACCCCCCAAGACAGGGAACGTATACTTCCCGTGTTGTTAGTGTTCTTCCCTATCGCTCAGAGCCTTCGTTCACCGATCGAATCCGCCCTATCGTGCACATTGTTGGTTTGGCCTTAGGATGAATATGTCCAAGACGAAGATCATGTGCAGCAATCCGGATCACGTACCTAATGTAATTGTAGGTAACTGCTGCACCTATAGAAGCAGTGGATCAGTACACCTACCTTGGACATAACCTTACTTTTGCCAAAGTGCTCAGGTGAAAGCGGTGAAAGAGTTCACTAGATGGATTCAGCTAATCACCTACGCAGTTAGTGGCTTTAGATTTCTTGAAAGCCAATTTCTGCCCATGAACTAAGGCTTTAAAGATGATATTTATTATTAGAAGCGAGAGAGCGAAGCCTACCGAGATGCAGAAAAACAAATGCGTATGTACTTAGTCGAAAAATTTATTGTATTTACATACCCGATCACAATTTCACTCGCAGACATACAAACTCTATTCATACAATGCCTATTACGTTCGAGGCCACCTCGACTTTATTTGTTGAACATCACTCTCATGCCACCAAGTATATTTATCGAATTAGTTAGAAGTTGGAGTTGTCCCAACTATTATTCAATATTATAAAACCCAACTTGTACGTTGTACGTAAAAAAATGATTTCACCCTTCCCAAGCTTGTAACTTCAAGTTAAGTTGCGTCCACGCCGTATTGTTGACCGCGTGAAAGCAAATCTTGCGTTGTTGGCATGAGGTTGTAGTTTCTAAGAACGCAAACTTTGCGTTGTTTGCAATCAAAAGTTTAGGCAGCAGCTAATAGCAGTCAATCATGCCATATCTCTTCTTTCGTCAAACTTACAAAATAAAATTAAAATCTGATAGTTGTCGGACGTACAGCTACGTACGTCTCGCGACAAGGATAAGAATACTAATCAATTGAATCCTTGCGTGAGCGTGGAGGAACTAAAACTAGAGTCTTATCTTCTAATATGGTGCATATCGTCTGGAAGGCGATGGTCCGCGCATTCCCGGCCTGAAACAGAAAACGGATTTATTACAAACAAATACCTATCTAAGCTAATCTCACGCTATGCGAGAATGATGGGTCAGAGCTCAATTAGAGCCAAAGAAAATTGGCACGACCTGTATGATGGATAGGTGTCGAGATATCTTCATGGAATGCAGCATTAGTGTAATCAAATTGTCTATGTGAATCTAATAGAGGTCTTTTCATATTGGTAAATGACAACTAACATGATACCAAAATTATGAGCTGATGCTTTGATTTGTAATTAATTTGTATTTTATTTAATTTGTAATTTAATTGAATAAATTTTGATATTTGATCAATGCCATGAGCTTACCTTCTATCGTCAAATGTGTCACGGCTGAAGTCCTCGAACATTCTGTAGACATATTTTAAATTTAGTGCTAATTAATAAATACTATACACTAATTACAATCTAAAGAGTATCATTAGATTGTACAATAACTGTAATTTATGAACATTGTCAAACTGCAATAAACAGGGTGTAACAGAAAGGTGCAGTCATATTTTACACCCTGAACAAATAGGTGCTAGGGTACTCTCTAATTTAGTATTACTAAGTACCTAATTTCTGTATGTGTTTACAAATTTTCTAGGGAAGGGACAGCACGGAATAAAAGTAACTAAATAAAGTAGGGTCACCAAAGTCAACGTTGGACAGTATTGGACGAAGATTAAGTGGTTCTCACCCTCGAGACATTTGTGGTCCTCTCGGGGGACTTCTGCGGCTGAACATGGTGTCATAGGAAGACCTCATGGATCCCATAGAGCTGCGCATCGGCGGCAGGGAAGGCATCGGTGGCATCGGCTCGCGACGCAGAGGGGGGGAGGCGAAGTCACCTCGGCCTCCACGGGAACCCATCTCTAGCCCCCGGGATCCACCCGAGTAGCGACGCTCAAACAAGTCCCTCGGAGAATCAAATCGTGCCCGGTCATAGTACCCATCATAAGGATCCTGCCATCAGAAAACAGAATTAGATATTTGGACGAAAGTTTGTGGTATATTGACATGGTTAAGAGTTCAGTTAAAACAAAGCAAACTGATATGGAAGTGTAGCATCACTGAGCCCAAGAGACGGTAGAGCAGCCCGGAATAGGAACCGCGCGCGGAGATGTGACTGCGCGCCCGGCCTACACAATGCATCGGAAAGTGAGCTGAGCTGCGGAGCTGCATACGGAAGGCAAGTACAGAGAGCGCGTACCCCGAATCCTCCCATCATGCGATCGCGAAGGAAGGGCGGCGGCGGCGGTGGAGGGTAGGGGTCGCGGCCGAAGGCGCGATCACGGAAACCGTTGCGGTCCGGGCCGCCCATGGCGCGCGGGCACTCCTTGGACCAGTGGCCGCCTCGACCGCAGCGGTAGCACTGCTCGGGGTCGCCCATGCCGGGGCGCTGACGAACGCGGCTGGTCGACACTTGGACCTTCATGGGCTGCCCGTCTACCATCATGCCGTTGAGCTCTTTGATCGCTTCATTGATGTCGCCCGTCGCGTCCAGGTGCACGAACCCGTAGTTACGCACGATATCGCACTCGACCACGGCGCCGAACTTCGCGAACAGCTCACGGACTTCGGGGGCGCGCGTCTTGTCCGTGAGATTACCGACGAATATTTTAGTCGTGGGGGTCGACGGAGCTTTGCGACTCTTCGAGGCTTCGATTTTTATCGCTTGGCCGTTCACCATCTCGCCGTTGAGGTGCTGAATCGCTTCGCGGCCGACCTGATCATTCTCCATGTGCACGAAACCGTAATTTCTGACGATATCGCATTCTACGACCGTACCGTACTTTTCGAACAACGGTCTGAGATCGGCGTCCGTAGTTTTTTCGGAAAGGTTTCCGACGAAGATTTTGAAAGTACCGGCGCCCGGCATTTTAGATTCTGAAACGCATACACAATTTCACGAAATGAGTCAGCAGCGGCCATGAGAAAGCGGATTCGAGACGAGGACCGATTTGAGGACAGTTTGGAAAACCCACAACCTATGAAGGATTAAATGTTTCACGTACCTTTCATTGAAGTTCCGAGTATCCAAACGAAAACACAGCAAACTAGCAATGCACACTAAAGATTATTATTTTGAGAAAGACGTAGAAAAGAAAGTCGCAAAATGGCGTCACTCCTCACGTCACGTACGTAACGTCCGAGTCCGAGTAGGTAAAAAAATGGCGTCGCGTCCAGTACTGCCAGTTGCAATAAGAAAAGTCGCCAGAAAGTTACGAATCCAGTGTCTGAGGCTACAAATATGCCTACTAATTTACGATTTGTACCACCAAAATACTACTTTCTAGCTATGAGAATTTTCGGGGCGGCTAGCGCCGCTCATGCGTTTATCTGGGGGCCTCGTAATTCGGCGTGCTAGCCATTTGTATTTTCCGGGGCGGCTAACGCGCTAACGCTAACGCGTGTCTGACGCCGCTCATGCGTTTCTCTAGACAGCACCTTATTCGGCTTTCTAGCGATGAGAATTTTCCGGGGTGGCTAGCGCCACTCATGCGTTCCTCTAAAGAGCTCGTTATATCGGCTTGCTAGACATGTGAAATTTTCGTATGCGTTTATCTAGGGAACTCGTTATTCGGCTTGCTAGCCATCGTGAATATTAAAATACATGAACCGTTATTTAAAGAGGGAAATTGTTTATTAATAAAGTATAGTAATAATGACACTGCCATAGTCGCTATATACATGAAATAATGACACTGTATATTGCTCACCGTCATATAAAAAGCTCGATACTTTTTTTGGATCCCTGAGCGAGACAATCCAGGAGATCTCTACCTTTAAAAATATCATTATAGCGGGTGACATCAATATCGACATCAATCCAGACAATAATGATATAGACGCAGAACCCTACCTAAATATTTTAGCCTCTCATGGTCTACTTATTGGTCATACCTTTGTTACCAGAGACGCTAGCCGCACATGCTTGGATCATATTATTCTAGTTAAAACAAAGAAGGAATTCCTTACAATTGTACTTCACTCTACTGTTACAGATCACAAAGCTGCCCTTCTTTGTCTTAACATGGAACAGAAGAAGATCCTAGTCCCACCTAATTCCTATAGTAGAATAAACTTCCAGGGTTTTGCTGATGGTTTAAATAATACTAATTTTACACACATATACCAAATTAATGATCCCAACACAGCTTTAGGAGAATTTATTAGATTGATACAGATCGTCCTGGATAAAAACAAAACAACCCATAAGGTACCTTCAAATAGAGTGTGGGATAGTCGAAGATGTACACCACATTTTGGTGGAATGTGGCCGAAATGAAGTAGTAAGAAGTTGCATTTATAATAATTCTATATTTAGATCTGTGGGAGGTTGTAATACTGTTCTAGCATTTCCTAACTCAGAAGAGGCTAAAACATTGTATAAATTAGTTAGATTTGGTTTAAAGGCTAGGATATAATTAAGATTGTTTGTATTGTTATTGTTGTTAGAATATTTTGTACCTAGACTTACTAGGACGACATGGTCACTGTATTTTATTTTGTGTACCAAGTCTTTTAAATAAAGATTAAAAAAAAAAACGTATCATCAAAACGTGGCTAACGCCTGGTTTGCTAAAATTTCTACGAAATTGGGACAATTTACATAAAAAGTCCACATCAAATCCAGAGAATGATACCTTAAAAGTAACCTAGCACAGATACAGAAATTTCTGCAACAACCTACTGAAGAAAGTCAAGAGAAATTACGAAAAATCTTTAATTGATAAAGCCGGAAAAAATAGCAAGGAAATTCGGAAAGCCATAAAAACAATTACATCTTCTACTAAAACAAAAAATCAACCTAATGAATTATTAAACATAGAAAAATCACCTATAGATTCAATAGAATTAGTTAATAAATGTCTTTGTCAGTGTGGGTAAAAATTTAGCTGAAAATATAGGAAATCAGGAAACATTTCAGGAGAATGTCATGTCATCCAGTAGAACAGACTCGCTCATCCTAATTAATACGGACTGTGATGAGGTAAATAGACTTGTCATGCAGCAAAAAAAATAATGCTCAGTAGGTTGGGACAATATCCCGAACAAAATCTTAAAGCAAAATCACAAAATCATAGTCCCTTATATGTGCTACATTTTTAATCTCTGTTTGGATGTTGGTATATTCCCTGATGCTTTGAAGAGGTCAGTTGTGATTCCTATTCACAAGGGGGGTGATTGGGACCGTGCCGACTGCTATAGACCTATTTCGATCCTTCCTTCAATATCTAAAATCTTGGAACGTATAATAAACAACCGGTTAATGAACTATTTAGAAAAAAACAACATCTTGTCAGAGAGAGTTTGGTTTTCGCTCCAAAAAATCCACCTTTAATGCCCTTCACGTTGTCACTGACTTCATAACTGAGACCTTGGATAGAGGAGAGAGATGTTTGGGGATTTTCCTCGATCTGGCCAAGGCATTCGACACAGTTTCGATCCCACTCCTTGTGTCTAAACTTGAATCGCTTGGTGTAAGAGGTGACCAACTCAATCTTTTCAAAAGCTACCTATACCTCGGATAGAAAACAAAGCGTAAAGATAGGTGATTATATAAGCAGTACTCAACCAGTAGAGTGGGGGTACCTCAGGGCAGCATTCTTGGACCCACTTTATTCTTAATATAATTTACTGCCACTTTTCACCCTGCGATGTAGTCTCAGCGAGGTCAGCAGACGGGTCTTTGCGTCATTCCACTCCCTCAGGCGTCTGCAGTACTTCTTGCCGCGGCAGACCAAAATCAACCTGGCTCAGTCCCTTCTCCTGCCACTAATCGACTACGCCGATGTCTGTTGGGCGAGTGCGAACGAAGATCTACTGAACAAACTCGAGCGACTTCATAATCTCGGGATTCGGTTTATCTTCGGGCTGCGCAAATTCGACCATGTTTCTCAATATAGCAGAGAGTTGGAGGGGCTTCCAATTCGTCGTCGCAGAGACTCCCATATTTTTCATTATCTTTTCAACATATTGAAAAATCTGCGCTACCCCAACTACCTTCGAGACCGCTTTGAGTATCTCTTTTCAGGCGATCGGCCTCGGAGATCTCACACAGTCTCACTCTTAGCCACTCCAAGGTCTCCAAGGCATAACACTTCGGCATATAAGCTCTCGTTCAGGCTGCAGGCAATCCGACTGTGGAACGCACTTCCTTCCACCGTAAGAGACAGTTCCACTCTTTTCTCATTTATAAACCGGGTAAAAGAGCACTTCCTCTCTCTTTCGTGATAAATATTGTATGTACGTATTTATGTAGTTAGGTGTATTTATTTGCATATTGTGTATTTATTTAGTATTTTTGGTATACTTATTATATTATGTTTGAAGTATATTTATTTAGTCATTTATTGTGCACTGACTTCCCTCTCTGTATCTGTTTTTTCCTGTAATGCCTAGGTTTGCTGGAAGAAATCTCTTTTTAGAGATAAGTTCGCCTTTGTACATAAATTTTTGTAAATGTTACGTGTCTTTTATGTTCTGTGCAATAAAGTATAAATGAATGAAATGAAGGTTCTAACTGGCTACTATGACGTAGGTATCAACTATGATATGAAAGACATGTTTACAATGAACCAGAAACACCACCTCAGAGGACATTTACTGAAACTCCAAGGGCTCTCGTTTACAAGTAACCCACGCAAGCACCTTCTGTCAAACAGAGTGGTTCGCGAGTGGAACAGACTTCCAGAAACTGTGTTATTAGTGCACCATCAGTGAACAGTTTTAAAAATAGACTTGACAATTTTATAAAACAAGTGCAGTGAAATGTAAACTGATAGAAAATGCAAGCATCAGCTCTAAGCTTTATTTTTCACTTCACCATACAGATCAGCTGAGCGCTATGCCCGAAATGTACTGAATTAATAAAAATAAAGTTGATCTGATCAAGTCGGTCCCGTAGTGAAAGTTGTTCAGAATGAAGTCCCAAACAAACATCTTTCGACTTGTACACCCCTTTCCTTTCTATTACACGCTGTAATATCCGTGATACAACAAACAAAACACAACAAGCCGCAACGCCATCATGTTCAATATTATAGGAAAAGCCGCACTGGCAAATTTATTGCCGCAGTTTTCTGCATACAGTTCAGTGAATAAAAATCGCTCGAATCACTTGTCTTCATTACACTTCTAATTCACTTAGAAATAAGTCGTCATTTCTAGCGACAAAGTTGCTAAATTGGTATTACTGGCGTCGACGTCGAAAGCCAACAACGCCGTCACTTCCGGTGCTGCCTTCATTAACATCCGGTCTGTGAGTGAGTGAATGGAGAGAAGTGAGAATGAAAGAGTGAGTGGTGCTATGGTTCTTCCAGGTTCTTCTTTAGTTATTGTTCTGAGGTTCTGATTCTGATGGCCGTTCTACACTCTCGCCGAGTGGTCTCGTGATGTCTCGGGCGAGAGCTCTCGCCCGAGAGGCCTGCCACGAGAGGTACCCTCTACACTCTCACCGCTTCAGTTGCGGTTGCGAACGCCGAGAGGATGGACACGTTAGAAGTTGCTTGCGCTCTTACGCTATGTGCTATCCATTATTATAACTATGTACACATATGTCACACAAAAAATAAATATAGTTTAAAAAAACTAAAAAACACGCTTTTAAAGAACATCGAACTAAAAAGTTAAAAATAATTTTTTAAATAAGCTTAAAACAATAATGAACGAAAAATACTAATATTATTGTGAAAAAAGCGTGGGCGTTTTGTAACATATTTTTCGTATATCGAGCGCCCACGCTTTTTTCACAATAATACTAGTATTTTTCGTTCATTATTGTTTTAAGCTTATTTTAAAAATTATTTTTAACTTTTTAGTTCGATGTTCTTTAAAAGCGTGTTTTTTAGTTTTTTTAAACTATATTTATTTTTTACTTTTTAGTTTAATGTTCTTTCTTAAGAAACGGCTACCATATCTGTAGATGACCGACGTGCTGAAAACACCTGAAAAATGGAATGGAAAATTTTCATCGAATTATTGCATTGTCATCGGTCCTTGAGACGTGTGCAAAGTTTCAAGTTGATCAGACTTCTAGAAACCAGTGAAAATTGAAAATTAAGTTCAAAGATTCCGTTACATACATACATACATAGTCAGATACAACCCAAGCTAATAAAAGCGTAGTAGCGTCGTAGACTCGTAGCGTAGGTTATCCTAGCAATACGTGCGCTCCGTACGGTTGCTCGCTGTGCACTGACAGTGAGCGAGAGTCTACTGCAATGCTCTCGGGCTCCTCGCGAGACATGGCGAGACCCTTTGACTCGGGCCCAAAAACCGCCACCGGAGCGAGAGCAGGCGAGACAACACGAGACACCCCGAGCGCGGCGAGAGGTACCCTCTACATTCTCGGTCTCGGCATGTCTCGTGATGTCTCGGCGAGAGTCTACAGCGGCCATGAGCCTATCCTTAGTTATTGTTCTGAGGCCTATCCCTGAGGCCTATCCTATCCTAATGAACCTATTCCTAAGTCAAGTCATGTCAAAGTGACAGCTGTCGCGGCGATCATACCTTTAGTTATTGTTCTGAGGTTCTTCCCGTTCTTCTCATCTTTTCACAGCTGCTCCAGACTCCAGACCCAGACACGCACGCACCTCACGCACGGGAATATCGGCGCTTTGCTAGTGAGCAACTGAGCCGCCCGCGAATGTGGAGCGATGTCTGTTCGCGCCTTGCGAGATCCGTTGACGTGCGTGCGTGGCAGTGGCACAAAACACCGACAAGTTGTGGGAACGAGGCGCGGACGCGACGACGACGCGACGCGACGGGAACCGCGATGAAATTGCGAACGCGAACGGCCTCCACTCCACCCACACGCACGCATGTTTCGCGTCTTCGCGTCGCACGCGAAGCGACGTGTGGTGCCTTGCCAGCGCCAGCTCAGAGATTCAGAATCAGAGATCCCGATTTTTTTTTGTCTGTGGCTGTGAATTGACCTGAAAAAGTAAAATGTCATAAAGTAAAATCTTTTTCAATCGTGTCGGAACGAATCCACTCGAATCGTCATCTCACGATTCTCACGTCGTCAGTCTCAGTCGAAAATTTTAGAGATTTTCCAAAGGTTTTTCAACATTTTGTTGCTATACCGATGTTTTCTCATAATTACTGCGCTCGTAGACATTTCTTGGAACTAACAGCATTGTGCCGAGAGTGAAATCGTGGGTGTACAGTACAGGTGAGTTTTATATTGTGTTGTATGTATCGGTCGCTAAAATAGAATTGACTGGCTTCGCAATTGAATTAAAGGTGGTGGTGGTGCAGAGCATATTCTTTGGAGTACAAGTTACGTTGAACAGGCATTCGTCAAAATACTGAAACCACAATAACCGTGTATCAGATATTTCTATACCTACGGCCGCCGGCATAACAAAACCACGAAATCAATAAGTTATAGGTTTACTAGGTTCCTGGCGAGAAGTTCGTATTTTTCATATTTGTATTTGCCTTCTCGTTTGTGTGCAACTACATTTCATGGGTGTTGTGTTGCATACTTACGCACAATAGATTGAAGCCCACAATTAGGCAATTTTAAAACGACTTGCTAATAATATTCTGGTACACCAAGCAATTTATTTTTGTTCTTTCAAATCATAGCTATAGGCGTATTTCTAATTCACTGCCAAAATCATAAATACATGTGCTATACAAAATGTCATTTACCAAAGAGATCTGTAATTAAATGCTTTGGCACTTTATGTAACTACTGTGCAGGTGCAATTGCAATTGTATCCTCTGCATAAATATGAAGATATAACTGTTAGAAGGTAAATATGAAATTGTATTGTTATTTATTGTTAGTTTGTGGAAACATTTAGATTACTATTTTGATAAAAGCGTCACTTTAAAAATGAATTTATTGGTAGTTCAACAGACAAAAATCGAATTATTTGCCTGATATAACAAACATTCCTCAAATAAAATTGTATCGATAAATATTTCATCAAGATAGTTTAGTAGAATTTATGATCATATTGCACTGCCTAGTGTGAGTTTCCTATCACTAAACCTGCCTTGGTCTACACAACATATCATAGTTGGAGATAAAAAGTCGTACTTATCTATACAAGAAAGAAAGAAGAATATTGTCATCTTTTCACAAGAAGTTTTTTTTGTTGAATTAAAAATCAAAATAATAATCTACAAAATAGCTTCATCAAATAAAATTAAAAATAAAACATGTAAAACAACAAAAATAAAATTACATATTACACAAACAATTTCACAAGAGTGAATTATTGCACTAGTTTGAGGCAGTTGCTTACGCCCAAAGGAAATGCTTGGAACATACAGCCCTTCACGAACTTCCCGGACAAATCAACACTTAACATTTTCAGGTTATCGAAAGAGAATCTGCCCAAATACAGTAAATCTACAAAACACGTGACATTGGCGAAATTATCCTAAGTTGTTAGACTAGACACCCATTAATTCTTCCCTTTACCTATCATCTCCATCTCCTACCCAACATGGTTTGCTGGAAGAAATCTCTTATTAGAGATAAGCTCGCCTTTGTACATATTTTTTCTAAGTTAAGCTATTTTTTTACTGTCATGTGAGTACAATAAAGAAATTACATTTACAATAATTAAGAATTAAAAAAAACATTCACACACACATCAATAGTATTGGTTCATATTATATGCTAGGTAGGTACTTTATTTCTTTCATTAATATCTTGCAGGTAAGTTATATATATACCCTTTCATGATATATTTTTTCCTTTCACGCCTGGTTTGCTGGAAGAGATCTCTTTTTAGAGATAAGCTCGCCTTTGTTCATGTCTTTTCTTTTAATGTAACTGTTTAAATTATTGTGTGCAATAAAGAATTGTGTGTGTGTGTGAACTGTGTAAGTAACTAGTTGGAAGTTGTAGTTGAACTGCCCATCCAACTGAAAGTAATTAGGAAAGTATTAAAAAACCCATTCAAAATACAATAATTGAAGCCCCAAGAAAATGGAAGATGTTACTGCTAATGTCGGTATTTAAGAAAGATGCAAGGGGAACCATTCCAGGAGGAAGACACATTTGGAGTGGTATAATATCTTTCTACTTAAAATTTATAGTAGGTATTAGGTACATTCATAAATTATTTACTTTGTTTGTAACCACTATGCAATTGAAAAATGAGAGAACTTTCAACGTAAACAATGTATAGATTGTTTAGGTTGAAAGTTCTCTCATTTTTCAATTGCATAGTGGTTACAAACAAAGTAAATAATTTACATAATTACTAGTTATACATAATTACTAGTTAATTAAATAAATGAAATAAGTAATTTGTTTGAAGTCTAAAATATTTCTTTCATTAAAATTCAATATTATGTCATGCATGCAAGACATGGTTTAGGGCTTATCTAATAAGTAATTCTAGTTGGAAAATATAGATATTTCCAGTTTCTTGAAGTAATTTCATTGTTCGTAAAATGGAAACTTGGAAAAGACAACTTTATTTTACCAGCAACAAAAATGGTTTATTGTGTCTATCTACCCCAGTTGAAAAGGTACATTCTACATTGTGAGATTATGCAAATCAGATAGACCGTGACACAAAAGACAATGTGATCGTAGGAGATGGTACTTCAACCAACACGTTCACCCTATCATCGCGATAACGTGCCTTCGGTAGCGCCTGCTGCGGACGCGGCAGCTAAATCAATGTTCTTCTCCACTGTGCTGTCCCATTGTACGCAATACATTGACGCGTCACTTGCAAACTCCCATTGTGGAAGTCATGTCGACTGCTCAGTGAATGAGCGGGCCGGGGAAACAGCCGCGGCATCATGCGATGCGTTTGTGAATACGAAATAATGGATTTGTACGGGGGGAAAAGAGAGGGAAGCTCCCGGCCGCTCGATACGCCTGGGCGCCCCCCGCGCCCCGCGCCCGCCCGCCCGCTTCAAGAGGCTTATGTAATTCAGTGCCGGAGGCGCGGGAATGCCTCCGTGTATGTAATTGGCCGGTTAATACATATTTCTGATGACGTTTTTTAACCGCCCCATATGGGCTGGAGTTAGAGCTGGTAACATTCTTCTTAGTAGGTACTCCTGGCCTGGCGGTATCGCTCGTTACTGCTAAATCGCTGCGAAATGAAATTTTGTGTGGGGGTTCTGATATAATTTCTGGCTTGCCTTTGAAGTTACGCCATAAAATATCACGACGAACGTGCCCTGAACTTGAAACATTTTATTTCAGCCCAAGGTAGCTCATCGAAATAAAAATAAGCATCTCTCTTGGCTTATCAACTTGGTAACTCGTTTCCATGTACTAAATTGCGTTCGGCGTTAATCTGTAATAAGAAATTGAGCGAGACTTCGGATTCCAGACCAGAACCTTCCGAATGTTGTCCCTTGTTTCTCCCGGGTTCAGTAACTGGATATTCTTCGAGTATCGTATTTAATTACGTTTGTTTAGAAATCACTAAACATCTTGACAGTGAACAATGTTAAATTACTCTAGTAAATAGAGCCTAATCCTCCCCAATATTATTTAACGCCAGTTGTTTGTATCACAGATACTATAATATTATACTAATACAGATAGACCATCTAGAACAAAATATGACACCGGCGTAAACTGAGATGGTACGGAAGCTTCTTTAGTTCGAGGCCATTATCGCTTGGTGCAGCACCATCGAAAAATTGCAAATACCACGAGATGGCGCTAAGATATATAGTATTTATTCTAAGATTAGCGCCACCTAGCAGCATGTTAACTGAAACCATGGCGTTTAGAGTACAAATCTTACTCCTCACGCCATTTCTTTTTTACGAAGGGTTACTAATTCTAATTTGTATGGGATGAGCACCCTGTGATATAATACAATTTTATGCCAGTATTACTGTACTAAGGCCCCTGAATTAGGCTTATGACCTGGAACTGATAGGCCCCTGTTTACAACTCATATAATTATACTCCCGCTCACAAATTCATTTAGAGTAAATAGCATCTCAAGTTTTATGCCAGCACCGGTTCCTAATTGCTCGGGTATTACCCGTCGCAACGGGCAATACCCGGGTTTTTTCAAGTAACAATTTGCCCCTACTCTAGGCTCTCCAGTAATTGCACAAGACCCGGGGGCGCTATTCTTGCACATCCTTCAACGCCGCCGCCGCCGCCGCCTCGGCATCCAATTCTGTAAAGTATCAACAATGAAAGAAACTTCGTAGAATTCAATAGAGATTCATTCCAGTGTATTTTGATACATTCCAGCATGTATTAATGTGAGGTTAAAATAACATAACAGGATTAGACAGTATCGGTGGTATCGGCACAGATACTGTAATATGTATCGGTCAAAGTTCATGGTTTTATTTCACGGTCGGTCACTATTTCATTTATTTACACGGTCTTTCCGCGGGTGAATAGTCGTCCACAAGTAT
Organism: Argyresthia albistria; assembly: GCA_963457715.1. Lineage (NCBI taxonomy): Eukaryota > Metazoa > Arthropoda > Insecta > Lepidoptera > Argyresthiidae > Argyresthia > Argyresthia albistria. The sequence goes on along the minus strand of OY735268.1, from coordinate 4,494,949 downwards.
AGTGGAGACAAGACAAACACAAGATGTTGTCGTCCACAAGTATAGTGGAGACAAGACAAAGACAAGATGTTGTTGCTGTTATCATTGATGTATTTTGCCTACTTTTTCACATCTTTTGAATATACCAAGTTCTTATAAGTTTAATATTCTGCATTTACAAAACAATAATGAAATTATGAATTTATATCATAGCATCACTCTTCTTCCATTTTCGTACGAGCAGTAGTAATTCAATTGGCTACTAGACTGGGTTGGGTGGTCCTAAATATAAAAATAAAAATGTTATCAGACGTTGAAGCCTCATAAACAAAAGGGCTCATCCATATCAGAATCGTCAGAACTTTCAACGGTTATAGTTTTAGCTGTTGTATGAGCTCCGTTCAAAACTTCAAACGGACATCACAGCATGGCATTACAATGTTTCCATGCAACTGACGAAAAAATATTTGACATTTCTTAAAAAGTATCAACGTTGAGTGAGCCTACCCTTGCCAGGTAGCCAATTCTTAAGGCGCCCGTCCAGCTAAAATGCCCAACAGATTGAGTTATTCCAGCAGATTGAGACACTTTCTGAATCCAGAAAAAATATATGTTATAAAATAGTCCCTTTCCTAAAAATTTAGTGTTTGAAAAGATCATAATGTCATCATAAAGTATATGAAAAAAAATATAAACGAATAGTCCTTTTTTACCTAAATCGAGTTATTCCAGCAGTTCTACGAGGAATATTGGTTTGATTCTTGTGTCTAAAAATAGGTAATCGAAATATCTTAAAGTTTAGTGTTTAACATTTTAGAATTAATCGGCGATTTCGAATCAATCTTCATTTTATCACTTGCGCTGAAATAAATTGCATGCGGGTATGCGCGAAGGCGACGGGAGGCATTACCGCTTAGGCTCTCGAAGGGAGAGGTTGTGTCGCTCGTCTCAATAAAAGTCAGTCATAAAATAATTGCTACGCGGCATCGTCATGGCATAATAAAATACGGTTTTTCCTCCTCAAAAGTAGCCAAGGCCTAAAAAATTTATGGGATTCGTCTTGATATTCCTGAAAATTGGTAGTACGGTGTCTTACTGGTAGACAGTAGGATTGAAATAGTAGTTTATGAAACTGTTCCATAATGAGGGGTATTAAAACACGAGTGGGTGTTTTTGATAGTATCCCACGAGAGTTTTAAACCTAGTTTCACACCATGTTTAGTTCATACACTATTTATCTACTCTCATACTCATCTCATTATGTTCGTTGTGACAAGTCCTTTAGGAATATGGTGCCATCGAGCTAATCTGAATTTGGAGTTCATTTTGTAATATGGGTATGGTTTTCGAGGTATTTTAGGGTTCTAGTGACGAATTAGGGGTCCATTTTGCATTTCCAGATGGCTGCCGAGCCAAATTTCTATTTTGCAATATGGGTATGGCGTAGTATCGGGTATTAGCTTACTTTTTGATAGGGTTCCGTACCCGAAGGGTGCCAAACGGGACCCTATTACTGAGACTTCGCTGTCCGTCTGTCCGTCCGTCCGTCCGTCCGTCCGTCCGTCCGTCCGTCCGTCTGTCACCAGGCTGTATCTCATGAACCGTGGTAGCTAGACAGTTGAAATTTTCACAGATGATGTATTTCTGTTGCCGCTATAACAACAAATACTAAAAATCAAAAGAAATTTAATATTAAGGGGGGCTCCCATACAACAAACGTGATTTTTTTGCTCATTTTTGCTCGATATTGATAATGGTAGCAGGTAGACGCTTAAAATGTTCACAATGTATTGAGTATATTATTTACTTAAAAATAAATAATTAAATTAAAATTAAATTAATATTTAGGGGGGCTCCCATACATTTTTTTTTGCGGTTTTTTATAGATAATGGCACGGAACCCTTCGTGCGCGAGTCCGACTCGCACTTGGCCGGTTATTTCAATTATTCATAATTCATAATTTCTTTATTGCACACAAAAAGTTACATAGGACAGTAAAAAACATAGAAAAAGTGTACAAAGGCGAGCTTATCTCTAATAAGAGATCTCTTCCAGCAAACCAAATAGGGATGAGACAGGTGGATTGCTGAGCAGGAGTAGACCCATGTGTACAGTACATATAATTATTACTTACAAATCAATAGACTACATAAACCAGTGCATACTTATATAAATAAATATGAAATATATTTATATAATATACATAAACTAATAAATACTATACATACATACTACCTATAATTCTATAAAGACAGGTAATGCTTCTTCACACGACTTTTAAAAATACTGAGAGTAGGACTATCCCTGATGGTGCAGGGGAGTGCGTTCCACAAGCGGATAGCACGAAGTCTAAATCCGTGCTCATAGGACGCGGTGCTATGAGGTGGTACTGTGAGCAAGGACACTGCTTGAGTTCTCCGAGGCCTGCTGGAAGAAAGAAATTGAAAATGAAAACGGTCTCGTAGGTAGGATGGATACCGTGGATTCCGTAAAATATTGTAGAGAACAAATAGAATGTGAGAATCCCGCCGAAGACGGATCGGCAGCCACCATTCATAATAACTCGTGTATTTACTCATGATAAGCATAATGATATTGTGATGCGGAACTGATAATGAAGACCACATATGGCCACCAGATCTGCTCAATACTAGGTACAAATACAATGCGTGGCTGACGGGCAGGCAACGCATAGCCTAAACCGGTGGACCTAGAACAATGAAACTTTGTACAGAGGTTCCTTAGTAGCGTGGGGTAGCACTGAGATGGGATTTGACAAAATAATTCCCCAATTGGAGATTAGGAGTTACAGTTTGTATTAAACTCAATCTAATCAAATAGGGTTTGTGGAAGTCGGTTTTTTCTAAAGTTTACTTTTTGTTTCAATTATTATTCCAAATTACCTGCACAATCAATACAACGTAAATGCCCGCACGATCATATGCCAATATTGGAATCAGTTCTTAGTATCAGCAATGGCTCGGATTGTTATCGTTTTGGGCCAGCACTGAGTAACACAAGTGATCCAAGTTCGATCCTCACGGACTGGGATCCTCCAATTCTCTAGGACACACACACTAAAATTACTTGACAAATTAGCTCCGACGCTCTTACGCGGTTGCCATAGATTCCATTTTCGAACTCACTTTTGTATTAGTTCATCAGTACATTAAAATAATTCAAAAGTCAGTTCAAAAATGGAATCTATGGCGTCAGTATAAGAGCTGTCAAAATTAATATTGTCATGTAATTTTAGTCAGTGTAACCTAGAGAATCGACCACATTATCACTTTTTTTCATTCTTTGCTCATCGTTGTCTGAGTGCTGCCGTCTCTATATCAGCGGAGATCAGAAGAAACTTTATAAGGTTGACAGTGGCGCCCCTAGCGGTCGTCCTAAGCAACTTTACACAATGAACAACATGTGCTATGCCTGCCAAGCTGAGATAAAAGTTGATAAAAAAAAGTCGCCGCCATCTTGAACTTTTTTGTTACTTAACCGATTTGCTTCAAAATCGATATCTGAGGATGCGGTTGGAATCCAATCATGATTCTGAAGTCAAATATTAAAAAAAGTCGCCGCCATCTTGAACTTTTTTGTTACTCAACCGATTTGCAACAAAATCGATATCTGAGGATGCGGTTGGAGTCCAATCATGATTCTGAAGTAAAATATAAAAAAAGTCGCCGCCATCTTGAACTTTTTTGTTACTGAACCGATTTGCTTCAAAATCGATATCAGAGGATGCGGTTGGAGTACAATCATGATTCTGAAGTCAAATTTTAAAAAAGTCGCCGCCATCTTGAACTTTTTTGTCACTCAACCGATTTGCTTCAAAATCGATATCTGAGGATGCGGGTGGAATCCAATCATGATTCTGAAGTCAAATATTAAAAAAGTCGCCGCCATCTTGAACTTTTTTGTTACTGAACCAATTTGCTTCAAAATCGATATCTGAGGATGCGGTTGGAGTACAATCATGATTCTGAAGTCAAATATTAAAAAAAGTCGCCGCCATCTTGAACTTTTTTGTTACTCAACCGATTTGCTTCAAAATCGATATCTGAGGATCCGGTTGGAGTCCAATCATGATTCTGAAGTCAAATATTAAAAAAAATCGCCGCCATCTTGAAATATTTTGTTACCGAACCGATTTGCTTCAAAATCAATATCTGAGGATCCGGTTGGAGTCCAATCATGATTCTGAAGTCAAATATTAAAAAAGTCGCCGCCATCTTGAACTTTTTTGTTACTGAACCGATTTGCTTCAAAATCGATATCTGAGGATCCGGTTGGAGTCCAATCATGATTCTGAAGTCAAATATTAAAAAAGTCGCCGCCATCTTGAACTTTTTTGTTACTCAACCGATTTGCTTCAAAATCGATATCTGAGGATCCGGTTGGAGTCCAATCATGATTCTGAAGTCAAATATTAAAAAAAATTGCCGCCATCTTGAAATATTTTGTTACCGAACCGATTTGCTTCAAAATCGATATCTGAGGATCCGGTTGGAGTCCAATCATGATTCTGAAGTCAAATATTAAAAAAGTCGCCGCCATCTTGAACTTTTTTGTTACTGAACCGATTTGCTTCAAAATCGATATCTGAGGATCCGGTTGGAGTCCAATCATGATTCTGAAGTCAAATATTAAAAAAGTCGCCGCCATCTTGAACTTTTTTGTTACTCAACCGATTTGCTTCAAAATCGATATCTGAGGATCCGGTTGGAGTCCAATCATGATTCTGAAGTCAAATATTAAAAAAAATTGCCGCCATCTTGAAATATTTTGTTACCGAACCGATTTGCTTCAAAATCGATATCTGAGGATCCGGTTGGAGTCCAATCATGATTCTGAAGTCAAATATCAAAAAAGTCGCCGCCATCTTGAACTTTTTTGTTACTGAACCGATTTGCTTCAAAATCGATATCTGAGGATCCGGTTGGAGTCCAATCATGATTCTGAAGTCAAATATTAAAAAAGTCGCCGCCATCTTGAACTTTTTTGTTACTGAACCGATTTGCTTCAAAATCGATATCTGAGGATCCGGTTGGAGTCCAATCATGATTCTGAAGTCAAATATTAAAAAAGTCGCCGTTATCTTGAACTTTTTTGTTACTGAACCAATTTGCTTCAAAATCGATATCTGAGGATGCGGTTGGAGTACAATCATGATTCTTAGCACATATCATAAGTTGCTCATCCTTATGAATATAGATATAATCATCTAAAATTAACGCTGCAGTGGTAGGCGATTTACGCCAATTTGTCCATGCAGGTAAGGACGCTATTGCCATGCATATTACCACATTCTTTTCCGCAAATTACACCAGTGTACCCATACATATAAGGAAGCTATTGCCATGCACCGCTCCATCGCCTCCAGCGTTTTTAGGGTTCCGTACCCGAAGGGTGCAAAACGGGACCCTATTACCAAGACTTCGCTGTCCGTCTGTCACCAGGCTGTATCTCATAAACCGTGGTAGCTAGACAGTTGAAATTTTCACAGATGATGTATTTCTGTTGCCGCTATAACAAAAAATACTAAAAAACAAAAGAAATTTAATATTAAGGGGGGCTCCCATACAACTAACGTGTTTTTTGGGGTTTTTTATAGATAATAGTACGGAACCCTTCATGCGCGAGTCCGACTCGCACTTGGCCGGTTATTTTATGTGACGCAACTTATATCCAAGATGTTTTCCTAAAAAAGCGTCATATTACAATAAAACATCACTCGGTAATACGCATAGCAGTTAGTAGATCAAATAGGTTATATATAATTCAGACTGTCTTCCTAAATGGAAACGGGGCGTAATGCTTTGATATATTTTAATTTGAACAATAGGTACGTCCATACATGTTTTATTTATTTATTGAACAAAAATCCACAGCTATACATAAAATTAAACAAAAATTTTGATTGAATAATTAAGTCAATTGAAGATTTCACTATGTAAAAAGTCAATTATGAACAAGTGAGGTTTACATTTCAAGAGACAGGTAGTCAGGTACATACATAAACAATAAAATCTGATGTGTAGGTGGGGTAGGTACATGTATCTAGATCATAATCTTATAATTATCATTGACACGCACTAGCATACCGTTGTTCTGAAACTTTGGTTTCCGGCGTCGCGATCTCGTGATGCGGGATGAGGCATGGCTGCGCGGCGGGAAAAGCTAGGCCACGCCCAAACCATGAAAAAATCTGGCAACCCCCAGAGCCTTAATGTTGCGTGCCACTGCCGCACTGCCCCGCAGCTACAGATTATTTTTACCTTCAGAATAGCGCCTGTCAATGATCGCAGTAGTGATCTGTGCAGTAGGGCCTCGAAGTGGGATAGCTGAGTCCGCTTGATTCTGCTACTCTGGGGAGTTGAAGTGTCCAACTAGTTACGTAAACGATTGCGAAACAGGGGGTATTAAATAACTATTTCTGAAGAAGAATTTATTTATTTATTTATTTATTTTATTTTATTTGGGACATCAACAGCACATAGACAAACAAATTACAAAGAGCAGAGATACAGAATGAAAGCCAATAACAGATATCCACAAAAAGTACAAGAAATAAATTAAGATCGAGAAACTTAAACAGATAGACAAGTGGGCAAATATTAAATAAGTATTCTTATATGAACGTGTGTTCATGGACAATTTTGTTTAGAATAATGTTTATAGATAGGTATCGAATATATCATAATCATAATATCATAATTATATATCATAATTGAATATTATGTATCGTGTAACATGAGTGAAGTGTGTGACTGTGTGTTTGAATGGGTGTATGTGAGAGGGTGTGTGCGAGGGTGAGTGTGAGTGTGAGTGTGTGTGAGTGTGTGCACAACAACAATTACAATTACATATGTGGTAGTTATCATGATCCTGAACAGTATGATGATAACCTTCTGAAATACTTGGCTAAAGCTTGAACGGAGTGTTCGGGGAAAAAGCAGGATCGTTGTTTATAGTTCCCACAGGGGGTCATAAGTTGACTCTACAAGTTGAGTTTATGCATAACTCGCATTCTAGAGTCGACCTTACAAGTATTCATAATAGGTTTGTGGCCTGTCAAGTCAAAATAGATACTTTTTATGAACTGTCAAAACGGAACTTTTGTTCCTGAGTTCTATGAAATAACAACAGAATGGCGTCATGTAAAAGTGCCATCAAATGCTGTCTTTTTTGCACAAAATTGACTTTATAAAATATATCTGCTGGAAATATACAATTCTGAAAATGTCAAGCCATTTTGTACATAATGCTTCAACTTAAGACTTGTTCCTAGATTTATTGGATTACCTTGGCCACAAGCCTATTCTACATGCGCTTGGGATTGTTTGCCTGTAAGATCTTTTGTCTCATGATGGGTGGAGACGGGGAGGGGATGGATTATATACGTCACTTCCATTGATCGTGCTCTGACGTCACACTGGCATTGCAGGCTGAACGATCGCAACGCAAGCCTTGGCCTCAGTTCAGTCTTGTTGCTATGCGGGCTCTTGGATTAATGCGGAGAGTCTATCTACAAATAAAGTTGCTCTGATCAAATGGGTTTCATAGTGAAAGTCGATCAGAATTATGTTAAAATATGACACCTTTCTGTTACACCCTGTATTGTATAAAATATAAAACATAATTACCTCCATACACAAAGTCGCTGATTCCTCATGGATTACTTAGTGAACCTTTTTGTATAATCTGATAAATGGTTTATTAAATTACTCTTGAGTACCCAGTCAACGCTTTTGATTTTGATCGAATGTAGTAGTACTACTGTAGTATGCGTAAAACGTTGATGTACTAAAACATTATATTTGTATCGTGTGGATAGCTAAAATATTCCTTAGCGGTAGATAAATACATTGTTTCTAGAAGAAAGGGGACTTTTAATCTCCATTTGTTGGTTTATCTTGTCATCATTGTTAAAGTGTATACAACGGCAGATACCTAGTTAGCATAGTACGCCCCTCAGGTACGCCCGTCTGGTCTGGTTTAAACCAAAACAGAAGATTAGGTATACTTTTGATCGATTTGATTTGACCAGATTTGTGCTTAATGTGAATATGAATTTGCTACGAAATTGGTTTACTAGGTAAAATAAAATCATACATATTATTCGGACATGGACTGGGACCATCTTCCATGCACGGTCATGGAGACGCCACAGTTTATTCCACGTTTAGCCATCTATTGATTGCTAAATCTTGCGCTGTTAAACTTCAGCGTTTTGCCGTTTTTTAACCGATCTCATTTAATTTGATATGTTTTCGTTGAACTACTAGTGTGAGACTATATGTCAGATTAACAACCCTATTTTAGCCAGTACAACGAAAACCGATATTTCCCATCACGGGCTGGTTGTTTATTCACCTCAACACCTTCGTTAGGAAGGATTTCCTGTTTTCTCGTTATATTTATAGCAACATGTGGATCCTTGAACACTTTATACGTTAGGGTACAATCTGTTAATATGTGTATTGTATATTAATATGACAAAATGTCCTAACTCTCCCATAAAGTGTGATGATCAGACTAATTAGAGAATGGACCATTGAATACCTAGCTAACCGTAGTAGAGGGGGGAGATTCATTGAACGCGCAGGTCTTCCCCGCTCAACTTCTCCTTTTCCTTTTAAAATTACTTTTTATTTGCTAAGTAAATCTACAATATTTGCTTGAGTAATGATAATGAATGATACACTATTGTGTAAAGTTATTACTTTGAATAGTAGTCTTTCATTTTGACATGCAAGAGAAAGTTTGAAGAAGTTGGCTCATTACGATGAAATATCCATATTTCAGACTGTGACTTTTTTGCGTTATCTGCTATCGTAAAATATTATATGGCGTTTTTCCATAGGCTTGCAGAGCCCTTAGCCCAGTCCATTTGTTTGAATGGTTCTGCCACGTTAGCGGAACCCTTGCAAAAAAATAGTTTATGAAAATCGAACCCTAGACTGCGATGCTACGAATAGCGTGTATGGGCGATCACTGTCTCTACAGAACCTTGCTTAAGTTTAGCAACAACAACATAGTAGAGTGTCACGCCTTTTCCCATACTAACGGCAGAGGCACAATTGTGCCCACTTTTAGCCAGTTCTCATGAAAATTTTTCATCTCTGAAAATAACAGAGCACTTACCAACTATTTTATCGGAATGATACGGATAAAATTATTTTCATGATATAGAATCGATCACACATTTCACAGATTTATTAAGTAGACACTTGCGAAACCGCAATTGCATTTTAACTTACATGCCTTCTGTAAATGTATGTTAGATAAAGCATAGGAAAATCTGGTCATGTCCGTGGCATCATACTAGGCCCTACAAAAGGAACGGGAAGGTATCGGACAAAAGGGCAAGAGTCGCGAATGTATGCTGACTCGATATTCGAGTGACTCGTGTTTTTTCTTCTGGCAATCTTAGACTGTATTACTGTTTCCGGAATCGAATTGTTTAGTCTTTTGAACGAGTTTTATGAAACGCGACTGAAAGATTGACCAAGAAAATGTATGCGTTTTGATTGTCTAAGGTTAAGAGGGCCTATTTATGTATCACTCCAGCCCCCCTAGACAAGATGCAAAACGCTATTATCGTTCGCACGAAACGCTAAGAATATAATTATATGCGATTTGACAATTTAGTCACGCTACGCTAGCGTCACCAAATGTCAAATCGCATAGATTTTGAGTTTTCGTTTCGTTTCGTTTTCGTAGCGTTATTAACTTTGTCTAGGCCTACTGGGCCTTCTAAATTGTATAAAGTACCTAACAAAAAAATTACTCAAAATAAAATTGTGCCACCAAACTACATGTAGTCGATACAAATAGAATAACAAACAAACAAACATGGTAATCTGCTTACAATTCGTCGGGTTTTTTTTATTTTATTTTCATGTGCCACGATTGCGCCTAGACGGACGGACCGATTTAGAAAATTATTATTTTTCGTATGAAAGGGTTTACCTTCCCATTGGTCCCATTGACACCAGGTCAGGATCTGATGATGGGATCCTGGAGAAATCGAGGGAACTCTTCAAATATTATAGGCAGACCTATAGTGATTTTTGTGTTTGGTTTATCTTCCAATTGGTCCCATTGACACCAGGTCAGGATCTGATGATGGGATCCTGGAGAAATCGAGGGAACTCTTCAAATATTATAGGCAGACCTATAGTGATTTTTGTGTTTTTCATAATAACTCGTGTCGTGCATTTACTCATGTTAAGCATAATATTGTGATGCGGAACTGATGATGAAGACCACACATGGCCATCAGAACTGATCAATACTAGGTATAAATGCAATCTATACCATACTATACGTGGCTGACGGGCAACGCATAACCTAAACCGGTGGAACTAGAGTCTTAGAGCCATGAAAATTTGTGCAGGGGTTCTTTATGTAGCGTAGGGTAGCACTGTGAGATGGGATTTGACGAAATGAATCCCCCAAGGGGGGGGGGGGAAATAGGGGGTTACAGAATCAAATAGAGTTTGTGGAAGTAGTTTTTTTAAGTTTTACTTTTTAATACCAAACGTCCAAACCTGTCTTGGCAAACATTCAACCGCGTTAGTGGATTGTAAAGTATATCTAAACACAGTTAGGTAGATATTACGTTTCTCGAGTCCTGTCTTGTTAATATTCTCTGTATCCTGGGTCCGACGGCAAGGGAGTGCCTATTCCCGCCGGTAGAGGTAACAGTTATACATACATACAACATTATTGGAAATTTGTCTCACATTACATGTCTTACGGGACACTGAGGGCTATTTGGGTGTCATTTGAGGTGTCAAAACCACTAAACTAGAGGAATTAAAGGCATTAAATTGACACCCTCAAATCCGACAGCTCTTGCCTTGCGTGGTGGCCACAGATTCCATTTTCAAACACACCATTTAAATTAGTTTAGTTAGTATAGTTTTTGTCGCCTCCCAAATCGCAGGCAGTATATAGTTATCAAGGACCTAGGTATATCGTAATAAAAAACCGCTCTCATCTCATCCCTGATATTGTGTCAGGTAGGTCACAATGTCGGTTCCGTCATATGAAATCGGTCTTTTTAACTCGCTCGAGATAGCTTGCAGAGCTGAGAGCGGTGTACTATTTATAAGAAAAAAATCTTCATATTGATAAACAAGCAATCGGCCACAGAGGGCTTTAAAAATCACCATTTCTATTTTCCTCAAAGTTTCATTCAAAGCATTCTCAAATCCGTTTGCCCGACAATCTTTGCTTGCGCGGAGGGTAGACACGGGGTTAGGCTATGCCGCCCTACGCGGGGGCGGGCGGCGGCAGTCGATCGCTGACTCTGGTAGGAGGCGCACGTCTCTCTCGCGCTTCAACTTAACTTCACTACCAACTTAGTGGCTCTATTTGCTGTGTGCTTGTGTTAACTCTGTGTCTATTTTCGGAGAAACCCACTTGCAGAGAAGAGAATACTTGCAGGTAAATAAGGCTTTCGTTAGAGATATTGGGTTTGTCCCGAGAATGCCTGAGATGTGATATGAAATATGGGGTGTAAAGAAGCGGAGGTTGTTTCTTGGCATGGGAAGTCCACAAGCGGTGCCAAGTAGCCGGTATTTGGCTACAAACTTTATGTAATGTCGAGAGGTTACGGCTCGCGTTTTGTGTAAAGCTTGAAATTCAGCGTTCCGGCAGATGGCGCTCTACGAATGCCACCGTATTGCGGCTGTAATGGGCCATTGCAACTTTCTTTGTGATCAATGATCATTTGAATTTTGACTTGCCGGCTCTGATGTTATGCCGTAATCGAGTTTTCGGGTGTTTCCGTGACTCGGCTATTTCTGGTCCTTCGTCGCGGCGGGCGTCGAGATTTTATTACGGCACGGCAATTAAAAGTGGAGTTGCGGAATTCGGGGCTGAAAGGGCTTGTGCTCAATATGTTGCTATATCTAGAATGCCGATACGGTTAGTTAGTTTTTTATTTGTGTTTTTTTATGTTAGTTACCCATAGTTGTGCTGGCCTCTTCGTTTAAATGCAATATGTCGTGCAAGCGTCCGTGGCCGAGCGTATTCGCACATCGAAAACGATCGTGCGGGTAGAGCAACATCTGGCTGAGGTGGTTAATGGATGGATGTGCCATTTGTTTCGGGCGCTTAGGCTTGTGGCCTGTCAAGTCAAAATAGATACTTTTTATGAACTGTCAAAACGGAACTTTTGTTTCTGAGTTCCATGAAATAACAACAGAATGACGTCTTATAAAAGTGCTATCAAATGCTACCTTTTTTTCTACAAAAATGACTAATACGAGTATATCTGCTGGAAATATACAATTCTGAGAATGTCAAGCCATTTTGTACATAAGCTTCAGCTTAAGACTTGTTCCTAGATTTATTGGATTACCTTGGCCACAAGCCTATCGGCTACTACCGCTACTCGGTGGTTGGTAGTAGTCGTAAAGCTGTATCAGAGGCCCTGATAGGGCAGCTTGATAATTTCTGACAGTCGAGTAAGCCACTAGCCCGACACCCCTATCAACACGCACTGAGCCAGCGTGGCGGAGTATGGCTCAATCTTACTCGTATCCGAGTAAAGGCCTGTGCCCTTCGGTGGGGACATTAATGGGCTACATATTATTATGTCGTCAAACCCACCGTTGTGCAAAGGCTGACTGGCAGTTTCGCTGCTGTGGGATGATTCCTATCAAGCAGGCCTCTAAAAAGCATAGGCTGTGCAGGGAGTAACAGAAACGCTTATTTTTCACTGTAGGTCAGAAACTGGGCCCGAAGTCCCGCTGGCATCAAACTGGCGTAAGTACGTTTTGGACAGTAGAATACGAAGTACGCTGGTTTCACGCTTGTGAATTGGATTCCGGTTTCAGTAGAATACCAAATACCTCATATTGAAGTTTGTTCCAGGCTTGTCGTCGTATGCTTGTGAACTTAGTAGAATTCAAACTCAAATGTTTATGTTTATTCGGCCCCTGATTCGATCTCTAACAAATAATTTAAATTTTTACCTTCCATCTATCTATAAATTCGGATCCAAGCGTCTCAACGATTAGTTTGGAGAAGTATTATATAAAGTTGGTCTCATCAAATCGGTCCGGTTATCATTAGGTACAATAGGTACCTATTACATAGTCATGCCACTGCCTCATGGTCACGTTAATCAATATTTTTCTTTCTTTATAATATTATCGAACACGTCCGTTATGTAAGCCGTATTATGCATTCAAGGCTTCCTATCAAACACGAGCCAGTGATTGTGAAACTAATGTTCAACAACGTTTATTGTTGCTAAGATTCACTATAATTATGGAAAACTGTAGGTACTGAGAGGTGATGCTGATGATGATACAACAGTAACAACAACGCGACGCGTTCTGCAACATACCTAGTCATTATCTCGTTCATAAGAACGATGAAGGCGAAAAAGGAGAAATTACTAAAGATCCTGATCCTAAACATGATCCTTTACAGGGTACCGTACCCGAAGGGTGCCAAACGGGACCCTATTATTAAGCCCACGCTGTCTGACCGTCAGCGGGTCCTAGAGCACGAACCGTAATAGCTAGAAAGTTAAAATTTTCACAGAATGTGTATATCTGTTGCCGCAACAACAACAAATACTGGAATACGAGATATATGTATTACAGATTAAAGGGGGTCCTCATACAGGAGACGTGTTTTGATACACCCACGCATTTCAATATGATGGTATATTTCGCGACAACCTACATCGTTGAGGTAGCTCAGCGGGTATGATGTAGGCTCACAATCAATTTTCATTTAAATTCAAATCCTTGTGAGGGCATAATAATTTTAAATTTTCTTTTTGTTTACGATTGATTGTTTTGAGTGCTTAAGTTGTGTTGTACGAGATAGTACAGTACCCTTCTTGTGCGATTCCGACCCGCACTTGACCTTTTTTAGGGTTCCGTACCCGAAAGGTGCCAAACGGGACCCTATTACTGAGACTTCGCTGTCTGTCCGTCCGTCCGTCCGTCCGTCTGTCTGTCACCAGGCTGTATCTCATGAACCGTGGTAGCTAGACAGTTGAAATTTTCACAGATGATGTATTTCTGTTGCCGCTATAACAACAAATACTAAAAATGAAAAGAAATTTAATATTAAGGGGGGCTCCCATACAGCAAACGTGATTTGTTTTGCTCATTTTTGCTCGATATTGATAATGGTAGCAGGTAGACGCTTAAAATGTTCACAATATATTGAGTATATTATTTACTTAAAAAATAAATAATTAAATTAAAATTAAATTAATATTTAGGGGGGCTCCCATACAACTTTTTTTTTTGCGGTTTTTTATAGATAATGGTACGGAACCCTTCGTGCGCGAGTCCGACTCGCACTTGGCCAGTTATATATAAATTATATTTATGTTCACAAAATTAGTTTTAATGCAATATATCTCAGAGACTTACAAAGCTGTCTCTAATCGTCGTGTCGTGGATAGAAATCATTGCGTGTTTTGATTGACAAACAAAATATTTCATTAACTGGTTCGCTGACAAATCTTATGTAACAATAGTTCGCCATTGCTCGGTCGTTCGAGCGGTGTGCCTCTGAGAGTGAACAACGTTGCCATGTTGCCATCATTTATGTCAAAAAATATTAAACGCCGTTTGACCTCAAAACAAACGTCAAATCCCATGCAATTTATGTCATTTCCTGTCAAAGTATACCTGTCTGTCACCGGCAAATCGTAGCATAGACAGATCCATACGAATTCTTAGACAGTAATCAAAATCCGTTGCCTGCCTTCGTTGCGATTTTGCGATAGATGGCCGTCCACCTGAATCGCGAAATATCCCGCAGTGTTGCATGTTTTTAGCACGTTTTGTTTAACTTTTTCCCGGATGAGTTTAGATTCAGCAGGTATGTATTTTCATGGCATCGTCCTCGTCACGTGTCCAATCCCCTCCGCAGCCCTGGGCCATTAACCTCGTTTAACTTTCCCTTAACCCTTTGTTGGCTAAAGGCGTGGCGTACCCTAGCCAGATATTTCTTGGGATTGTACTTGTGTTGTGTTGCGAAGCTGCGTTTTGTCAATTTTTCGTTATTTGCAAATTTATGCTAAGCGGTGTTCGTGTAGCCATTTTTGACCTTGATTCAGCGCAATTTTAAATAATCTTGTGAGGTCCTGATAAATTTACGTTTTGAGTTGAAATAATAAGGCCTCAGTTAAGGCATTATGAAATAAATATTACCTAACATTTGTATGTGCACATAATGCCATCATGAGTATTATGTTTATAATACAATTTTGTTATCTACGTAAAGCGTTAATTACAGTTATACGGTGGCAGGCAGGGGGGCAATCCTGGCGCTAGCGAGATCATGTTCATGGTCGAAATATCGATTTTGAGATACCGAAATCTCTATCCAAAAAAACAAGAAAAAGCTATTCTTACGACTAGCCTTTTGACCAACCGAGATATTATGTCGACTCGTTTTCGATCGAAATAAATATAAATCGAGATCGTTTTCGATGGATTTAGGCTGTATCAAAACCGATATCTCGACTAGGGAAATGATCTCGATAGCGCGAGAATCGGGGGCCAGGACTCATTCGTAAAACGATACGAATTGATCGCTACATATCGTGACAATATGTAATCAGGACCAACAATGAGTAACGTTTATGTGAACAAAAAGCCTAGAAAGAAGAATAGAAACCTTACCTTGTAATTTACGAGCTAAATATAAGTTAAAATCGTAATGACTGCGTCTTGCCACTAGATTGCGCGTACGCTGAGACGCAGGCGAAGTAGGGCTGGGAGTCGCGTACGCCAGTGGCTAATAGCGGGGCGCAAGAAAACCTGTTTTGACTTGTCGACGGTGCAGTGTGCTGAGATGGCTGAATTAGAGTGCAGGCGCAGGGGACATGCACAAAGGCCCCGCTCTCGTGGGCCAGGTGCAGCACAACATCCCCCTGAGCGAAGAAGAAGAAGTGTGCTGAGAGATCCGCCGCGCGCGCTACAAATGAAACAATTTCGCGCTCTTGCTATAGACACTGCAAAGTCATACCCGTACGCGACTCGCCACCCAGGAAATATTTTGTAGGGCAGATCCGGCGACGTCTTTTATTTGTTGAACGAGTTTGCTTTATGACCACCAGACTATAACAAGTTGCTGACAGTCTCCTTAAATCCAGATAGTGTTAATAGTGTTAGTTGCGAGAATTTAAATTTTCCTTCAAAAGCACCATACTCGTTATACTCGTATCATACATTTTCAAGCAAATCTCTACCCAAACATGTCCAGACTCTCGGCAAAGTGGAAAAGCATCTCCAGAGACCGCACAGTGTATTGTAAAGTAATGACATCGTAAGGGCGGGTCCTGTTTAGAGTGCACACTCACAAATGGTCGGGTGATATGCAGAAACGGTTCTTTGCCCTACGCGAGGAGAGGCTGGGCAAATTAAAACAGGAACCTTAATACAATACAACTTGAGCTCTTTCAGTTAGAGTTTAGGACTCAGATTGGCTCGCGTCCAGAACTATAGGAAAGCCTGAAGCTGGCCCTTTGAGGTTTTCTGAATCGCTTTGTTTACTGAGGTCGGTGGGAACTGGGAAATATGTAGTTACTTGGTAGCCGGTGCTGTTACCATGAATTTGTTTTGTGTCATAAGCTACTTTTTGTGTGGCAATTGATATGAGTTTGCGGAAGCGTTGTGAACTCGAAAATTTAAGCATTTAAGTTGGGGTAAAGGTGGAAAAATAGTGCCATGCTGTTGTTCAACGTGACTATTTACTGAGTATTAAAAAAAAACGATTTTCTGTCGATTCCAAGCTGGCAGTTAGGTTCGTGTCTGCTTATTCGAATGCCACCGAATATCCGTCACATTGTGTGACATACTGTAAAAGCTGCAAGTCTATGCAGCAATTTCCCCGCAGTTTAACACGTTTAGTGGCACTGCAAACAACTCGTCTTCATGCCTCTTGTCGGATTAGCATAACTCCCGGTCTTCATTTCCGCGCGCACTCGACAATCTTGTGCTAGCACGCTCAGATCTTATTCTGGCGGTTGTCATACCATGTGTAGGTATCGCAGATCTTTATTTACATGAGATATAAATATTTGAAAAGGATTAATTGTTCGAGTATTATAATTATAAGTCCCGCAAAGTGGTAATGCGGCTGACAGGTCTATTTTGATGGATATTTGATAAAACATAGCCCATTTCTGAACGGTCATGATGACACTGCCTGCGATTCCGAAGGCGACACGAACTATACTAAGTAAACTAATTAAAATCGTGTGTTTGAAAATGGAATCTGTGGCCACCGCGCAAGAGCTGTCGGATTTGAATGTTGTTAGTGCCTTTAGTTCCTTTAGTTTAGTGGTTTTGACACCTCAAGAATAGCCTACACTGTCACGCGCATTCTGCATTAATTATAGGTACTCACAATGAGGGGTTTTCTGGATCAATATTTAGGCGCCACCAGAATTCCGGGAACACCAAACAACTAGACAACAACGGAACACTACCAGCTCAATGTATTACACAAGTAATTATCACAGTCCTCCTTGCTGGCTGTCTCGGGCAGACATCACGTGTTTTCCTTATGGTGTGCAATGTGGGCTATGTCTCGCTCGAAGTAGGGTCCATAAGCGGTAGGGTTTAGGAAGGACATTCTAAGTTAGTTATTATGAGCCTGTAAATATAGTACATGCTATATGCTTAGACGTAACTCCAGTTAGTGTGAAACAGAGCTCGTCTACCGACGCAGTTAAGATGATATGAGCCATGCAAATATAAATCATACATCGTTACATGCCATTGTCTAACCAACGATTGATTCTTTCGTTATTCTAAGATATAAAAACCGTATTATTTTACTTCAATTCTACATTTATTTGTGGTCCGTCCATTTTGGTTTGGGATCCGCTAATGGTCACCCCATTCCCTAGTATTATCCCGTGTTTTCCTGTGGGCTCCCGCGTCAATTACCGCCCCCATAGGTTGGCGTCCAGTTATCTACCTGGCTGACGTGTTAAGTCACGTGGTGTACCGAGGGGAAAGACATTTCGCGTCGCTCACCCGGTGAGCGGCCGACTAGCGTTCTTATTCAATTCAATTCAATTATTTATTGATAAATAAAATTTACAAGTCATTAATAAGCTTAGAATGTACTAATAATTACAAGGTTGATCAATACATTATGAATGATTTTGATTATAATATAATATAAATTAGATTTAATTTCATTAGTCTTTATTATTAACATTATTGTGATTGTTATTTATTTGGTAGTATGTACATATTTCGATTAGAATTCGTCATTTTTATGTGTAGTCCAATTCGTTTTATAAAAGTCATCTACCGAATAGAACGCATTCTCAATTAGTAGTTTCCTAACATCTCGGAGGAAGGTTGTGTTGTTAGGCGTATCCTTTATTTTATCGGGTAGGGAGTTATATAATTTGGGGCCTATAAAAGACATACATTGGCGGGGCTTAGCCAATCGTCTTAGTGGGACATACAATAGATGACTTCGTCTTGGGCTCGGTCTGATTGAGCGTTGAGCATTTGAAGGGAAGGTCTCAAGGTTCAGTCTTACATGCTTACATATTTCCAGGATGTATAGGCTCGGGAGTGTTAGGATGCCAAACTCTTTAAATAACTCCTTGGCTGATTGGTCCCAGGGCACCCCCGCGATTATTCGCATGATTACAAAGGACAATACCGTTTCTGGTCAATGTAACACAAAACATTCTATCACATGTGTATACCCCGAAACTCAGTCATACCTGACAGAGATCTTGAGGGCGGAAGTCAGGATATACTTAGATAAAGAGTGCATTATAAGAATATGAACATTTCGCGTAGTAACGATTCAGAAAACGTAACGAACATAACGTACAAGACTTTGGATTTATGTCATGCTCTTACCGCCTCCACTTGCTATTCGGACCCGGTACTACCCGGTACGGTACCCTTCGCTTGTGAATCAGAATCTCGACCACTACGCCACAGAGTTAGTCTTCTTTCATCGTGGTTGAGAAAGGGCCTTTAGCCGCATAATTCGTTAGTTAACATCTCGTGTTCGGCCGGCATTGTCAGGGGATGATTTTTTCTCGTCTTTCCATGATTGGCATTTTCCAAGTCTAAAATACATCTTACTTATCAGTACCATTACAAAACAATCCCGATCCATGTTTGATTTTTGTACCGAAACATATATTTTTTGCAATGCTTGACTCAAAAGAATACAAATTAATCATATCATAATTATTCAGATTCTGTTCGTGATAACTTTTTTATGCTTCGTTAAATTCACGGGGCTTTACTTTTTTAAATTTTGTTTTGACATGCAAATATCGTTGACGCGATTGTGTTTACAACAGTGGTTTTTACAATAGTTGGTTTATATTTCTGCTTGCGGCGTTTACTGTTCTACCTAAATGCATAACGTCACGTCTTTTCCATATGGGGTCTCAAAGGTGCAGTTGCGCTATCGACAAAGCAAACACAAACCAAGCTCTTCCAAGTATTTCTAAGCTGTTTTTTTTTTCAATTTACACACAGCCGGTGTTTGCAACTTTGCCGCACGGAGACTTCAAAGATGTCATCAAGTGTCATGGAACTTCTTAAAGTTTTGTTTTAGTTGACACGAAAGGCCTTTTCAATAAACCCGTCTTGCTGTGTCACGATTTACAGTTATTTTACGACGAATTGACGAAGCAGTTAATGGTTATTTTTTAACGATCACGTGGTGTTTCTACTGTTTCACCGGTATGTTTAGTCTTTTCTTTTCCTCCACCCGATTTACCCTCGACTCAACCTAACTCAAGAGAACCTCCTAAAAAGAACTCTTCGAGGACACCTTGACTAAGTAAGAAGCGGTGAAGCAAGGACTAAGCATGTGGGTGATTATTCATAGTGTGTAAATAGGATAATTTCGATAGATGATATCCTTATAAGAGTCACGATTCTGGGTTCATAAGTTACTAGCGTCTCGTCTGGCAGTACTTCCCTCTGCAGTACTTCCCTCTGCAGAAAGAGGCCCGTAAACGATGAGGGTTAAGTCAGTTGAGATAATTACTATGGTTCGCATCGCTTGGCTTCTGTGTCATGAGTTTGGTTGATTGATAACAGTCTTACTCAGAGCAAGCGATCCTGGAACCGCCTTACGAAGATAAATCACATACAAAAGTCTGGTTTCTTGCGAAGACCGAGTTGAAAAAACATTAGAAGAACCAACTAACTATAGAATCTCAACTATACTTGCAAACTCATTCTCGTTCTAAGAATCGCATTCATTGCAGGATTTGACAATACAATATTAACGGTCGGCCCATTGTGATTGTATTGCCAAGTCTTGAATAAAAATATGTATAAAGAGAACAATCATCTATAATATCTGATGATAATTCTCCTTGAAATACTAGATGTAAAAGGCTACCCTTTTCTTTTTCGTTCGGCCTACACAGTGGGCTGTTTTAATTTGGTACTTTACAACTATATCGTGCCGTGTCGAATCGTGTAGTTACCGAGACTGAGACTATGACACTATCTCAAAGGTTCTCGATAAGCCCTATCAGATCAATCATATTTTTTGTATGTAAAATGCCACATGTATCTGCCACACAGAGCTTATCAAAAACCTCTGAGACGGCCTAATAGTGCCCTTTAAACGTATTGGGCTTTGCCGTCTCCATTTTAGAACCACTTTGTGGTCTTACGATATCCCAACAAAACATGCATATGCATATACAAAAACGCCAGTCTCGCAGCCTGCGCAGTTTATTCTACCGTAAAAAGTTGTGAGATCTAATTTTAAACCAAGTCGGTTAATTTAACCAGTATCTGTGTATGGTAGAATCTTTCCAACAACTTTATTATCGTATACTGTTAAGTACCTACCTAATTAGTTAACTAATAACATTTATAGTGATCGGATCAATATAAGACATCTTTATTTCTTCAATAATAATTAGAATGACTTGGCAATCACACGTAGAAAAGTTGTCGACTATAGGACCGTGTGTGCAACGTAATGTTATTAGTTAACTAATTAGGTAGGTACTTAACAGTATACGATAATAAAGTTGTTGGAAAGATTCTACCATACACAGATACTGGTTAAATTAACCGACTTGGTTTAAAATTAGATCTCACAACTTTTTACGGTAGAATAAACTGCGCAGGCTGCGAGACTGGCGTTTTTGTATATGCATATGCATGTTTTGTTGGGATCTCATTTCTTTTTGTAAGTAACTTTCCTTTTTTTCTTTTCGGGTACTATTTCTTGTGCGTTAGCTACCGACTTTCTCAAAGCCCACTCCCTATCTCTATGGGCTCTTCTCTGTGGCTTTGATGTTACGATTTGTGACAAGTCTGGGCGGTGAATTATATAAATATAAATCATACCTCAAACCAAACCATACCGCGATTCAGGAAATGCACACCTAGCGACATCTAATGGGGAATAGCGATATTAGACAATATTATAACCGCTTTATTAGGGTTCCGTACCCGAAGGGTGCCAAACGGGACCCTATTACTGAGACTTCGCTGTCCGTCTGTCCGTCCGTCCGTCCGTCTGTCACCAGGCTGTATCTCATGAACCGTGGTAGCTAGACAGTTGAAATTTTCACAGATGATGTATTTCTGTTGCCGCTATAACAACAAATACTAAAAATCAAAAGAAATTTAATATTAAGGGGGGTGTTAAAGGGGGTTCGTTATGGCCCTTTTCAAATAAAGTTATACTTGTAATATTAAGCAGCCTTTTAATTTGCAGATTTATTAATTAATACAAAACAGATGTGTTGTGACGCGAGCCAACGCTAGGCGAGTGAAGATGAGGGGTTGAGGGGAAGCGGGGCAAAACGGGCAGTGGTCGTACTTGAGTTCACCTTGAGCCCACTGCTTCTAATGCTGGCGTAGACAATCCTGGCGGCCCTTGAAAGTCCTGGCTTGATCCTTGGCTTTCAAGATCTTCAGACGTCAGTAAAGGGCACACTCTGTTGACTGCTCGTCGTATGATTCCGCGTGCGGTGAGGAAGTCAGCAACTCTGGTAATGCCATCTTTTCCGGGGTATAACTGATGGACCCGGCCTAGACGCCAGTGTAACGGTGCGACATTCTCTTCTTTGAAGACGACAAGATCACCAGTCTTCAGATCTCGTTGACGAAGGCGCCATTTGGTGCGCTGTTGAAGCTCCGCCAAATACTCGAGTCTCCATCGCTGCCAAAAGTGTTGCCGTAACTGTTCAATTCTCTGATATCTGTTAGGACTTTTGAGAGTTACTGGAGGCGATGGTAGTGAGGTCAGGGGCCTGCCTATGAGAAAGTGCCCTGGAGTCAAGGGGAGGAAATCGTTGGGGTCGGAGGATAAAGGAGTTAAGGGTCTGGAGTTAAGGATCGCTTCAATTTGTGTTGCTAATGTACTCAACTCTTCAAATGTCAGACTTGCGTTACCCATGATGCGTTTTAAATGGAATTTGGCTGATTTGACGCCAGCTTCCCAAACTCCACCAAACGTGGGTGAATAAGGAGGATTGAAGACAAATTGTATGCCTTCGTTATTGGAGAACTCATATAGGCTATTGAGGCTAGACTTTAAGACCCTACCTAATTCATTATTAGCGCCAATATAGTTTGACCCATTGTCGCAGTGAATGGTATGAGGTTTACCTCTCCTTCCTATTAGTCTTTTAAGGCTTAAAATAAAGGCATTTGATGTGAGGTCGCTTACAATTTCAAGATGTAAGGCCTTTGTGCTAAAGCAGATAAACAAGCATAAGTAACATTTCGTTATCTTGTTGCCACGCCCCTTTTTGCTAGATATGTATATAGGACCTGCAAAATCTGTGCCGCATACTTGAAACGGGTAATTCTGATTTACGCGGTCAGCAGGGAGATTGCCCATCAACGGCTCCACAGTTCTTCCACGCAAGCGAGTGCACAGTATGCACTTTCTGACTATGCTACGAGCTAAAATCCTGCCACCAATAGGCCAGAACTGTTCACGAAACGAACTGAGAAGCAGCTGAGGGCCAGCGTGAAAGAGGCGTAAGTGTTCGCTTTCCATTAACATCTTTGTAAAGTGATGTTTACCATTTAATAAAGCTGGGTGCTTTTTATTGAAGTCGCAATCGGAATTATCAAGGCGACCACCTACCCTCAATACGCCGGTATCATCAACGAAAGGCGCAAGCTGTAACAAGTTTGATTTTAAGGTAAGACTGTTTCCTAGTTTTAAGATATTAATTTCTGAAGGAAATGATTGTTGCTGAGCAATTTTGATTAAAAGTGTAAGTGAATTATTTATTTCATGTATTTGTAAATAATCTTTCTTTTTATTTTCAGGTTTTCTACAGTTATGTGTAAATCTCAGTACGTAGGCAAATATTCTTTTAAGTTTTTGTGCGTCTGAGTATTTACTAAAATCAAGAAAAGGTTCGTCTGATGTACAGGTAAGTGACTTCAACTCAGGTAACTCATTTTCTAATGTCTGGTTAAAAGTCTGTGGCCAGCATGATTCGTCCTTATTAAGGAAGGACGGTCCCTGCCACCACAAACTTGAAGATGCAAGTTGGCTTGGTTCCACACCTCTGGAAGCGAGATCGGCTGGGTTTAATGATGTGGGTACATGTCTCCACATTGCTCGGTCAGTGAGCTCATGAATTTCGTTTATTCTATTGCACACAAAAGCTTTCAGGACCTTCGGTTGTGTCTTTATCCACCCAAGCACTATCGAGGAGTCCGTCCAGTAAACTTTTGTGTGAATGTCACACCGTAGCGAAGCGACAACCCTCGCTGCCAGACGAGCGCCCAGCAAAGCACCACATAACTCAAGGCGTGGTATTGTGTTTTGTTTCAGCGGGGCTACTCGTGCCTTCGAACAAAGAAGATTAACTTGTACATTATGAGCCGAATCAGTTGTACGTAGATATATAGATGCACCATATGCATCCTGTGATGCATCGACAAAGCAATGAAGATCTATTTTAATGCAATTCGCACTAAGTGCGTATCTGGGCACAGAAAGAGTTTCTAAAGACAACATGTTTGTTGTAAACTTTTTCCATGTCCTTTTAATGTTATCCGGGACAGCATCATCCCACCCCAGCTTCAAGACAGATAGACTCTGTAATAGTATTTTAAGTTTTATAGTACAAGGACTAATTAGGCCTAACGGGTCAAACACCTTCAAAGTATTCGATAATATGTATCTCTTGCTTACGTTTTGTGATTTATTATCGATATTATGTACTGAGAATTGCAATGTGTCAGTTTTAGGTGACCAACGCAGGCCCAAGACACTTGTCTCTTTGTTTAGGTCAAGCGAATTTGCCTCACATGACTCATTATTAGGAAAAATCTGAGGACAATTTGTTCTAAATTTATGTAGTGGTAAACAAGCCGACGACAAAATATCCACAACCGATTGATAAATGTAGGCTAAACCTGTCTCACTGTCACTCCCTGTCAGCACATCATCAAAATAAAAATCATGTTTGATGACGTCGGCAAAGTTCGAATCCTTGCATTCATTTGCTAATTGTAACAAACAACGCGTACTCAGGAACGGAGCCGACGCCGTGCCATAGGTAACGGTATTTAGTTGTAATATATCGAGTGGCTCATTCTCGTCGGCCCGCCAGATTATGAGTTGCAAGTTACGTTGTGTCGGTTCTATCATGATTTGTCGGTACATTTTTTGTATGTCGCCGGTTAACA
This sequence comes from Argyresthia albistria, assembly GCA_963457715.1. Classification (NCBI taxonomy): domain Eukaryota; kingdom Metazoa; phylum Arthropoda; class Insecta; order Lepidoptera; family Argyresthiidae; genus Argyresthia; species Argyresthia albistria. The sequence continues at coordinate 4,470,274 of OY735268.1, read as the reverse complement.
CATACTTATGCTGTCGAAATCTCAGAAGGATTCTAAGTAATTCATCTTGAACTACCGGGCCTATTCTCTGAATATCGTTCAATGACCTGCCGGAGCTAGTTTTCGCAGAGCAATCAAATACTACGCGAATTTTTGAAGATTCGCTGTTTGGCCTAAAGACAGCTAAGTGGGGCATGTAATAGCCGAAATCAGGTTTGTCTATTTTACTTAGGTGCCCTAAATCTTCATATTCCTTAATGAATTCGCAATATTGTTTTTTAGCCACCGGGTCTTTATTCAGTTTTCGTTCCAGACAAAAGAAGCGACGCATTGCCATACGATATGAATCGCCGAGTGATGATTCGGGCGATTCCCGCATGGGCATCATGACCTGGAACCTACCATCAGGTAAGCGTGTCGTGTTTTCAAGATAATGTGATTCGCAAATTTCATGTTCCTGTGTTACGGGAATTTTATCTGAACCTAATTCTTCTATTTCCCAAAATCTATTCAAGGATTTATTTATTTCCATAGTGAAATTACAGTTTATATGTTTACTTTCTTTCAGGCCAGGGCATAATAAAGGTCCTGCAATAATCCAACCGAGTTTAGAACTCTGCAACGTAGGCATATTAGGACCTAGCTTTAGTTGTCGCGAGTTAATTATATCAAAGAATACCTCAGCGCCCAGGAGGAGGTCCACTTCGGAAGAGTGATGAAAACTCGGGTCAGCTAACTGAATATTCGGCGGCAAGTTCAATTCTGAAGCATTGATCTCGGCGTTAGGTAAGTTTCCAGTGATTTGAGGTATGACCAAACATTTTAGCTGCATATTAAAGGAGCCTGTTAAGGAATGCAAGGTCATTTCACAGGATTCTGAAACATGGAAAGGTGCATTGTTTATACCTGATATTGTCATTGTGTCAGATGTTTTTGTGTTTAACCCTAGTTTATTTTTCAGGTGCTCAGTCATGAATGATGATTGGCTGCCAGAGTCCAACAAAGCCCGCGCCACATAAACCTCAGGAGATTGTGGCGTTTTAATTTGAACTAAAGCTGTGCCTAGAAGTACTTGTTTACTAGTCGCGGCGGCGGCGGCGGCGGCGGGCAGTGAGACCGGCAATGTATGTATAGGTGTATGGCTATCATTTTCACTACTTGAGATAGATTCATTTAGGAGTGAACGCGCACAAAGCATTGTATTATGTTTTTGTCGGCAGATTCTACAACAACCAAGGCGGCACTGTGGTGCTTCATGGCCTCGTCTCAAGCAGTTGCTGCAGAGATTTAACTTCAAGACCTCAGACATTTTATCTTTGGCGTTCATGTTTTTGAATTTTATGCAATCAACTATCCTATGACCTTGCTGACAGGATGGACATGATAATGGTACCTTCCTATCGTCATGAGACACAACAAACGACTTGGTTACTTTATGCTCAGTTTTATGAATGTTATGATGAGATGGTTTGTTGTCTGGTTTGTCGAATCTATTCATGAATGACGTTTCAAGTATGTCGGCGCGATTACGCAAGAATGTTGTAAATTCACTCAATGACGGTAAATCGGAGAGATTATTTTTATGTTCTTCCCATTTACGGCTAGTGAATGTGTCAAGTTTTGAGGACACCATGTATATAATGATGGTATCCCACTGATCGGTGGGCTGGCCTAATGATTCAAGGGCTCTTAGATTTTTAAGAATGTGATCGATGAGATAACGAAGTGCCTTATGCGATTCACGAGTTAATGATTCGATACCAAACAATGCTTTCAAGTGATTGTTAATTAGTATCTTTTTGTTGTTAAAGCGCTCGCACAGCAAATTCCAGGCTAAATCATAGTTAGGAGAGGTAAATTCAATTGATTTAATGACAGTTATTGCACCTCCCTCCAGTGACGATCTCAAATAATGAAATTTATTTATGTTTGGTATGGAATCGTTCGAATGTATTAAAGACTCGAAGGTATCACGGAATTCCAACCATTTCAAGTAGTTACCGTCAAAGGATGGTAGATTTATTGTAGGTAACTTAATCGCACTGTGCTGATGACATGACCCGTGCATGGAAGTACAAGTGGACTTATTTAAAGGGTCCTCTTTTTGTTCGCCTGCCATGTACGTTTCAACAATATCCCTAGCGGCCGGTAGAAGTGAATACAATTGGGAATCGACTGCATCTCGTTCTCCTACTTGTTCATCTAAATTCGAGGTGGTGAGCTGCTCGATCTCAGTCTGTATTGACTCGAAATCCACCCAATGAGCTTCGATTTTCTTAATTCGGAGCTCTAATTCCCTAATTTGTAACTTAGTTAACTCCTCTGGCTTTTTCTTTTGTAACAGTGCTACATGATCTCTAAATTTAGTTATAAGGCCTTTAATTGTACCTCTCTTTCGAATTAAATTCTTAAGCGTTCTTTTGCTCCCTGTTGTCTCGTTAGGAGTATCTGATGAGTCTGACATTTTTATGGTCGAGTATCACTAACAACACAAAATCAAGAGGGAAATAATGATATTCAAACGGTATAAGGATAAGAAGGAATGGACACTTCCCTGTTCACGGCTTTGCGGCTTCAAATATCCTGGTCGTTGATGCTGGAATGTGCCACGTCCGGCGCGCGTTCACGTTCACGAGTCCAAAGTTCAAACAGTATCTTGACGATGTTTGCACAGTCCTGTCACGGTCGCCAATTTGTTAAAGGGGGTTCGTCGTCGTCGTCGTCGTCGTCGTCGTCGTCGTCGTCGTCAAATCAGCCAGCTTCCCAAACTCCACCAAACGTGGGTGAATAAGGAGGATTGAAGACAAATTGTATGCCTTCGTTATTGGAGAACTCATATAGGCTATTGAGGCTAGACTTTAAGACCCTACCTAATTCATTATTAGCGCCAATATAGTTTGACCCATTGTCGCAGTGAATGGTATGAGGTTTACCTCTCCTTCCTATTAGTCTTTTAAGGCTTAAAATAAAGGCATTTGATGTCACGGTCGCCAATTTGTTAAAGGGGGTTCGTTATGGCCCTTTTCAAATAAAGTTATACTTGTAATATTAAGCAGCCTTTTAATTTGCAGATTTATTAATTAATACAAAACAGATGTGTTGTGACGCGAGCCAACGCTAGGCGAGTGAAGATGAGGGGTTGAGGGGAAGCGGGGCAAAACGGGCAGTGGTCGTACTTGAGTTCACCTTGAGCCCACTGCTTCTAATGCTGGCGTAGACAGGGGGCTCCCATACAACAAACGTGATTTTTTTTGCTCATTTTTGCTCGATATTGATAATGGTAGCAGGTAGACGCTTAAAGTGTTCACAATATATTGAGTATATTATTTATTTAAAAAATAAATAATTAAATTAAAATTAAATTAATATTTAGGGGGGCTCCCATACATTTTTTTTTGCGGTTTTTTATAGATAATGGCACGGAACCCTTCGTGCGCGAGTCCGACTCGCACTTGGCCGGTTATTTAAATCATAGCTGGAACCAAACCATACCGCGATTCAAGATACACATAGCGACTAGCGACATCTAATGGGGAATAGCGATGAATCGAAGTAGTCGTGTACTGAGCTTATTGATAATTAATATATTATGAAATTGGGGCTAAAATTGCGCAATTTTTGAGTTTTCCTTGGCTTAGCAGGCTAAACTCTAACCATGCTCAAAATTTTAAGCTTGTGGGTTCGCTAGAAGTAACCTTTAGAGTTTTCATGATCGTGAATCAGTGAGTCAGTGAGTGTCATAATTGAGGAACTTTGAATTGCTGTACCTTCAACTCTACTGGTTCAAATTTATTGAAATTTTGAGAATATGTCTTATGACATGGTGCCTTTTAGCCGCCGGGAATTCAGGTTTCTATCTTTATCCACAACGGAGTAACAGGTAGGTCAAATATGCTCTGAATGGCTTCCTGTAAAGGATGTTACTGCTGCGCCCGTATGTTTTGCTTTTTGCTCGACTTGGCTTGGGGGCGCTACCGCGCCCCCAGATTTCAGCGCGTCTGTTACGTCGGGCTACATCATTTGTCTCGAAAATTTGAAGGTTTCAGTGTCTTCACGCGTGGCAGTACATGTATAGGGGGTAGGCAGAACGATGTACGGTCGCCTGCGCCTAAAAGTATATAAGTAGTATAAGCGGAATTCACTCGTTAATATGACCATTGACCGCCCGTATACTTTTAGACGCAGGCGACTGTACTAAATATAGGGTGTTTAATAGACAGCTGTTGGTTCTAGTTAGAGGTAGAGACTAGAGACATTGAGGACAACTTCCCCCAGAACTATATTATATTACTTAGTTATTACTCTACGAAAATCTGTTCCAATTGGTTTAATATAAAAAGTTATTTTAGTTAAATAAATTAGTGATTCAACATATACTTAGACAATACATACTAGGTAGTGAGTGAGTACACTTGGTTATACAAACATTGTTAACTTTCATTGCTTGTTTTCAGGTAAGATTGGGCATACTATTTCAAGGATAATATTTTCAGCAAAACACGTAAGTACATATTTAACCTCATTACGTCAAAATATCCAATACAAGTGTACTTTTCAAATGTTCATTATATTTACTAATAATATTGTGATAATACAAATTGAGTCATTTATTGAGGGGATCAATTTCGATCAATATTTTTCAGCACGTAAATTCAAAACGAAAGCGTTATTGCTATCTTGAGTATAAAACTAGTGGCTCTGTGAGCTGTAGACCTCGCGAGTATGTCGGTGGGAAAGCTGAACTGCTAAAACACATAAAAAAAATAACCCAAATAATTTTCTTTCAATAACACATACAAACTTATGAATGTACCTGGTTACGTACATGCAGTATGAAAGTAGCCGCACCAATAACTTTGTAAACTACATTTCGCGATCTTTTATACAACCTATTGACTTTTTACTAAAATATATAATCTGTTTCACTCTCATAGTCTTTACAAATCCAACGACACCTCATTTGTTAATATCCATCGAGCCGTTTGGGTTGTAGCGATTTTTTTACATTTTAAAACCCCATATCTCCGCCATTTTGAAAAAAATCAAAAAACTGGCTCGAGTAAAAAATTCTATTTATTTTTTCAACCTGCTCACAAAATTTCACGAGAATCGGTTCATAAATGCGACCTGTAGAGGAGAACAACCGGACATACAAAAGCATTTTTGCCCAAACCTAAAACGGAGACGCTTCGCTCGCTTCGCTCGCTCATCTGTTTCACTCTCATGGTCTTTACGAATCCAACGACACCTCATTTGTTAATATCCATCGAGCCGTTTGGGTTGTAGCGATTTTATCTCCGCCATTTTGAAAAAAATCAAAAAACTGGCTCGAGTAAAAAATTCTATTTATTTTTCCAACCTGCTCACAAAATTTCACGAGAATCGGTTCATAAATGCGACCTGTAGAGGAGAACAACCGGACATACGAAAGCATTTTTGCCCAAACCTGAAACGGAGACGCTTCGCTCGCTTCGCTCGCTCGGTCAATTATGTAGCAGTTGCTACGAGCTCCGTAGCAGGTCATAACAGCGTGCTACGCTCAGTCTCAGCTGTACGTAGTCTGCTACGCTGTCGTAATTCGGAGTCGGTTTTTTTTTGTTTGCGGATCCATCGCACTCCAATTCCATCGCAATTGGGATGAGTTGGGGACTCGTTAGGGCTGATGGGTTCACAATTACATCCTCAGCGGCTATCGAAGAAAAATAGTTGCGACTTTTTGTCTGAGAATAAAATGCCGTCGTATTGCTTAAACATTTTCAGTTATTCGGAATAATCTTGGGACTAACGATATTTTAGCCGGCAATATCCTGGGCCAGCTCTTACAAAGGAAAATTGGATCTTTTCAGCTTCTTTTTAGCAACAATTACGAGGGATTTTCGTAATTTATATGCGCCTTTGTCTTATCGCTCTCCGTAAACGTCCCGGCTCGTGTAGGCGCGTTTACGGGGCCGCTAGGAGTAAAAGTGTTTACGAGGCTACTTTAAAACGCATTAAGGCTATCTCCGTTGAGCTAAACTTGTTGGACGGTTCTGTTGAACGATATTGTACGCTTTTGAACGTGACCTGTCAGTTAAGAATTACCTTTATAGGGGCCCCGTAACGCCAAAGGATCACTTCAAAACCCTGGAAAGGTAAAGCTTATCTTACGAAAGGGGTTGGTCTGACATGTGTGCTTTCTAAGTGAACGGTCAGACATATTTACCTTACAAATTTTCCCATGCGGGATGGCAGAGGTAGTGTTAAGCCAACTTTTACAATGTTGTTCAGAATATCTGAATGGCCTGAACCGGAATGAGATCCTACCTTCGCGATTGTAACTGAAACATGTCGTAAAGTTAACCCAAAAATACCTCGCGTTGTCATGCTGGCGTCAATAATATCGCCATCAAAAGTATTTACATTATACTTACTTGCCACAGATTGCAGAAATTCTGTGTGGGTGTGTGTTTTATTTATATGTCGAGACTATGCGAGTCTTGAATCGTAGGTAACTTCGTGTTAGTGTTCTTAGCGTTTTAATTTAATGTTCTATAAATCTATCCCCAATCTGGAATTTAAACTAAATTGTATGGAACCCGCGGTGCGCAAAATACCTTGTTCTATTTTGTAATACCGTTTTATCTTTTTAATTCAAATTCCTTTTCAGTCGAGTGCGCGCCTATTGTCGACGGTTTTAGAGCCGGCCGGCCATTTGTATCGGTCTTTAAAATCTAACCATTTTCAACACATTTCAAATGCTGCCTTTTACATTTAAAGTATCGAGAAAGGTTCAATTGCTTATGATTTGTATCCGGGCTTTTTTGGAAGTAAATCCCGCTTTTAGATTCGTTTGTTATTTTATGTAATATCACCCGCTAATATTTATGAATTGAATCCTGGGGGTCAAAATAGCTGTTGAGATACAATACCTGCGATTTGGGAGGCGACACGTTCTATACTAAGCAAACTAATTAAAATGGTGTGTGTATGAAAATGGAATCTCTGGCCACCGCACAAGGGCTGTCGGATTTGAGGTTGTCAGTTTAGTGCCTAAGTTCCTTTGGTTTAGTGGTTTTGACACCTCCCAAATAGCCCTCAGTGTCTTCATAGATAGGAAACCAATTGAACTTTGAACCCCTTTCATAGCATAGCAAGCTTTGGCATGATGAATGGAGTCTAGACCGGTTACTGAAAGAAATCACCGAAAATACGGATCTTCTTTATAATTTTTAAGGAAGTGGGTTCCGTATCTGCAAAGTAAAAAAGGAATGCTTATAGGATCACTTAGTTATCCGTCTTTCTGACCGTCTAAAAAGGAAGACCCCTTTTCTGAAGAACGCATGTAGTTATCAAGTCGAAATTAATATCAATTACTCAGGTCTGCTGTTTGACCTTTAAACGACCACTCTTAAATTTCAAACAATGTTGCAACGGAATACTCAAATTAAGCTTAGCTTTATTTCCTTAGACAAACTGTTTGTGAAAGGCCGATGAAAGAATAACAGAGAGGCTATATTTAAGCAAAGGGCATAAGAAACTGCCCGCCGCCGACCCGGCTGTAATCCGGAAAACCAATCCCGTAACACCGTAAATCACAGAATCTCAAACTCCATATTTAAGGAGCAACGAAATGATAAAATCGGTAATGCCTTCAGCAATCGACTTATCGGGTTTTCTCCAATTCTGCTTTGAAACTTGGAGAACCTCGCAATATGAAGATTTGATTTAAACATCAATTTGTTAGCTATCGTCTTCTCAGCGCTTATGTTCTTAGAACAACGCGGTTGTGTGCTAGCAATCAGTAATAAAAAATGTTAGATTCCTAACGAAGTCTTGCCATTTGTAGCTGATGCCAAGATGGCTCTCGAAACCTCAACTTCATCTAGATGATCCCTTTGAGAGCATTATTATTATTTTATCCCAACACATAATTCACTTGATCTCTTACCGACAATCAGTAAATTGTTACATAACATTAACAAACATAAATGCTTTCACGAAATGATTTAATTTATTTTTGAAAGAAACCTGGTTTCACGCCTTTTCTCATAGGGGGTAGACAGGCACAGTTGCGCCCACGTAATAACATAGCGGCTAATTAATATATTTGTGTGCCAAGGGGCTAGCCCATCGCCGCAGGTTTCCGCACGCTCCAGGCACTTCTAGCACAATTACTGCATGTGCGTAATAAATGTACTCGTGTGTCCCCACATTCGCACTTAAGTACGGCGGGCGGCACACCGGGAGCGGTGAGGCGCAAGCTTTTTAAAGGTGGGGCACACGGAGGGAGCGACCCTTCGATGTTGACGCCGAATTAGTGTACTTCTGTCGGCGGCATCCGAGCTGAGGGGCTACTTCGGTTCGGTTCGATCCGGCACGGTCCCCTTATTCCAAACTGTCCGATCATCGAACTGTTTGGACATTTTTTCCCCAAAACTGTTTGGATAATTTCCTTCCAATTTGTTCGAGTTTGATGCGGTCGAGGTTTTGTCTACAAACGAGAGAATCCGGTTCAAGGTCTTGGATGCTTGTGAGGTTCCGGTTTCTGGTTCCTATAGACTGGTATCCTAGAGAGGAGTTGGACAGAAGCAATGTAGGTACTTATTTATGTTAAAGTTGTACTATACTGTTCGCGTTAAGAAAATAGTGTAACAAGTGAAAAAAAGACCAGTGACAATGATGTTTCACTATTTTCTTAACGCGAACAGACTGTACCTTAGTTGAATTATCACTTTACTACTCACACCAGGGAGTTAGAAAGGGAGGAAAATTGCAGGAAAAACTGGAGTAGCCTCGTGGATTTGCTGACGAGGGAGATATATTGCACTAGTTAGTTAGTTTGAAGGGAATTTTTTGAGGTTTGTTGTTGAGGGATTGCGCATTGTTCGGTATTCCTGGATGTTTGTGTTGGGGGAAAGTTTCAGTTTTGTGAAACTATGCAAGAATGCAAGTAGGCAATAAAAAGTATACGTTTGCGTTGATACTAGTGCATCCTTAAGCGAATATACAGGGTGTAACAGAAAGGGGTGTACAAGCCGAAAGAGGGTTGTTAGGGACATCATTATGAAAAACTTTCACTATGGGACCGACTTGATCAGAGCACTCCAACATTCAGATCAGCTGAGCGCTAGGCCCGAAATGTACTGAGGTAATAAAAATAAAGTCGCTCTGATCAAGTCGGTCCCATAGTGAAAGTTGTTCAAAATGATGTCCCTGGCAACCCTCTTTCGGCTTGTATATCCCTTTCTGTTACACCCTGTATATATAAATATTAATTAAGATTTCGCTGGTCCAACTAGGGTATTACATTAATTGAGAATTTTGATTCAAAAAGAGCGTGAATAACTAACAACTAACTGACAACTTCTTCCGGGGTAATCTTTTACCTTCCTTTTCCAACTGATGGCTTGCTATTTACAGGAGGAATGTTGCAGGTGGCTCCCGGGAAAGTAGAAATGCACGGAAACGAAGCATTTCTGCAAATAAACTTTCCCAGTTAACAAAGAGGTTCCATTTTGCGATTGCCCCCATTCATCCAAACTGCAACTAACGTCAGGTTAAAGTCACTTTGCTTTATCCGCGCCGGCATTTATGTGCCAAAACGCATTGCGCTTACAGAGCCACCAAGTTATCTGTAGAATGAAGCGAGGCGCCACTATCTACTCCAACTGAACAGCATTACACTACCTACAACAACTGACTTGAAATGACGTTTTCAAAGTGGCGTCAGTTGTTTCCGCTTTGGCCGTTCTACAGATAAATTGGTGGCTCTGTGAGTTGTGATTTTAAGAGACCGGTGACCGCGTGAATTTCCCATACAAACGTAATACAAAAATTATTTGAATTTGAGAAATAGTTTAACGTATTTAGGCTGTTCGGATTTATACACTGTTTACGCTGGTTCCTGGTCTGTATACCAGGGTTCCTCTTCAACCAATTTAAAAATATTTTTAAGTAATTTGAATAAGAACGATATACGATATACGAACAGGAACCTGCGTAAACACTGTATTAATCCGATTAACACGCCCAATCGCTTAAGGACAGAAGAGTCCTTTGAAAAATATTGACATTAAAATTCTTAAGGGAAAAATATTGACATTAAAATTAGTTTGACAGTGGGTACCAAGACGTCAATTAATGTCTAAGTTTTGACGTCTTGGTACCCACTGTCAAACTAATTTTATTGTCAATATTTTTCCTTTTTCGGCCAGGAGAATGACAATGTCTTGACTTAGAGGGGAGTCTAAATGCTTTGAACTAGTTCTCAAATTCAAATCATTTTTGTATTACGTTTGTATGGGAAATTCACGCGGTCAACGGTCTCTTAATGTCACTGCAAAAGGTACAGTCTGGTACAGAGATATATTCTTTCGGAGACAAGTATTTTGATGCCGAATATAGGGTCGCGCCAAACAGGAATGGCACAGGCACAGTTGCAATCTGGATTAGCTAGATGGTTAATACTCAACTTGCGTAGCCCATTGATACAAGTTTGGAGCGACATATTGAGTACAGCTATTATCTTTGGACTGCAGCATATTTCTCAACTCAGTCCGCAAATCCTGACTATACAACTAAACAAATATCGAGTACAGTCAGAGACTGAATTAGCTGGACCGGCCAGCATACCAATTTAGTAAATATTAACTGTACCTGAATTCCTACTGCGTGTAGTTGGGAGCCACCTGCGGCGGCGGCGTTTCATTAAAGTTTGAATGGAGAGGTGCCACAGGTTTACAGTTTACGGGTTAAGTTTCGTTTTATGGCCCCGCTGAGCTTTTCCTCAAGTTAGCTTATACTAACGGTCGTGTCGACGTTATTATTAATGGGCGTCGCTTGTGTAAATAACTGGTCAATTTTGGTAGTATAGGGACGCAGGTACTTTTGCGTTACAATGGTTTAATATGTACGTAGGTATTTTATTGGCATTTGTCAAATCCTTTGTACCGAGGCACAATTTTACACAGTAGTTGCGGCGGTGGGCAAACCCCTTGTACGCATACAATGGAGTATTGTATTTATTTACTGGCTAAGTATTTTCCTACCCTATCTCACCAGTTAATTCAACCTGCCTTCCTTTGCATATCATCCACAGACAATCAGAATCTCTCCCCCATGACATAATGCCATCGGTTCAATGTTACCTGCTCCCTATTGTCTCTAGTGGGCCTGGAGGCGATGAGCGTGTGATTACTATGTTATGCTATTGCGACGAAACCCACAGCGCCTGAAGTTAATCGCATAACAGATCCGCACCGTACTACCTACAGACAGTCATCGGATTTTCCCACACCGATTGAAATAGTGGTTCGAAATGTTAAGCTGGGTCCAGATATGTTCTTTTGTCCGTTTCATACTTCCGTTCCGTATTAGCGATCCAAAATCTCTGGACGCTCCTGTCAAGCTAATGCTGCACTCACGTCCAGTCAGTATCGTATTGGCATTGAACGGGGCGAAACAAATGACTCGCCAATCTCGCAATGCATCGGAGTGTACCTGGAGACGCATTTTTGAGGCCCTCGAAAACCAAACGCAAACGCAAATACGTATGCGAAAGCCCAACTTTCATGCACGAATTTATAACACGCCATTTTTGAAAATCAATTTCGTGATTTCTACAACGAGTGGTCCTACCCACTCGTTTCTTGATTTCTACTAGTAGAATAAACGACCATATGACTGCAAAAGTTCTTGAATGCTAAGTAAATACCTTTTTTAAATCAATGAGTTATTGCTGTTTTTTTTTTCGTGAAACGAAATTTGTTAAAGTTTTTGAATATTATGGTTTAGCACTGATTTCCAGTGCTTCGAAAATGCATAAAAAGAGGAAAACTAGAAAATAAGTTCGCACATGATTTAGATTTCGAGGGTTTCCAAAATGCGTGTCCAGAACCACCGTAACACGGAACATGTCCGAATCGAACATCTCCCGTGCTAATACGAAACACGAAACGAAGGTACGGAACGGACAAAATAACATATTTGGAGGCAGCTTTATGCACCTACGCACATCTGTCATCTACGTCCAATAGTAGAGCGCGCAATACTAATTGGGAATACAAGATTTGCCTTGATTTCAGTACGTAAAGCATTGTATACGTCTTATTACAAACAACCAGTCCACGCGCTACCTAAATTATGTTTCTATCTCGTGTCAAAAACTAAAAGAGTTGTAATGAAACCTAGCCAACAGACTGGATGGATAAATGTATCAACGTCAACAACAAAAGATAAATTTGAATGGCGCCCCGTACGATCCATTATGCATTCAGATTTGCCGCGAAAAAATGGCGTGTCATTAGTCACAGAACCCTTCACGGTTTAGGTTGTGTTGCACGGAACGCCAGTGGTATCGCTGGAATATTAAAGGCTTAGAATAAAGTGGCTAGGAATTTATAATATGAAATTCAGCTGAATTATTCATTTTATTCTATCGAAATATAAAGTCGCAAAAAACGGCTTTTTAGTGCATTTTGGTCTGAACACTTATTTACTATAGTATAGATTAATAGAAGATCAATAGGATTTTTCCTCTGCGACATCTTTCTTGGGAAACATCTCTGCTTTGTCATATTTTTATCACACAACCTGTAAACTTTCGATACTTATTTTCAATGGTTTCTGAAAAACCTCTTATGGGAAAAGCAGTAGCAGTATTATTGTTTTCTTTAAAAAAAAAACAACTTTAAGAACCTGCAAATAAATAAACGTTCTCACTAGCCCACGTATTTGTCGTAACATAAGAAACCCATACCCGCGTTATAGCCAGCATTACCCAGCTGATGTTCGTAGCTCCAAGTCTACTAGTCTAGGCATTTTGTTGTCTAGACTGACTGAGTCTGGCGAGCCAAGTGGCTGTTCCAACTGATGTATCGCCGTACCGTGACTTTGAACCATCCTGTATGTGCTGTATTTATGTACAGTATGCTTGTAGGCAGCTTTGGCGCATCATGTATGTAGGAAGAGTTTCAGAACCTGGCTTCTTGAAAGCGATGCGTACGGTTTTGGAATGAATAGTGAAAATTATTTCATCATCAACACTTGTCCTTATCCTGTCTACTTGATGATATCGTCGGACCATCATCGGGCAGGTGGTCTGCCTACTGGCATTCTCGCCTCCTTGGCCACCACTCTGTAACTGCTTTGGTCCACATTTGATGCATTTTATTTGGCTAATAGCTATCATGGTGAACAGCTTTAGTAATCTGTGTAAATAAGCATTAAAACATTCCAGGCCTGAATTGCAATTAAAATACGAGTATGAAAGGAGGTCAGGTGGATTCATGCTGGAGGTTGAATGTAAAGTACAAATGCACATAATAAAAACTATTGAAATGTCGATGCATTCATGTTCTCTGACTATGCAGGTCGAGTGTAGTTAGAATGAAATACTTCAATAATGCACTCATTCATATACGTACCTAATCCTACTGTGTATATTGCATGTTGTAGGTACAACAAAGTGCTTATGAATATTATTAGTCATTCTAGAGGCTTATGTTATGATGAAAAGATCATTAGTTTTACTTAACTATGTTGTAGCGAAAACGAGTTAAAATCGATTATTATACTAAACTTACGTAGAATTCTTCTTAGTTATAATATTTTGCTATGATGATTTGTATTGTGGTTACAGTCTGTTACAGTAACGTCTCCTAATGAGTACCCGGATTAACAGTTCATACATATACAAATACATATTCTTATGTATTTCTTGTTTTCCCTCTCAGACCAGCATGTTTGCGAAGTAATTTAGTTGGTAGCGTCACCCCATGTGACCTCGATCGTACACGAAGAGGCTTACGAATGGAGACGCCATTGCGGTTACCATTATTTTGCGTGTATGCTTAAAAATATAATTTTTGTATTTTTGGAATTTGTAGCGACGTAAATACTTTGAACCCATAGTTCTTTCATTATAGATAGATACTCTACGATACGAGGTACAAATACAAAAAAAAACTTTATTTCCAAAACATCAGTTTGCGAGATTACAAACTTATATGTACTTAAGTGGACTTATATGTTTATTAATATTATTATTTTAGCCTATGATCTTTCCACTGCTGGGCAAAGGCCTCTCATCCCCTCTTCACGCTCCTGGGCTGTTGTCGTGGTCCCTCAGCTCGTCGGTCCAGCGATTCCGGGGGCGACCACGTCCACGTTTGACATTTGGGTTCCAGAAAATATTTTGGCCCATTATTGGCGTAGTTGCAACATGCATACGAGCGACACGTGGCCGGCCCAGTCCCACTTCAATTCTGCCGCTTTTTCCGCTATGTCTAAAAGACTTTTATGTAGTGGTTTTAATTCAGAGGGCGTCTTCGGTCCTTATTATTCTATGCCTTGGTCGCGTAACAGCCAGTAAGCGCGTGAAGAAATTGATTAGCGGCCCTCTGACGGTAGCCAAGAAATTGTGCTTTTCATCGTATGTAGGCTTTTTCCGAGATTTGTATGGCTTTTCAGAATAATGTTTTCCTAAAAGAAGAAATCGTAGTACGGGGAATCACTTCCAAAGTTCCAATCTTGCAACCGCGATACATGGAGTATTTGCGTGGCGTAGGTCCTATGTAGCAAAGCTCAACGCGAAACCTTCTATGTACCTTAAGTTTCGCAAAATTTTTGGTGTTCATGAACAAACTGTGTTATAAAGAGATGTTCCCAAGTTTTCGTCACCTTTAAAATCGGTTCGAATTTCCTAAAGCTCCGAATAGCCTCGGGGGTTGTAAGACACGTTGTGCTAAACTTCAGTTTATTTATTAAATTAGGGAATTGAACAAGTTCCCTCTTATGTACGATTGTACGGGTAGGAATCCTATTTTGGTAGAATTTGCAAACTTTGGATTACAAGAGGTCCGTAGTCTAGTGGTTACACGCTCGCTTCTCTGCAGGAGATGCGCGTTCAAATCCGACCATGTACCAATAAGATAAGTAGGTAATTTACCTGAAGTTTATTATTCGGGCCAGCGTGGTGGAGTATGGCTCAATCTTACTTGTAGCCGGGTAAAGGCCTGTGCACCTCGGTGGGGACATGAATGGGCTACATTTACTATTTACTTAACATTATACGGACGTTCTACAGCTGCGGCTATGGGCTGGCCTCCTCCTAAAATGTGCACAATTGAGCCTCCTCCACCTCGTGTAGAAATAACCGGCCAAGTGCGAGTCGGACTCGCGCACGAAGGGTTCCGTACCATTATCTATAAAATACTTTTGTTGTATGGGGGCCCCCCTAAAATATAAATTTTATTTTAATTATTTTTTTGTTAAGTGAATAATATACTCAATATATTGTGAACATTTTAAGCGTCTACCTGCTACCATTATTAATATCGAGCAAAAATGAGCAAAAAAATCACGTTTATTGTATGGGAGTCTCCCTTAATATTGAATTTCTTTTGTTTTTTAGTATTTGTTGTTATAGCGGCAACAGAAATACATCATTTGTGAAATTTTTAACTGTCTAGCTACCACGGTTCATGAGATACAGCCTGGTGACAGACGGACGGACGGACAGCGAATTCTCAGTAATAGGGTCCCGTTTGGCACCCTTCGGTTACGTAACCCTAAAAGCGTGACACTGTTTTTGGATATGGAATTGGTCGGAAAGGTAGCAATACACATAACATAGCGCCTTTCGGAATCCACTTTTTCGTGAAAAACGATATCCCACATTCGCCAAGCGATATACTTGTTGTCCTACTTCATTGATAGATAAATACATACATAGAGCAACACATACCGTGGTTTTTATCAAGTCTCTAAGAAACAGTTTTCCTACGGGACATACCCGTGTCATGTTCTCTCTAAACTCCTTCCCACAATGCGAGCTACATGTAAATTCGATTTTACGACTTTTATTAGTCCACTCGACTCCTGAAAGTTTGTTTGTAATGTTTGTTTAGCAACTAGTTGCGGCTGATATACCCGGTATCCGAAAACGTATGGAATTACAGATAGATGTAGCTAATACAAAAGGACAAACTTCCATAGCAACTGGATTGGTGCAAGGAAAAAAGTATTCTTTTGCTACTGGTTACGAAAGAAAGACCGACTACGTAGCCGGCCGAAACGATTTTAGCGCTTTTATTATACCTACAATTATTTCTATTAACTGCCGCCACAGAAGACTGAAAACCACGTCTTGATAATGCTTATGTCATAAGTGTACATATGCCTATAAAGCCGAAGGACAAGATATAAGTTTCTTTAAAAGTCCAGCTTGCAGTGTCATTTATCCTCCATATCTTAAATGAGGTCTAACCAATACCTAATTTTAATCTTCTTTTCGGCTCGGATAATTAGCCGACAACATAACGTTTGCGGACATGCAAATTCACGCTGTTTCTGTGAAATGACAGCATCAGCATGATATTGAAACGGTATTTTATTCAATCTGTGTTTTCGGCTTTGTCATAAAACCATCGGCATTGGCACGCCATCATGTCCTGACCGCGTCG
This sequence comes from Argyresthia albistria, assembly GCA_963457715.1. Lineage (NCBI taxonomy): Eukaryota > Metazoa > Arthropoda > Insecta > Lepidoptera > Argyresthiidae > Argyresthia > Argyresthia albistria. Next base: position 4,453,853 of record OY735268.1, on the reverse strand, counting down.
CCACTTGGCTCCCACGCCAGCCAAGGTGAATGGCAGACGTCCTGCCGTCTAGACCGCCGACAATTATGTGAGTAAGCTATTCACGTACTTGATAGGTCAGTCGCACTATGCAGTTGAGACATGGTTTAAATACTACTATCGGTTCGGAGAATTAATTATTCTATGCAAAGTTTTTATTTTCTGTATTGTCAACCCCACAAAGCGTGGCTCTGCCTCACCAGCGAAAGGTGCCAGATTCAAATCCCGGCTGGAGGGTATAATGTGTGTGGATCCATGTTATTTGTCTGTATATAAATCTTTATTTATAGAACGATGTAGAAAATACATAGCTCGTCGTTTCGCGTTTCTGTGGCAGCCTTAGTTAATAATACTAGGGCGTTCTTATTCTGACTATTTAGCCATTCGCCGTGGTGGCGCCAATTTGTCTAACAAATGATGCCAATATGTCTTCCACATACAGAGTAGTTTTGGTGAAATGGCTGTTTTGTTGTGGCAGGTAATTTCTTTGAGCAATATGCTTGGATGCCCATGTGTGCAATATACCTACTTAGATGCCTAACCAATAACGTTTAGACGTATGCTTAAAGTCATGCTGCTGTCACTCGCTCTAGAACTGACAACGCCAGAAAACCATGCATGACTTAATTTGAGTAGCAGTCTGCTTTTGGTCATAAAACATGTCGACAGCTATCTATGGTGTATGTTGAGGTCATGATAAAGCACTTTAGTTAGCTTTGCTTTTACATGTTACATGCAACATTCTACTGAATATCCAAGCATGATACTACAGAGCTTACTAGATTATGACTACACACATGTCTCTGTGACACAGCGTTCAAGCTTTCTGAATAAGTTAGCTCACAGGCACTCAACTAGCCTGCTATCTAGCCCAACGTAATGGGATTGTAAAGAAAAGGTCAGGCTACATAATACATTGTGAACAAGATTAGTGGAATCATTATTAAATAGTGTAGGGGTAGTAGGGCTCGTCTGAAACTGACAGATAATGCCGTCTTTTTGTTGTAGATATATATTACTGTGATTAAAAGTCTAGCTAGCCCTGTGGATTTAGCCTTTAAGGGTTACAAAAAAAAACTGATATACTTCAGTATGTTTCTTAACCTGTTTCAGGATTAGGTCTAATTTCGTCTGTTTCTTATATTTTGCGTCTGTACCTGAGTCTGTACCGGCTATTTTGTCATAATTTAAAACAAAGAACATTCTGCCCTGTGAAATGTCTTTATTCATTCATACGCTGATTTCCGTTAAGCCTTTCTTGCTCTAAGATAAGGTCGTGAAGCGGATCAGAGCGTGCCTTAGTTTGATAGTACGTAAAGACAAATAGTTTCATATATCACAGTAAACCTTAGCAACAACGAGAGCTCAGCCGGGGGACCGGTACACAATTAATGGACGAACTTAGCAACAGTATAATTGTGTCTGAGAACTTCCATCGAGCGCGCGAACTTCGCTTCGTTCACTCGGCAAAGAGATAAGTGTTAAAGATTTTCCAGATATATGTATCGTATCTGCACCGTACACAGGTATCTAGCTATAAATTCAACATATTTGCAACTATACATTACCTGTGCAACTTTAATTTGAGTCAAAATATTAGATTGTTGCTTACTTACATTCATATTAGCCGGGATTCTTGCTGTATCATGTTGGATTATAGAATTACAGTGAAGAGGGTCGTATTTCTGAGTTTAATCTACAGCAAAGCCCATGAAGTAATTAGATGCCTTTCAATTCACGAAGGTAAAGATAAGACGTAATTATGCGATAAGACTAGATCATGCATGAATAAGGCACCACCGACTTTACTAAACATGTATTTGTATAGATAAAATACATTATTGATTTAGATAAAATGCTTTATTCGAGGAACGAACGTACAAACTCGCCCCTGACAGTTTTGTGAAGTTTGTAATTTGTATTCTTCCTCTTCTGCACTTAACTCTATATCTCTGTTATCATCGTCTCTTTACTGAGATCCCGACTGTAGAGGAAACAGTGACGAATAATTTATATATGGGCACAAAAATTACTTCTAGACCCACACTATGTTATCCTGAGCCGTGGGAACCAGAAACAACGGTGTCGCAAACTCCAAAACCCGGAGTTTTTCTTCCCCCCAGCCTTTCGCTTGTGAAGCAGAAATTCGACCGCTACGCCCCCCATAGAGGTCATCATGGCACAACGAGGTAGATACAAAATCATGATTATCTCTGTCCTAAATCGAGATGTCTCCTGTCAACAAGGCAGTAACTTTACATTATGCTTGGAAGTGGGCCAGTGGTTTCCACTTGTCCCGTTACCCTTTTGTTGTGTGTCGTCGCGTTCGCGTCGATTCCGAACGCGTTAGTATATCAGAAAAATAATTTTCGGTGCTGAGTACACTAAAATACACACCAAAAGCTTAATAACTCCTGTTAAAGTTGTGAGATATCCTTAAAAAAAAAAACATAAAAAGTTACGAACTTTTTAAGCGGATAAAATTAGAAAAATATGTATTGGATAAGTTTAGAATCGGCCCAGAAGCGAGATGTGTGGAGTGTGGAAAAGGGAAAGAGAGGCAGGCAGGCTTTTGCAGCAGTGGGATGTAGGCTAGTAATAATAAATAATGATAATAAAGATTAGATAGTTTAAAGTGGTTTATTTCCCTGAATAAATCATCCTTTGGTTAGCTTAAGAGATATTACACGGTTTGACACGTTGGATTTAACCCTCGACTGCCAATTTAACTTCACCAGAATATCCGATTTAATTTTCGCATTTTCGTTTACTTCGATATTCTTCCCCCTTTCAAGTCCCAAATCAGATTCACCCGCTCGTAATAGCTCCAATGCTATCGATTTATTAGCTTTGAATTAAATTACTCACTTGTACATAAAAGTTATTTTTTCCATCTAGAAGTTGAATCAATAAAATCTTTCCTGATGAAATCTCTGTGTCGTCGTGGTTTGATGCTCTGCCTCCCAAGCAATAGGGTTCGGATCCCGACTGGCTAGAAAGAAACAAAAGCACATGTTTTGGATGCTTATGTGTGTAACGTCGCTCTTTCTGTTTCCCACGACTGACACAGGGCAACCTAGTGTGAGGCCAGAAGCTATGTATGTGCCTGTATAAAAATACACTAACTCTATCCCTAGCCTAGAATATTTTACTGCCAGGAAAAGGACATATTCGTGTTCGTGTAATATCATCAGAAGAAATAGATGGCATTACATGCAGTAATATATACGTAAGTCGGAGACAACGGAGGAGTAGGATAAATGTTGGTACTATTGTTACTTGCTGATGAATTCAACGTATTTAATCGGCGCAAGTGTCTGTGGCGTAAGCATTAAGTTACTATTTTACTATAAGGGCGTAAGGGTCTTATTGTAGGTTGTAGAATAAAATGTATTACTGTGACATTGTAAGTTAAGTTTTGTCTTACTTGAGAGTATATCTCAACAATGAATAGTTTAAACTATATAATTCTGTGCAATGGTTTCAGTTGAAACGTTAAACCGCAAATAGGAACATTGCGCACTGCCGCAAGGTCAGCACCGCCCAAGGCCACTAACCCTAAATTCCACTTATTGTAGTGCTAGATTTAGGCATAAATGGTAAAAGCTTACCGAGCGTTATTCTAAGGCCTAAGGTTTGTGCATACGTAACGGCAACTATTTGGATCTCTTTACTTAGTGAAAGATGGAAAATCCCCTGCGCAGGGGATGTCGCTTGGGAATAAGCCTACCTATCATTAGCAGAGGCCTAATTTCCATTCTGCAAGTTCAGGCCTGCGAAATGTAGGTACGATAATATTTCTAAGCGTTAAACGTTTTCTCATTTTTCAAGATGTCTAACTATCGTTTAAGTTTTGTCAGACGTTTTTCAATAGGCCTGACTTAATTTGAGAGTTCTTTTGCGATTCTTTGAGAGAGTTTAATGTTCTTAATTTAGTATTTCAACGAAACTCTTGTTTTTATATCTTATAATATAAATCTCCAAGATTGTTATGGTTTCAATGCATATATTCGTATTTTATGAACCAAAATATTTAGCTAAATGATATTTTATAAAGGTTATGTTGTTGAAGAAGTATGTTATATTGTATTCGTAAATAAGTAGATACCTTAAAAGGGAGCATAACACTAACAGCTATTGGAAATCGTCGCTCGCCAAATGTTTTTTCTGATTGACACCGCAGCCATTTCATTATGGAACCCATATGAAATTCCTTTGTTACAAGATTTACTTTCAAGATTCAGATGGTCGTGTACGTAACGGTAAAATGGATTCTCTTGACAAGGGTAGTTGGACAACAAAATCCTAAAAGTAACTTCGCAGCTTAAATAAAAGAATAGCTAGAAATTGGTATAAACGGCTCAGGTTTAGGCTAATTTGAGGTACAAAAATGAATAACCGGCCAAGTGCGAGTCGGACTCGCGCACGAAGGGTTCCGTGCCATTATCTATAAAAAACCGCAAAAAAAATGTATGGGAGCCCCCCCTAAATATTAATTTAATTTTAATTTAATTATTTATTTTTTAAGTAAATAATATACTCAATATATTGTGAACATTTTAAGCGTCTACCTGCTACCATTATCAATATCGAGCAAAAATGAGCAAAAAAATCACGTTTGTTGTATGGGAGCCCCCCTAAATATTAAATTTCTTTTGATTTTTAGTATTTGTTGTTATAGCGGCAACAGAAATACATCATCTGTGAAATTTTCAACTGTCTAGCTACCACGGTTCATGAGATACAGCCTGGTGACAGACGGACGGACGGACGGACAGACGGACAGCGAAGTCTCAGTAATAGGGTTCCGTTTGGCACCCTTCGGGTACGGAACCCTAAAAAAGATACAATGTACGCAGTTTATATGGATGTGGTCATGAACGTAAATGCTACTCGTGGTGGATAAAACTACAAATTTATTTATGTTCGACCGTTTTAAGTAATCAATTTCTGATGTCGTTCGAGGTTTTTCTAGAATATAGGTCGTTGCATTCTACAAACTTACAGTTACCAGAAAAAATATATGGCGTGTGGTGTTCTAGTTAACTTTATTCAATAAATTAATCATTGACGCGCCCCCTACGCCCCCTATGACGGCGCCCCCTATGCCAGTAGAAATTATTTGTTTTCGATACGTAGACTGATCGTGGATTTGAAAAAATAGGGAAGTTGATGGTTGACGGGGAAGTGAACAGCTAGGAAAAGTGGACCTATGGTACCGGAGGGATTTAATCTAAAGCGGACAAAACACACATACTTTTGGCAAAAGATCATAAATCAATTTACACTGACAGCAGCCAACGAAGCATAGCATTCCACAATAAATCATTCCCCAGTGACCGCTGTTCATGCCGTCTGCTCTTGGAGTTACGTCTCAGACCCGAGATACTAGCAGGACCCATGGGGAAGCGGAATGTTCGAGTAATATCGTACAATTTCAATAATTGATTAGAGCAATATCTGCCATATTCATAAATATTAAAGCCCGTGTGCACTTCGCTGACACTAGAAGTCATGCTGACATTGACACCCTTTTCACCTTGACTTGGTTTCATGTCAGGGAGGCAGTTGCTCAAGAAATACGTGGAACCAACAGCCCCTCACCTTTTTCTCGGGTAGTGCTAACGAGCAACAAATCAACGAAAAAGAAATTCACACAAAAAATTGTAAAGTCGATTTTGTGCAAAAGATGCCTCAAGCCACATGACGTCACGTAGTGCTATTTCATAGAACTCAGGAACAAAAGTACCGTTTTTTTGACAGTTCCTAAAAAGTATCTATTTTGAATAGCAGGATACAAGCCTATTTTGTGGGCGTTATATTTGCCATCTACCTTTGACGGGTTCGTTTTGATCTGAGATTTTGATATTCTATTTTTGTTTCAGCAATCATTCGTCAGTTTTTTGTATTTGTGTATTCTGACCGATTGGAGACTCTCAGGAAACCCCCGCTCTGCGGCGGATCGGCAAACATACTTTATTGTTTTAGAGGGTTTTTAACAAAAACTGAAGGGGAATGATCGATGTGATGTTAGGTTTTTTGTCGCTGTTTCTAATGGATGGGATGTTTTTAAGCACTCTGATGAAAGTTTAATTTGGTCCTGTTAAAACTAGTGGCTCTGTGAGCTGTAGACCTCGCGAGTATATCGGTGGGAAAGCTGAACTGCTAAAACACATAAAAAAAATAACCCAAATAATTTTCTTTCAATAACACATACAAACTTATGAATGTACCTGGTTACGTACATGCAGTATGAAAGTAGCCGCACCAATAACTTTGTAAACTACATTTCGCGATCTTTTATACAACCTATTGACTTTTTACTAAAATTATATAATCTGTTTCACTCTCATAGTCTGTACAAATCCAACGACACCTCATTTGTTAATATCCATCGAGCCGTTTGGGTTGTAGCGATTTTTTTACATTTTAAAACCCCATATCTCCGCCATTTTGAAAAAAATCAAAAAACTGGCTCGAGTAAAAAATTCTATGTATTTTTTCAACCTGCTCACAAAATTTCACGAGAATCGGTTCATAAATGCGACCTGTAGAGGAGAACAACCGGACATACAAAAGCATTTTTGCCCAAACCTGAAACGGAGACGCTTCGCTCGCTTCGCTCGCTCATCTGTTTCACTCTCATGGTCTTTACGAATCCAACGACACCTCATTTGTTAATATCCATCGAGCCGTTTGGGTTGTAGCGATTTTATCTCCGCCATTTTGAAAAAAATCAAAAAACTGGCTCGAGTAAAAAATTCTATTTATTTTTCCAACCTGCTCACAAAATTTCACGAGAATCGGTTCATAAATGCGACCTGTAGAGGAGAACAACCGGACATACGAAAGCATTTTTGCCCAAACCTGAAACGGAGACGCTTCGCTCGCTTCGCTCGCTCGGTCAATTAAGTTATACCGTGGTTCTACTAGAACTGGTGCGTTTGAAGATACAGACTTACAAAGAATTCCTAAAATAAGAAACATCACGGATACAAATAGTATGATAGAGTCTAAAATTCCATTACGGTGTAAAATGTGTACAAGTATGTATTACCAGCACCAACGACCACTTTGAACTCTATTGCTAGTGCATTAATTAGTTAGGCTTCCCTACAACAGTTCTGCAGATGGTAATGGTAGCACAGGCTTTGTTCGCTACGCCAGCTGTACTTGTCTAGCTCTACGTAATTGCTACGACGTGCTACGCCGTAGCGAGCTACGAAAACCGTAGCACAGCCCGTGCCACTTTGACCACTATGGAGTTTCCATACGTAATGTGTTTAGGTGGAGTATAGGTAAATAATTCATTTAGTTGGTTTTTTTTTTCTATACTGCTCTCCCTTAATTTTAGGAAAAATTCCATTTTGCGTTGATACGAATGATTTCACGTAAAAAGAAAGCTGGAGGCGGTGGAGCGGCGCATGGCAATATGCGGCCTTATGTGCATGGTTACACTGGCGTAAATCGCGTAAAAGCGATGTGGTGCTATGCATGACAATAGTGTCCTTACATGCATGGGCACACTGGCGTAAACCGCCTACCACCGCTTAGCGCTTCCACATTCTTTCAACATGACGCGATTTATAATCTAATCGTAGTCTATTGAGTACTAAAATATGGTAACAGTACTAGTTCACCTAAACATTAAATATAAGTTTACATTTAATAAGATTATTAATGTAACCCGTTAATGTCCGAGGGGCACAGGCCACCCGGATGCAAAGAAGACACAGAACACATTCAACAGTAAATACAAAATCACCAATAAGATTAATTTTAGTCAACTTTATTCAAACTTGCAGTATTCATAGTTAAACTTATAGTACGGAAGTTCGTAGGGAGGTATGGCAACCCTACACCAGAGGTAGGTAATATACATTGCGCGGAATGAATGGCCGCGAGCAATTTTCCTACTGAGCAGTTACCGGAAAGGGCTCGGGTTTGATGCCCGGTGAAATTGAGGCTGGGGTCGGTGACCTGAGGCCTGATTCTGTAAGCAGATTGACCGCCCCGATGATGACACGACGTCGCTGAATTAGACGGCCTAGCTGGCTTTTAAAGTCTCGTTTCTTAGGGACCTTAGGGTCGATCTTTCACTTCTCAGATAGCGTTTATCTGTCTGTGTGTTTGACATTTCACACGTACCTGAAATGTCAAATAAAGTTATCTATTTATCTGGGTCTTGAAAGATCGCCTCTTAGGCAATTGGTTGTTGTCGTGTCAATGCCACTAAGCGGTCATTCCGCAAACGGTATCCAGGCCCTGCTCCTGTAGCGCGATTTGGTTGATAGCAATGTTCCGGGTTTATGGGGCGGGTAGGAGAGGAATTGGTGGTAATACAATTAATGTAAACGAGGGTTCAATCACTCGATCACTATACGTGTACTGGTACAGCATTTGATGATGCCTTTGCCAACTGGTGTGGTAATATTTGTATAAAATGTTAAGGAATATCTTAATTAGGTATTTATTTTACTGAAATAGGAATATTTATTCAATTTCCCTTTCAACTTCTGGCCGTTTACCTATAATTATTTTTTTTGGCTTGGTGTTAGGCCAATTTAATGAGACATTAATAAATTTTTATGCGAAAATAATATTGTTTCTGGAATGATAACAATCGGAATTTAAGCCTGACATTTTGTTTTTCCCTTCATAAATCGGTACTTTACATACGAGAACAAAGCCCCAGGAGGCATAAAATAAATAAGCCTTAGACGAAATTACCGTTTCAAGGCGATAAATTAGGTAATAAGCTGACAGAAAACCATTTCAGACATAAAAAAACGCATTAGCAGGCAAACAAATTATAATGAAGACAATACTCGTAGACCCGCTTACATGCGCCGCGGCGATACCTACCTAGGTATTAGAAGATAAATTTAAAATTCTTGGACGGTATTGGTATTGTTCCTGGGAAAGGTCGTATTAAGCCTCCACTTCACATAGAGAGATCCGTCTGCAGACGTCATCTACCGATGCTTCCGGCGATGTGAAGAAGGGGTGATATGTGCGTCTGTGGTAGGTATTTAACGTCGGCAGATGTGTCCGCCTCGAATCCGCTTGTTGTAGGTTTTTTAGTACGCATCAAAGGGAATCGACGCGGACGTTCAGCGTATGAACACACATCGGCAGACGCAGGAGTTGCTTTTAAACGTTAATGTGCAAGTGCGAGTTGCGTCTGTCGAGGATGAACAAAGACTGATCGACCAACAGACGTCTTCATATGTGTGGACAGCTCGTGGAAATTCATCTGTGGATTCTACTGCCTATACTCCGCAGATGCATCTCTCTATGTGAACTGGAGGCATTTGGCATATTTATAAGTGGTTTATTTATAATTCAATAATGTACCAGAACGAAAAGCTCTCTGCAGCAACGTTGGTTGTAGATATGACTACGCCGTAGCGGACCTCGTAGCTACCAGAGTGCTACGAGATACGATGCACTACGTGTTTCACATGTAATAAGATTCATCAAACTGTTTCTAGTGTGTAATTCCATTTCACACGCTTTATTATGTACTTATTTATCACTTTTGCCAACCACAATTGCTATTCATGTAATGAGTAATGACCGGTCAAAGAGATTAATTCCTCACATTGACTACACTTTGGTGTATTCGTAGTAACCGGCGAGTTTGAATAACCAGTAACCACCAATGGATCACTTTGACCGTAAAGTATATATAGCATTATTTCTTGTATGTATTGTGTTGTGTATAATAATTATATTTTTCGTTTTATTACAGGTATACAAATGTCTTACCTAATCACTATGGATACCGTGAGTACCACCAGCCTCATCAGGTCGCAAAAGTTCTGAATTGACAAAACTATAAAAAAATGGACGAAGTAACGTGCGACGCAGAGTTTGAGGATTCCTTTTTCGTATTTTATCCCTTACTTTACTTATAAAAACTTGATTCGTGCCAACGAAGAGTAGCCTATAGGTTCTAATTATGTTACGAGTATAAAAGCAATATCAGCGAAAAGTGTCATAGACAGCCGTATCTATTGCTTGCGTTGACCTATAAATTAGTTTTTTACAGCTCAAAGGGTCCACCCACACACCTTAATAAATGGTTCCCGCCGTAGTTCATTAAAAAGGTAGAGAGCCCGGAAAGTGTGGCGAATGAATTATACATCGCCTCGTTACGATGAGAATACGCGATGTCATCCCTCTGGCTTTGATGTTTTTGCTACTTTGGCCCCGATGCCCAAACGAACACTCGTTGTTTGACGGGCTCTTAAAGTCCCTATCTCTCCCTCTGGAAACTACAGCGTCACTAATAAGTAACACTTTATTTTGAGTAGCAGTCTGTTGTCGGCTGTTTATTTCGCGAACTCAATACATGAATTAAAATAAATATTAAGATGTCGTGCCGTGTCTGTTTTTACATTTGGCCACACCACAGCTATAAAATCGTCACAGAAAAACATGCAATCCATGATAGATTTATTTATTTATAGTATTAGGCATTAAACTTTTAAACTTTTCAGGCTTTTAAGTTGACGTCTGGAAATTCTAAAAAACTGGCCAAGTGCGAAACGGACTGGCGCAGCGTGAGTTCCGCACAAATCGTGTAATTTTTGTTTTGATTGTTTTCGTGACAGAAAGTTTTCGGTTTTCCTTTACTTGTGCTTCATGCCAAATTTCATGATTTTACCACGACAAGAAGTACCCCAGAAGTTTTGATTTCTTTGCGAATATCTAAAAAAATAACAAGAAAATTCAGCAAAATTATTACATCCAGGACGACAGTGGTATCTTTTGATGGAGTTCACCTATAAGTTTGTCAGCTTCAAAGACCAGAACCTTAGTGATTGATATTTATTTCAATTTGATACCTATTAAATACGCATTAAGAAAAAGAGCCTTTGGCAGACATACAAGGAAGTGTTTCTACAAATAAGGATTCCTTTTCTCCTGTTAAAGTGCCTAACCCTAAAAAGTTTAAAAAGCTGCTTTAATCATAAACGCGGAGGGTATGTACGTACACCGGGGTATGATCGATCAGCCATAGACGGGGAGGGGGGGGGGGGGTATGGAATGTTTTAATTAAGTGCCTCGGCTCGCGGCATAATTTAAACGAACAAAATCGAATAAAAAGTATATGACACTATTACGACCGGTTTCTCGTAAGATTTTAATTTGACGTATCAGTCAGCAGTTATCTGTTGACAAGCTTTGAGTTTCTAGAACGCAAATGATTGGAAAAATAGGTTGACGGCTGATTTTATATCGTGTGTGGCATGTGTGTGGTAACCCAGCCCATTCGCTCATTTTCATTCTTTCACTGTTTCCCTCTAGCACATAGCTTTGTCTCTATCCTTAGGCCAAATCTCGGCCAAATGTCGAATACACGTTGGTCTGTTGAGTTTTTGACATTGACAGTTTGTTGAAAACTTGGAGGAAGGAGGAACAAAGAGTTTCATTGATCTGAGGTTTGAATTGGAGATCTTGATAAACTGCTGACAGTCTGTCAGTTGAATCTTCCAGCAACCCAAACTACATTTAAACGGAGTCGCGCAATTTTGATGAAAAAAAGGTCTACGAGAAACCGGGCCTTAGTGACGTCAGCATGAAATGAGCAGGTAGACATTCACCGTGCCTTAAGATGATTTTAACGAGGTCTGTGTTAACGCGCTACTATTCTCTTCTCTACATACATATTATATTATGTATGTACACTACACTCATGTAGGTACACGCTATCTCTCTCTTCCGGTTGATAGAACTACTCTTCTTGGCCACCAATCTCTTTCTTTACAGCCATATCCAGTATCTTTGTATGGTGTCTGTATGATAGATCCCTCTGCTGAGGCCTCGTGCCTGAGTAAAGGCATTTCCGGTGCAATCTTTGGGAAGACAGTAAGAAGAAAGAACAAAGGCGAGCTTATCTCCACCATTTCAATTTCTACCATAAATACAACTAACTCAATGTGAATCAGCATCAGTATAACGATTTCTTAATATTTCTTAGCCATTTATTGTCGTTATTGATAAAGGAGGAAATTGTAGCTGAAGGAAAACACAATAATTTTTCTCATAAATGCCTGTCTTCAGAACAAACATTTGTTTTCTTTTTTTATCAAGCGTCTTATTATTGCTTTCATCTAATAACAATAAACGATACGAGTCTCTTGTTACAAAAAGTTATCATGAAAAATAAACCTATAATGTTTTTGAATCCTGAAATCATATATCAAGATCAAATGTTATGAGAAGATGATTTGTTGCCAATAACACGTCACGAATGCGTTCAAGCGGGAAACAGTGAGTTTTCTTTCCCTCTCTTTCACACTTCAGCCACATTATGGGGCTTTGGCGAACGTTCGCATTGCTGAAACTGTCATTGGAAGGAAATGCTTAATTTTTGTCGTTCGCTCATATGAAGAATGATGCTTTTCCTTCATAGAAGTCAAATGTTATACTTTTTAGGGTTTCGTATCTCAGAAGGAGAAACCCTTATAGGATCACTCGTGCGTCTGTCTGTCCTTCCGTCACAGGCAATTTACTCAGAACATATTGGACCGATGAAATTGAAAATTGGTACACATATCAATCTGTGACACAAAGACAGAGGTGCAATGTAAATATATAAATATGGAATATGGGGGCCACTTTTGGGGGGCCATATGAGAAAAAAATAATATGCCGTGTGACATATCAAATCAAAGCGCATGGCGTGAGGATCTGAAATGTATTTTTATAATATTTTTAAGACTAATTTTGAAAACGTTATGTTCAATAATATGACCGATTCGCATGTTATCAAAATCTCTAGACTCTAGGGTACTTACCGAAGGCCTAAAAATCTGATATCTATATGAATTTGGTATGCAAGCACATGTTTGTACCCATATCCCATAAAAACTCCGAAATCCACAACTTTAACCCCCTAACGCCCTAAATCTGGGGTGCAAAGTTTGTAAGAAAATCTAATTTTAGTGTACGTTGTACGAAACACTCAACGCAAGTCCAACTTGCACTTGGCAGCTTATTTATTCATTCGACGCCTAGTCTCTTGCGCTTCGTCCGTAGTGAGACCAATTTTAAACGCGTCACTAAACAAATAAAAGAACATTTACATACAGGCACATACATTGCTTCTGGCCCCACACTAGGATACCCTGTGTCGTGGGAACCAGAAACATCGAAACACATGTGCGCAACCGCTGCGCCATACGCCATATACAGGTTATGTCAAAGGTTGCTGGTTCGAAAATGGTACGAATTGAGACATGCATGCATGTCTGTAGAGCAGACGTATTTTCCGAACCTGAATCTTCGACAATCCAATAATGTACAGCTTTCCAACGATCTTTTGGCGTGCGGTGACAGGTAGAAACTAACGCTTTTTGACATGTTCATTGCATTAGTTTGCGTAGACTGGCGCCCCCTGAAACCCTCACTCACACGCCAAAAGCCACCGCCGTTGGAAGGCTGTCGACGCACGATATTCGCAACGCGAATATTCGCCGTAGCTTGATAATGTGGCCGAAGGGTGTTGCGTTCGCGTTCGAAGGCAAGGGTTGAAGGATAAATATTCATTAAGAGCATGATGCGCCTATTTTCCTAACTCTCCCCTTCTCAGGTATGAGATTCGTATCATGAAACGGCTTATTCCTTTTGGTGGGTACACAGCAATTGCGAATCACGCTTCTGCAAAAACAAGCATACCACAGCTCTTCCTAGGATAAATATTTATAAGTATCTGTCACACACACTAAAATCAATGAAAAAAACGTGTGACAGTTGGCAATTTTTATGTCTCTCCCGAGCCCGGGAAAAGAATAAAACCAATAGTTAACTTCATCTCATATTTTGTTAAGACATGAAATATGTACAATTAGTTTTAAGATTTAAAATGACATTCACCTAAACTACTGCTTACAAAGTATTACATCAAAACGAGCCCTCCCTTAAAAAACAATTCTGGATTAATTTACGAAATTGAAAAAACGGGTGATTCGATGGCATTAGAAGTAAAACAACAACAAACTTTGATAACATAAAGTCACGCCTTTACCAAAACGAAGTGGCAAAGGCACAAATTGTCCTTTTATCTGTTTGCTTTGAAATAAATAAAATGTAGGAAAGCTCACCGCCAACCTGTGGAGAGGCACCATAAGAAGAAGAAGAAGAATGACCCATTTCCATGTAATTCATCGACAAGATAGGAATATTTACCCACGGCAATACCGGATTAGGCTCATATCAATGTCGAATTGGAAATTAATAGGTGTATGTAAAGTCAATACATCCCGGGAACTGATCAATCATCCGACTGTCAGGGGACTGCCCCTCACGAAACAATTAACATTGAACCTTACCGTGCAAAACAGAACGATAATAATTCATTGTTGCAGAGCTAATTCGGGGGTAGATGTTGAAATGGCGGTTATTCCCGACTCATCCCTTAACTTATTTGCCCCAGGATACAAGTAAGAATATAGGTATAGCGGTCCAGTTCTGACATAATGGATATGTGGCCACCGCGCAAGAGTTGTCGGATTTAAGACGATCGGAAAACCGCAATTTCATAAGGTACACAAAATTAATTAAAATTTAGTATGTAGGGATTGGCGGACGAAATTTGGGAATTTTTAAGAAACTATATGTAGAGGGGCCTCAGTATCCTCATAGGATATTTTTTTTAGCCATGTCCATCTTTTAAGAATTATTCCAGCAGAATGAAACACTTCTTAAATCCGGAAAAAAATAAAGACTTTTCTTTCCTTCAATCGCAATGTTTGAAAATATCACGGGCAGTGGACTTTGGACGGACGGATGTGTCATTGGGAACTTGTGTTTTAAATAAAGGGCAGAAAATAAGTTGATTTGGAATAACCCGCAAATTCAGGGGTAGACGGCGAAACAGCGATGTTGGATGAAAGCTCGGTTCATTGACCTGGGTGCACCTGTGGGACCTCCGCTTTCATCTTAAGCTGAAAATGGCGCTTTTGAGTTGTGTCTGAGAAAAGATCTTCGTTGGATCTTGATTAAAAAGTCAACCAGACATGTCTATTTAAAACAAAACGGGTTATTTACATTAAGGCAATAACCAACAGCACATGCAAATGCCTACTTCGAAAATAAGAGATTCGATTCGAGGATTACCTACCTATTTTTATGATGAGTGCCAGTCTTTCCGAGCCAGATAACTTTATTTGACACTTCAATATATCAAATGCCTCAAGATCAACAGACAGATAAACATTATCTGAGGATGGAAAGATCGACCCTGAAAGAATAAATCTATCTACTCATAGCACATTTAATACAAACACATTTACCTCTATAGTTAGGCTAATTTATCAAAACTAAATTGTTAATGGCATCTTTATGATTCAGCTAAAATACACTCAGCCTCAAAAATATCTCACCTTTACCTTCTACTAAAGGTAATGATCACACCTTCCCAATGACAATGACAACTAATAATGTCCTCATAAGGGCTACCAAAAAGGAACAATCTTGTTCAGAGTAAAATTTCAAAAAGGTGCTGTATTTTTGACGTTAAGTGAATATGAAATAGATAAAGCATATACCTTTTCCTTGTGTGTGTGTAATGATGACCTGAAATGCTCCGCCAGCTTACATTCGGGTCAACGATGCTATGAACTAATTCGTATGCGGGGTATTTATCGGTAGGTCATGCTCATGCATTGTCCTAGTTAACGACGTCACCGCCTGTAATGGTTTCTGCCGGTGACAAGCCAATATGCTGGCAGTTAGCCCTCTTATTAGGTCTAGTTCTGTCCCGTTCCGCCGCTCGGATTAACTGTTTATTATTAAGGGGGTAAAAGTTTAGACCGGGGGCGGTAATCAAATGCTGGCTCTATCAAACCAGCGACATTATGGTGTTCTTTTGTCCGTAACGTACCTCCCCGTTTCGCGATCCAAGAACGCTAATTTGAACTCAAAAAAGTTTTCGGACAAAAGAACATGTCTCTAAACGAGAAGAGGAACATATCAGCAAATGAACTTAAAGTCGTGCTGTCAATGTTTCTCGCTGGGGAAGTAAAAACGCCCTATGATGTAAGGGTAATAATAAGGGTCTATGAACTTCCTAAAGGACGTAGTAACGGACGTAAAGTAAGCGTAAACGTGTCTCATAGCGGCGAAATGGCTAGAGTTGTTAGTCTTTAGTTTTAGTACCATCCCGCTATATTTTCTAAACCTACAACGAATTGACTGATATCACTTACTTTCTGCAAGCGTAGCGCATAGGAACGTCTTTCCAAGCTACATCGGGCGATATCATCATCGGCTCTTGATTGATTCGCAGATCAAAGGCGCCGTCTCTCGACCCGCGAGACTGAATTATTGATTCAAACATAATTTCGCGTGTGTTTGCCTCCCGTTTGATCCCTCGCGCACTTGTTGAATATTCATAGCGACGACGTCCCATCTCGTAATGGCCTCCGTACACTTTTGCGCTTGTAGACTACATATAATAGAGATAAGTAGCCTGGAAAACGCAATGTACATCAGCCTCAGATTCTCGCGAGAGTGTACTTAGGCCATAACAACACGTCTCTCTGGAGTATACCTACGATGTGCTTATTCAAGTACATTGAATTGAAAGCTTTGTTTAACAAAGGTATTACAGGAGAAAATCTCTTATCTCTTACCGGATCTATACTTCAGACTTTGGATTGGACAAATATGAAGTATGAACAGGCTTGAGACAGTCTTAGGTATACATCTATACTGCCGTCATACCGAAGAAGGCGGCATATACAGATGACGCTGTTTCGAGATAATTAGCAAAACGTAACTTTTCTATATTTCGTAGCTCTGAGATCGAAATACTTATCTTTTTAGGTACTGGTAGGAAGGGACTAACTCTCTTGTACTACAAATACTAAAAAAACATAAATATTGTAGAAATCAAAGAAGTAATGATGAAAAAACCTAGTTGCCGCTATTAAAATTTGCATTTTAATAAACTTACACTATATGAATCCTACCGAAAAGGCGGCATCTGCATAGAGAATATCACAAATTTAATTAGTTTTGTACCATAATTAAGCCAATAGCATTATTTACAATAAAATAATATTTTGAATAGAGTCACAGGGGTATTGAGATCAAAAATAAAGCATTATTTTTCCTTAATCAATCGCGGCGTCGTCGCTGTCGTGTTTTTTTTGTAGAGTTGGGTGTCACGGTTCAGGCAAATTCTTCCAGAACTCCTTTCGGGTTTCTGGAAGGATTTTGACTGACATGAGAATGCCGGATCTGCAATTACAGCGGAGGCGTTAAAAGGTAAAAAGGCGGCATGTACAAAAACAGAGAAGAAAGGCGGCATCTACAGGTAGATGCCGCTTTTTTGCCCTGTATTTTACAGACGCTGCTTTTTTACTTTTTATCGAATACAGGTTATGTGCAGAAGCCGCCATCTTCCCATCTCGAAACCATAGTTCCAGCGTAGTTACCGCCTTTTTTATATACAGAAAGATAGGAAATTTTGTACTGATTCCAACGGTACCAAAAACGCATTTTTTATTTTTTTGTAGATGCCGCCTTCTTCGGTATGACGGCAGTATAAGCGGGTCATAGATGGGGTCATGTACCCCTCAGCAGGAAATGCTATAAAAATACACGTGCAGAAGCGTACGCACGTGTAACTCAGTGCATTCAGTTAATACAGGATCCACACACTTATGAACCGAAGAAATAAATAATAATTGGCTGCTTGTTTGACAGACTCTGGCGCATTTATGATAAATAAAGAGTTTTTCCTAACAACCTACTTCTTACAATTTATTCATTCATTTATTCATTTATTAATTGCTTACATGTGGTATGTACAAAGATATTATAATGTAGGATAAGTTCCAGAACATGCGCCCTGCAAGGGCATTGCAACATTATTAGTTTTACTTAGGTGGCAAGTGCGTGAGATAGGTAAATACGTTTCTAATTATATCAAAATAAACACATTTTTAAATAATCTTAATTGATAATCAATAATAACTTGATTTACAGATGTATTTATTTATTATTCAAATTAAATTGCATAGCATTACAGACTAGTAAGTCCAATGCGCTAGACAAATACAATAAACATTAATCAATGGTATTCCATGATTATTAATGCATTCCATTAGATAATACAATACAATACAGATAAAAACCTGAAGGCGTCTTTGTATTCTCCTTGTCGCTTTAAATACTTAGCCTGGTTTAGAAGTTCTGTTTATAAACAGACTGGTGGCCGGTGGGACGGAGGAGGGTTAATTATCACAGAATCACTAATAGTGAAAAATAATATATATATATAGGCCCGCTCGGCAGCTTTTTGGGTAAGGAACCCTTAAATCAATTAGCATAGTCACCAGCGCCACAAAGAACTCACAATTATTTGTGGCTATGCGAGTTCTTTGTGGCGATGATTTGCACATAGGAAATAACGTATCTCTATATTTGGCGCAGTGGGATATGAATATAACTACCTACTACAACGTCAACTACTCCGCACTATTCAATCTGCTTATACCAAACTCGTTCGGTAATGAAAAGCCGCTCCTCGAACAATAGAGCGGGGAAGGCAGACGCGGGTCGTGTCAAGGAAGCGACCTGTGCGAATTGCGAGCCCAAGCCCGGCTCGCAACGCTGGCAGGGTCTGTGCCACTACTGGATGACTGTGTGTCGCTCAAAACATTATCTGAGGTCGCACGACATTCACTTAATCCACAATCATGCAATTGAAGTGTTTTGTTGATTAAAATTCTTTTAAAAATGACAATAAAAATAAGGATTCCCTATAAATTGGATATTTTGTTAACTTTCTTTTCTCGATCGCAGTACGGAACCCTTCGTGTGCGAATCGGGTTCGCATTCGGCCGTTTGTATTACAGACTTTCGCCCCCACCAGCCTAGTCTCTTTTCCTTTAAACTCAACAGGCTTCCGTTACTATCACCCCCACTTCCCTACCCTCGTGGATCAATCCTACCGATCGCCCCAACCGACCTAACCGTCCTTGCGCGGGCTCGAAGGGCGAAGTTGAGCGCGCGTTGACGTGCCCGTGACAACTCATTAACTATTCAGCAGCCTTCAGACGAAGACTCAGTTGATGTGGCGCACTTGTTTATAGGAGTTAGGAGTAGAGTATTTTTAGTATGCGGCGGATCGGCAATGATGCTTGAAGGCTTTATGAATAAAATGTGATATGCTAAGTTAAATAAAAATACTTAAATGTAGCCCAATCCCCACAAGAGGGGCACTCGGATAAGAGTACCATTGAGCCAAACTCCACCACGCTGGCTCAGTGCGGGTTGGTGAAGGGGTGTCGGGCTAGTGGTCAACCCGACTGTCAGAAGTTATCAAGCTGCCCTATCAGGGCCTCTGGCACAGCTTTACGACTATTACCACTACCTTTAAGTTATGTTAGTATCAGGGATCGGAACGTGTAATTTTTGGTACTTACGTCATAAAAGTCATAACATGGATATGCCTTTTTTCCGGAAGGTTCGGGATTAAACCTATTAGAATTAAAATAGTGTTTTAGTAGCTTTAAAAAAAGCATTGCTCACCCATACAGGTTAACGATGACACATCTTGGAGATTGTGCATACAAAATATATGGTAAACAAGTCAGTGATTGAAAATAAAGTAAAAAATAGTTTTATTTATATAAAAATATTTTTTACTTAACGCCGATGGCGATGGTGCTGCTTTCATGTTGTAAATCTTGCTCATATTGATTCGTTTCGATTCGCAATTTATACCTAGTTCCATGTAATCATTATGAAATTCCGAAAAAAAAAACAAACATTTAAAAAGCCCGGAATCTCTGAGGCATATCCATCCATGTTAATATACATAATAATATACGTTTGAGGTCACTCACCCCAAATCACTCTACCTACTCTGATCACTGGTTAGTGTACAGGGTGTAACAGAAGGGTGTAGTCATATTTTATGGGGTTGTTAGGGAGACCATTCTGAGCAACTTTTACTACGAGACCGATTTGATCAGAGCAACATTTTTTAACGGGCGGTCAGCTGATTTGTATAGAGAAGTGAAAATTAAAGTTGCTCTGATCAAATCGGCTTCATGGTGAAAGTTCCTCAGAATGATGTCCCTAACAACCCTCTAAAATATGACTACACCTTTATGTTACACCCTGTAGAATAGAGAATACCAATATTGGAATACTAGCGATAACATTTCTTCAATTCGACCTCAGTATAAAAATGTCCTTACGATTTACTAGGATGACCCAGGTCAAATATTCTACATGGCCTAGTTAGGGTGATGGCTTTTAATAGGGTAAGGTGACGTGACGCAACATCAAAGCTATTAGCTTTAGTGAAGGGCTTTAGACCTTACACATAATGGAGGTGGATAAATGATTTAATATACCTATAAATTAAAGACATGTCTGTCTAACCTAATATACCACTATGTCACCAGCTACAGTGGGAGTTCAGTCTAGAACAAAAGGACTTTTTTTGTGCACACAGCCCGGGTCTCTCAAGAGACGGATGAACAGTCAGATAACTTTTTTTGACACTTTTTGTACGTGTGAAATGTCAAAAGCCCCAGACAAACAGATAAACGCTATCTGAGGAATGAGAGAACGGCACTTATTGAAAGAAGCTGAATTTTTTACCATAGCTAGTACGTGTGCCTAGGTTCATATTTCGAAATTGAGGAAAATCGGAAAATACTACCAATCAAAATAAATAAATATCAAGTTTGGACCTCGAATTGGTGTTTATAGTTTTTAAACTACTGTAGTTATTTCGTCCAGTTATTCTTAGCTTAGCTCTGAGCATACCGAGTCTTCAAAAGTGGCTTGATCTGCTACGCCGTAACACCACTACTACATGCTGCTACGCCGTAGCACCACTACTACGAAATATGAGATTTGTAGAGCATCGGCGTCGTCCTATAAAATGACGACCTCTGTGGCGCAGCGGTTGCGCATCTGCCTACCATGCGAGAGGTCCCGGGTTCGAATCCCGGCTTGGGACAAAAAAAACCCCAGGTCTTGGATGTTTACATGTTTGTGATGTCGTTGTTTCTGGTTCCCACGACGCAGGGTATCCTAGTGTGGGGCCAGAAGTAATGCATTTGCCTGTATGTGAAAAAAAAACGCGTCTACGCGATTGTCGCAAGTTCACGCGTAGGTAGGTACTAAACACGTACTAAACTATGTGCCTCACTTAAAGCTACCTACGTTCAGACTTCAGACTGAAAGTTTTAACAAAAAAAATATACGCGTGTAGCACCGTACACGTGTTAGAAGTAAAACTTCTGTAGCTAGATCATTAAGTGGTACCTATACTATACACCTATACCTACCTATACTAAAAGAGATTTAAATTTCCAATTTTGAGATCCAATCTCTGCTTCAAGTTACTTTTAAGTTTCAGACGTCCGATTATTTGAAATTATTTTATACTTGTACTTACTTTTAATACGTCATGTCATTTATTTCCCACCATTCCTTATCTACAATTTGTCGCGCTCGTGGTGATATACTTAACTCATTCAATAGTGTCACTACTATTTGCATCTCGCTCAGATTATATACCATCTGACGTCACGTCTTTAAGCCGTCTCGCTCAAATGTATGCATTGCTTTGCTTGTTTTAGAAATCCATATCGACCCGTGTGACATTGATGAAACTCTTTTCTTACAAACTGTATGGATCGCATCGCACAGCTGTCAAACATAAGTTCCGGTTCCAACAAAGAGGTTTTTTGTTTGTCCCAGCCAGCGGCGGCGGCGGCGGCAGCGGCGGCGGCAGCGGCGGCGGCGCCATCTTGGCCATACCGGAAATCAAGAACTCGTGGAAGAATGCTTAAAATAATTTTTATTTGTTAACGTTTCATCAGGTTTTTCTCTCACTAATTAACATTCTTTATTGTACGAATGTATTATTATCTTATCTGATTAGTTAAAAACCGTATTGAAAATAGTTGCGGTTTTAAAAGTCTTCAGCCGACCCTGACGTCACCGATTCCAATTTCCGTTACATTTCTTAGCCACTCGTGATAGCACCCGGCTAGTAACAATTGAAAAGCAAATATATGAATAACCCACAGTTGAGAGGTTAAATAAATTTTACCCCCGTGCCCCAAGAAGTTTTACTTCAAAAATATGGTGTGTCGCATTTACCCACCGGAACTAAACGCGTAGTGGCAAGCAAATAAACATGTTGACTATCCATTTCCATACATTAATTGCTATCGTCGCGTCACAAAGGCTGCTGGCTCGCGTTATATAAACAGCCGTCCAATAAGGGCGGAGCCACGCGGGTGTAATCATGTGTGTGCGTGTGTGTGTGTGCCGGCAGCCAAACTGAATGTGATTATGCAAGACTGGCCAATGTCGACGAGTGGCCCCGTATACCTAGATTTATGGTGTATGTGCTTATTAGGGTTCCGTAGAGAAACAAGGAACGCTTATAGTTTCGTCAAGTCTGTCTGTTCGTCCGTCCGTCCGTCCGTCCGTCCATCCGTCCATATGTCACAGCAACTTTATTCTAAAACTATGAGGACTACACAGTTGAAACTTGGTACGTAGATGTATTCTATGAACCGCTTTACGATTTTTATACCAGAAAATGAAAAAAAAATAAAATAAGGGGGGCTAAACTGAAACCATTTTTTTTTCATCAAACCTACATGTGTAGGGTGTCTATAGATAGGTCTTCAAAAATGAAGTGGAGGTTCCTAAAACCATTTTTCCTCAAAGTCAATCTTTGTCAGTAAAGAGACAGACCCATCCAAAGTGGAAAAAATTGTGTTTAACTTTTAAAGTAAGAGAGTGATAAATCTATAAAAATATATGCTGTGTATCTCAATATAAACTTTCGATGAAAATTGGTTTGAACAAAATATAATCAGCAGTTTTTAAGATATAAAACATTTACCTATTAAAAACCGCAACTTACTACTACGGAACCCTGTATGGGCGAGTCCGCACTTGGCCACTTTTATTGTGTAGTATGCCATCCGTGCTAGGCTAAAACGCTAAAACGACTCCTTTCAGTTTGATATTCACAGTCCCAAGTAAACCCGTAGGTACTAGAGATTGGGTCGCACGGCCGCACCTAAACATTATTTCGCTCTTCATCAAACCCACTACAACACACACACACACACACAAGTGAATCAATTTATTGACTAGCGGCACAGAAGAGATAATAGTACTACGTACAGAACGGCCACTCCCTTCCCCGCGCGGATTCAGATACCGCACCTCACCCCGGAGTCCGGGAGCCTCTTCGGGAGACACTTTGTATAGAAGCTGAACGCACACATGCACAAACGAACGAATTTACGCACACATTTGCACGTGTACAAATGTCATTAGGCTATGTAGTAGTAATAGGTGATTATTTTACGAGCGTTCTATGGAGTGTCCGAGGTGTGCTAGCGGGCCCGACAGAAGTCGTTATTCAAACGTCAGAAGATTAAAGTATATCAAAGTTGCCATCTCTATTTCACGTTTTCGATTTTTCGTATGGTGCCTTTGAATTTTTCAAACTTTTCTCTTCATCAGGTTTCCTTAGACTTCAATAAATGAATAGTCTAATAAAGTTGATCCAAATAGGTCAGTTTGCGAGTTTCTCGCTTACCAACACATTTAGCGATTCAGTTCAGTTCAGTTCAAAAATTTTATTGACCATAAAATCACACATATTACTTAGTCAACGTCAATACAATATTAATATTTTGTATACAACCGCCTACCGCCACATACCGCCCGTTCGGAAGTTGTGGGCATTCATTTTAATAGATACAGAAATATACCCGTCGATTTTCATATCACGGAGGCGAACTATGAAGTCGCCGGTATTTTATATTGTCAGAAAATACTGCGACATCGTCCTCGCACCGATATTAATACCTACGAAGTTGCTAAAAATAAATCACTAGAGAAATTCATGGAGTTTCATAAGTTAGTAACAGAGATTTATGTCATTGCACTCGGCGACCTCGTTTTTAACATTTCTGTAAGAAAGCCCATAACGTAAATACTTACAATTTCACACGTGGTATCGGTAGACCTCGTGCTATTTAGGTTGAACGCAATAGTAACTGTTTGCACCGCGCAACCATAATATCCTGCGCAGTTACCAGTTTTGCCAAGTTCCGGATGATTCTGTTAGAAAAGTAATCTTTCACCGAATAACAGTTTTATTCATAAATTTATGGTGTACCGATTAAAAAATATATGTGTGAAATACATTGTGTAGACTTGACTGTCAGAAGACAGGTTTCGTAGACTCGTTCTCGTGTTTACAGACGTGTTTGCATCTCAAGCGGGGGGGGAGAAAGAAATAGGTCTTGAAGTCGTTTTTTTTTTTCAGATTTTAATATTGGTGATTTATTTACGAATGTTGCCAGTTTAGACTTGTAAAATTGTAGTCGCTTTATAAATTGAGCCTCAATTAGTTTTAGCAATGTTTGTATTTCGTACATTTTGCTGCTTTTGTTCTGGTTCATAACTTGTTTGTCTTTGTTTCAGACGAAAGTCGCTGCTTTGACCGGGAACTAGGTAAGTTTTCTGTTGTTCTGAATCGGAGCTTACGTAAGCCAAAAATTTAACTAGGTTTTCTTTATTATTATATTATGCATTCTGCTTGCTTGTTTTGAAGGGCACATTGACTTGACCTTTAACGGAATATATTTATTACTGTCAGTTTCCCTGATTAACGTCGAGTTTAAAGTTACACGTATAAACTTTCTATAGGTATACTTTGATAAAAAATCCATATCACTCCCCGGAAGCAATAACGCCAATGTATTTCAAGCTCTTCAATTTCATAACATTTCTATTTCAATTCCAACGAAACGGCCATTTTATCCAGCCGAGGGTTCATGGAAAGTCGAAACTATCCATTTTCTCTATATCACCGATATCGAAAGTCAATGAACCCAGGGGGAGCTCTCCAATAAGTGCCAAAAAGACGTAAAATAATAATAAATATTATCCAAGAGCCAGCTTAATAACTCCGTCCATATAATACGAAAGCACCGAAAAATATTCTCACACGTTAAATGAACTCGTGAGGGAAGATCCGTAAGGTTGGTTTCTCTTTGTTTCGATGGGGATGTAAGTTGGTACAGTTGAACAAAACTGTAATTGGACTTTTCACGCGTCACTAAGTCGAGAGCCGTGTGCTGTGGAGAGAAATAGAATGGACACACGGGAGCGTGTATTCTCTTACTCCGACACAATTATTCGGCACTTATGTATCACCGTATTTATTTATTTAGGGGTTACAAGCAGGACAAGTTCACGTGAAAGCCGCTTGCACCAATGCTGGTAAAAGGGCGCCAATAGGTCGACTCTGTGCAGACCACGACAAAAACTTTGCAGAGGTCGACTTGTTTGATTCGTCTGTCAGTCGGTTTAAGTACTCCATACGCAAGCTGTTGTTCACAAAACTCGAGGATAATAATCATTGACTGTGGTGCATTGAGTTATTATGTATACATATTTACTCAAAGCTGTGGTGTGGTAATTTATTGTACTTAATCCTTAATTGCACGTTTGTGCAATAGATGTAACCCAAATGTTTACAATGCACAAATTTTTTTGGTTGATTCAACTTTTATTCTTTATTTTGGTTTTTAATTTTTTTTATTTTTGTAAGTATGTATGTTCTTAGCGCATAAGTACTTTAGTTGTTGCTCATTCGGAGCTAATTTTTTCTACACCATTTAACCCATAAGTGGGATACCCAAAGGGATAAGTTAGATTTTAATTGACTGTATATTTGTCCTCTGTTTGTTTTTGTAACGTAACTTGTCCTGTTTGTAACCCCTAAATAAATAAATAATAAATAAAAAAGTTACGTTAAAAAACAAGCAGAGTACAAATATACAATCAATTAAAATTTATCCTTCATGGTCTGGTTCGCCGACAATTCTTATATAACAATAGTTCGCCATTGTTCGGTCGTTCGAGCGGTGTGCTTCTGAGAGTAAAGGGGTTAACAGTACCGATAAATCATGTAGCAATCAAATTAATACTGCAACCCTAATTCTGCATTAAACGGCCCGTAACTTCCAGGACATATGGGTGACACTGTCGAGCTTTACAGCTGTCTACTTAGGTACATGGATATCTTCACCGAATATTCTCCAATGTCTTCCATCCCAAGTCGAGTCTAGATGCCTATCTCGTGTATCCCCAGAATAAAAGCGCGACCGTAGGCTAGGGGGTCATGATTTACCGCCCTCCGGGACAGGGGGCACAAAACCGCCCTCGAACTAGTAAATTACACGATTTAAATTAACTTCGCTAAGTAGGCGACAGTGATTTACAAGCTCTGATAGAGTTACGGCTGAAATCATACATCGATTTTTTATCGAGATAGGTTTTGGTTTGGTCGGTCAAATGTTATTTGCGGAGAAAGTGAAGGCGATTCAATCATTAATCTTGACTCAAATATGCTTTTCTATAGAGAAAATTAGTTGTGTTCGAGGTTTGAACTTGTTTAACTTTCGATAGAAAGGTATTTCATTCGTTACTGAAGATTATTCTTAGGGTCATTTACAAAAACACTATTTTGATTAGCGCGCTAATCGCAATTAAGTTTGATGTATTGTGCTAACTGTTTGTTCGCTGCAAATTGCATATTGCATCTGCATTCTGCACCGTACTGTCTGAACAACAATGCAACGTTAGAGGTGTTACTGCTGGACTCCACTTTGTTGACAGTTTCGCGATTTGCTTCTCGTAAATGAGGTGGCGATTTTCCCTATACTATATTATATCTGATTACTTGGCTTACTGCGAATCATCGTCATTGGCTCGCACCGGGGCCAAAAGTTTACAGCGCGGATCGAACCTTATCGATCACCGGCAAAGGAAAATTATTTTCACCAAATCTAAAATACTGTGATGTTACTTCCAAAATGAGGTTGGCTGATTCCAAATGGAGATGGGTTGTTTTGATTATTCCCAGTGAGCACTTATCCAGTGGAGAGCGCATAGATACATTTTCCTTTGAAACACAACTCACTAATTTACGGGCGGCGGGGGACGAGGTAAGAGAGCTGTTATTGGTCAGCCGCTGTGAAACTGTCTGGCGGCCCGTCATCGTACATAGGTTGCGTATGCGAACGTTTGTTGAATGCAACAAATGTTTGGCGAGCCGCATTCCACCGCAAGAGCAGTCAATTGGATATATAGTCTCTGATTATTCCCGACAAAGATGACCCCAGTTTTTTTTTTTCAATTACAAAAACCCTGTTTACTTATCGTAGCCAAACCGCTGTTAAAAAGCTAATTCAGCGATGTGATGTGACCCATGCAGGGCCCGGGCCCGGCCCGGGCCATGCCACCCCATCACAGAGCGGTATAAATTCTAAATTACCGTCGACGTAGGGCGGCTAGATTGCCTCCAGTAGCGATACACAAGTGGCTAGAGACAGGTGGGGATTGGCGGGTTCGGCCCTGTTATCCGTTTTTTATTATTATTATTAATTATGGTAAGACAGCGAGCATAAATTAATGGTTATATGTACATTTTCCTTGGATTTTCTAACGTTTTAAGAATTCTAATAAGCGCAAATTGTAAATCTACATAAAACTGAAAGAAATCTGGGGGTTACCGATTTCGCAATCATGCAGCTACCAGAGGGTTTTTACAAAAAAATGTCGTTTACTGTTTTGTGTCTTTGTTCTAAAAATGTTTCAAATTATATTATTCTTTAAATGTTTTGGTGTGTGATTGGTGCTTGGCTTCCGCGAGTTTTTAAATGCTGCTGGGCAGGGGTCCTACGTCTTTGGACCGGTAGGGTCTAGTTTTCGCTATGCATATTAGATTTTTCTACGCCACAGCCTCACAGCTCCAGCATTTTATATATTAGATTTGTTTTTTATCTGAGCACGTGAATGGCTTCAGATGCAATTTCCACCAAAATTTTTATCGAAAATATACGAGGCCGTAAAGTTGCCAATATTATGACGCTGAATACATTCTATCTCAGAAAACCGTATTGCATGTATTAAGTTATATCGCAGTAGCTATTCTCGACGGTTCTTCTTAACTACTAGGTACGCTACTCCGACTAACTACCATCGTTATTCTATACATGAGAGATGAGAAATCTAGACAACAGACATCTTTGTAAAACTGTATCTAGGAACCCTGCAGGCTAGACTAATGGTTCAAAATTATTTCATGTCCTGTTGTACCTTTGAGAAAATAGACTTTTGGCGAATCTTTCTGTCGGACATATCATTATATCGAACTTGCATCACCGATGAACTGTGCTCATCGATTTTTGTTATTTAGACCACTTATGACCTGTAAACCATTTTTCGACATTACCTCTATGTTTAGAGCTCCGCATCTTGGCCTCGTTTGTTGCATATCTGGGGGCGCGGCAGCGCCCCCAAGCCAAGTCGAGCAAAAAGCAAAACATACGGGCGCAGCAGTAACATCCTTTACAGGAAGCCATTCAGAGCATATTTGACCTACCTGTTGCTCCGTTGTGGATAAAGATAGAAACCTGAATTCCCGGCGGCTAAAAGGCACCATGTCATAAGACATATTCTCAAAATTTCAATAAATTTGAACCAGTAGAGTTGAAGGTACAGCAATTCAAAGTTCCTCAATTTTGACACTCACTGACTCACTGATTCACGATCATGAAAACTCTAAAGGTTACTTCTAGCGAACCCACAAGCTTAAAATTTTGAGCATGGTTAGAGTTTAGCCTGCAAAGCCAAGGAAAACTCAAACATTGCGCAATTTTAGCCCCAATTTCATAATATATTAATTATCAATAAGCTCAGTACACGACTACTTCGATTCATCGCTATTCCCCATTAGATGTCGCTAGTCGCTATGTGTATCTTGAATCGCGGTATGGTTTGGTTCCAGCTATGATTTAAATAACCGGCCAAGTGCGAGTCGGACTCGCGCACGAAGGGTTCCGTGCCATTATCTATAAAAAACCGCAAAAAAAATGTATGGGAGCCCCCCTAAATATTAATTTAATTTTAATTTAATTATTTATTTTTTAAATAAATAATATACTCAATATATTGTGAACACTTTAAGCGTCTACCTGCTACCATTATCAATATCGAGCAAAAATGAGCAAAAAAATCACGTTTGTTGTATGGGAGCCCCCCTTAATATTAAATTTCTTTTGATTTTTAGTATTTGTTGTTATAGCGGCAACAGAAATACATCATCTGTGAAAATTTCAACTGTCTAGCTACCACGGTTCATGAGATACAGCCTGGTGACAGACGGACGGACGGACGGACAGACGGACAGCGAAGTCTCAGTAATAGGGTCCCGTTTGGCACCCTTCGGGTACGGAACCCTAATAAAGCGGTTACAATATTGTCTAATATCGCTATTCCCCATTAGATGTCGCTACACTCTCAAAAAAATATTGCCATTGCTACAAAAAAGCTTTGATGCTGGACAGTCGTCAAAGGTGCATAGTAATGAAGACGTTTTTATTGTTACTCTTCAATTGCTAATGCAACAAATTTACCAACATTGATGTAACAGCAATAAAACAACTGTTGAAATTACAATGCTAAAATTGTTCATGTCACAATAGGATTTCATGTCTATCAAAGTATATTGTCCCTACGTCTAATTTCCCTTAGCTACAGTATCAAATCTGCTTTGTTCCGATGACAAAGTATTTTGCTACTCTAGCAAAGTAACATTGTTGATCTGGATACCTGCACTTTGTTAATAGTACACCATGAACAAAAATTATATACTCCACGAAGCTACTGCCTATTATTCCAGGAGCATGCGTACCCTGAAATATGCTTATTTTGTACACCAAACACCATACATGCGTATGGTGCATACATAGAGAACTCCGGTCAAAGTAAGCATACCTCTAATAATAAAGGCACAGAAGCTTCGGGGAATATATAATTTTTTCAGTGTACCATTTACAAAGTGAAGGGATCAAAACCTACAATGTTACATTACTCGGGTAGCACAAGATATGATAAAGAGGATAGCGGAATTTGAGAATCCTAAAAGAAAAAACGAAGACATTTCTATCAAAAGTATGGTATATTAATCTCTACTCGAGTCACACTAGGATTACAACAAAGAACAAAATATTTAATACCGAGTGTTTGGTGTATCAAGTGAAAACACTTTTTGGGGAGTAGGAGACATTATCCTGACAACTTTTACTGTGAAACCGATTTGATCGGAGCATCTTTATTTTCCACTTCTCCATACAAATTAGCTGATGACTGCTTGGTGCTTAAATTTTCTGCAAATCCATATTTCTTCACGCACGACGACGGCACGAGCACAAACACAGGTGTTCTTTGCACGAAATTCACGTTGAAACTGGCAGAGTCAGAGAAAAGGTTTGCGCTTGCGACGAACAAGTACTTTGAGCTACTGCCGCATCAAAAACACACTTAGCCGTATCAATAACACAACTAGCCATAGTAACAACGCCTATTTTGATAGATTAAACTTTGCTACAACATCACTTCATAATAGGTGATAAGTTGGCAACGTGCCGTAGTTATCCCGTTTAAATATTTTTAACATAGTTACCGTATCTACGTGTCTTTAGCTGAAATAAAAAAACAATTTCAACAATAAAAAAGATGTCACAGGCACTATGGGCCTATAGCTGCAGCGACGATGCACTTACGTGTGGTAACAATAAATTTCTAACAAAGCATTTATTGTCGCTTTGTCAGCCGATTTTTCTCTGAGTGTAGGTGTGCATTTCCTGAATCGCGGTATGGTTTGGTTTGAGGTATGATTTATATTTATATAATTCACCGCCCAGACTTGTCACAAATCGTAACATCAAAGCCACAGAGAAGAGCCCATAGAGATAGGGAGTGGGCTTTGAGAAAGTCGGTAGCTAACGCACAAGAAATAGTACCCGAAAAGAAAAAAGGAAAGTTACTTACAAAAAGAAATGAGATCCCAACAAAACATGCATATGCATATACAAAAACGCCAGTCTCGCAGCCTGCTCAGTTTATTCTACCGTAAAAAGTTGTGAGATCTAATTTTAAACCAAGTCGGTTAATTTAACCAGTATCTGTGTATGGTAGAATCTTTCCAACAACTTTATTATCGTATACTGTTAAGTACCTACCTAATTAGTTAACTAATAACATTTATAGTGATCGGATCAATATAAGACATCTTTATTTCTACAATAATAATTAGAATAACTTGGCAATCGCGCTCAACTGACCACTCTATAGCACCCTGAGCACAAATGAATATTATTACTCAACACAACATATCTCTTAATAAAGATAAACTTAACTAATAAGAAAACAACGAATTATTTCGGAGCGAGAGCAATAGGTACATTACGTTGCACACACGGTCCTATAGTCGACAACTTTTCTACGTGCGATTGCCAAGTTTTTCTAATTATTATTGAAGAAATAAAGATGTCTTATATTGATCCGATCACTATAAATGTTATTAGTTAACTAATTAGGTAGGTACTTAACAGTATACGATAATAAAGTTGTTGGAAAGATTCTACCATACACAGATACTGGTTAAATTAACCGACTTGGTTTAAAATTAGATCTCACAACTTTTTACGGTAGAATAAACTGAGCAGGCTGCGAGACTGGCGTTTTTGTATATGCATATGCATGTTTTGTTGGGTTAACTATAATACACTATACCTAGTCCAGAAGAAAGCGAGACCTGACGTTTGTGTTTGTGCTACCATCCGTAAAATATTTAGACGAACTGCGAGACGTGTCTATGAACGTTTTGTCGATGGCCGGCTCCGCACGCACTCGATCATCTAACTCAGGTATCGCCGTCTCGCTTGTACAATACTTGTTATAATAAGGGATTTTATCGTAAACTTAAATATGGCTGATTCACTGGGGTGTAAAGTCTACGTATTTCCGAGTGCAAAACTGCAAGTAGCATTCGCATCACAGCGCGCAGACAACAGGTATCACGCTCCACGTATCAGGAGTCCTATAGTATCATACCCGGGCTTATTGTATTTACGCTACCAATGGATTTTAAAACGCAAATTATATTTACCTGGCGCTGATCCGGTGTCTGAAATGAAGTAAACTCAAATGAATATGATTTGTTCAGCACTCTCATCCGACTGAAAGAATTTAACATTTTATTGTCAAAATAGGAAATATTTATTGGAATAATTTTGTTGAAAGTCATTGATTGAAGATAAGTTAATAAGGGGTGATCTCAATCTTCAGATAAACGGACAGATAACTTAATTTGACATTTCAAGTACCGGTGAAATGTCACATTACTCAGGCTGGATTCGACCGACAAAAAGTTATCCGGAGAATAACTATCCCGGGGATAACTTGTAACTTTTTCATAGACACCAGTGACACCTAGATCAGATCACCTCATTTTGAACTGTCATTTGTCATACAAGTTCGGTATAACTTTTCGTTTGTAAAATCCAGCCTCCGAAAAACAGACAAATAAACGTAGTATGTGGATTCAAAAATACAAATTCTCTAAATTCTAAATCTATGGTTCTTCCCACGAGTTGAAATGTATTTGTTTGATATGTCATCATCATCAATCATCATCATCATTCTCAGCCCACACCGAGCCGTTGCTGGGTATAGGCGTCTACTATATGGCGCCAAATTTCTCTCAATATGTTTTCTAGTATTATCTAACGAGTAAACGTTGCCGCATAAATGCCTCTCCCATCGCGTTTGGACAAAGGCATGACGACATGTTACGTTTGTGTGGTAGAGAGTCATATAGAGCGACAATGTAAAAAGCCTGCACTAAATCCACCGAGGAAGTCGGTGCTCAATAAAAAAACAGTCCCCAGTCAATTTGTCTGCAAATCCCGAATGGCGCGGAACATTCTAGAGTCCTTCACTAAGTCAATAGTCGGCTTTTAATCCCGACACGGTGTGTCTAGCTGCAGTTGTCAAACAACTATACGCTGTTATATTCACACACACAACTGCACGGAGGCATGCATGTGTGCGTGTCATTTCAGGCTGTATGTCTGACAGACACCTCTCGCTTCACAGACAGGGCTGCTGTTGAGCATTGCCACTGGTGTAAACGGAGATGTGTAGAAAAAAAGCCAGCATGGATATGTAGATCCTGAATACGGCCCCGTCGTATATTTCAGTGTAGGGTGTGATTCTGAAAAAAAAAACAGGTCTCTTTTTCCAAAGTCATGTTGATGTCTTCATTACTTTAGTGCAAAAACGTACGACCCCGGGCTATAATCTAAAGATTTGGGATTTCATCCGGGTATCTACACATTTTCAAGTGCAGCGCAGCATAACATGAATTATGTTTTTGTTTATTTACAAAGCAAGCCTCGCTGTGTAAAGCCTCATGTGTACGGACTACGGGTACATAAAGCTTGGATACGAGACGTACTATACGACTGACAACAGGGACCGTGTCTCGTCACTTTCCCGCCATTTTCAACTGGAAATGAACGCGAGCAGTGTGAAATGGAATTCACTAACGCATTGTTGTTTCTGTATGTGAAACACAATTCAAATCGTTTGTTGTTTACTTTGTTTTGTTTGATAGTCACATAGATTCAATCAATCAGGCAGGCCTCTATTCACCCAGTTATAGGTCTGGTAGGCCTCTTTTTAGGGTACCGTACCCGAAGGGTGCCAAACAGGACCCTATTACTGAGACTTCGCTGTCCGTCTGTCCGTCCGTCCGTCCTGTCTGTCACCGGGTCCGTCTGCACGAACCGTAATAGCTAGAAAGCTGAAATTTTCACAGAATGTGTATATCTGTTGCCGCACCAACCAAAAATACTGAAATACGAGAGATATTGCAAATTAAAGGGGGCCCCGATACAAGAGACGTGTTTAGATACACTTACGCATTTCAAAATGGAGATCTTGACTGAAACTGTTTATTTATTGTCATAGCAACCATGTCATAGACACTTAAACAAGACATTTAAATATGATAGCATATTTCGCGTCAACCCACATGGTTGTGGTTAGCCGGTGCGGTATGATGTAGACTCTCAATCCGGAGGTCGTCGGTTCAAATCTTGTGAAGGCATAAACTTTTTAAATTTTCTTTTTGTTTATTTTTTTATTGTTTTGAGTGCTTTTGATTTGTTGTACGATGGTACGGTACCCTTCGTGTGCGATACCGACCCGCACTTAACCGATTATTTCGATATACAATGCTATATCGAAATACGAGGAAACAATTACCACTAGCCATAACATTTTCCAGAGAAGCGACGGACTAGGACAGAATCATAAGAGATATGTCTCTACCACCCCAAATGAGGAAAGGTTTTTCGCTGTACCTGGAATAGTCTAAACAAATGTTCCAATTAAACTTTCCCAAATTTAGCTGCTGCGTTAGTGAGAAGACCAGTTTTTCAACTCTACTTTAGTAAGGAATAAGAAAATGTGGTTCTTCAAGGCGGTTATTATCAAGGTGTACAACTAAGGTACAAAAACCGCTTTCTTTAATATCGTTTCTGATGCAATATCTATTTTTATTACTATCATTCCTCTGCAGTAAAAATTTGACAAGATGATTCCCACACAGCACATCATCATGCATTTTTCCTTCCTTCAACTACATTGCGGCCGAGCTGCTGAAATATTTAACATGTGGAGCCACAGCACGCCGCGAGAACGAGTATATACACGGCACGTGTTGGTCTGTCCGTCTGTCCGGCACCTAATTATTTATTCCGAACATTGGTTTGGTGGTTTAATTGGATTCAGCCGTGCCGGAAGCGCAATTCTGTGTGGATGTGTACTTGTAGTGGGTATTCAGCAACCTATTGCATAGGTCACAGTCACAGTTGTTTTGTTACACTTTCGAATATGTTGGTTAGATAATATCTCATTACAGTATTACTCAAAAAAATGTCTAATATCCTTGATGTTGGATGATTTTGCTGAAACCAAGGAGATTTGTCATAGTTTAACGGTTAAGAAGCTTCGAGGTTTTATTAAAATCATCTAATATATTCAGTTCCTATCTATTTTTGACATCTATCGCTTATCGCGATTCATTTGAAATTCAAGTTTTGAAGGATTTTAGCAAACTTCAAAAGCAATCGAGAAATGTTAAGAGACACATAATCGAGCTGTGGAATAAAAATTTAAACTAGTTATAAATTCTGCCCTATTTCTTTTAATTACTTAGCCATTAATATCACGTGATCCCGGTGACCTAGAGCCTTTTTAAACTATTTGTGTAATAAATAACTAGCTTCGATCGTATCGCAGCTGCCCTTGAATGATGTTCACTGGTCATGCAATGCAACGAGTTCACATGGAAACCAGAAAAGGGATTAAAACACCCGACGACACCGAATACCCCGTAAAGTAAAGACCTTATGAACTACTGTTAACTCAACAAAACCACCACCTACTTTTAGGTATGTAGTAAGTACTGTTTCTATTAAATCCCACGAGACAACATACTGTGCTTACAAAAAAAAATAACACAACCGAATTTATAACCCCCTCCTTTTTAGAAAGTCGGTTAAAATTGTAGTTATTCTCTACGAAATAGCTTTCTTATTAAAAATCTACTTAGTAATTGTCGCTAAGAAGATATTTGTACCTACTATATGTAGTATAATAAGTTATTAGCAACCTACATCAATGTCTTAAGTCGCAACAAATTGAGTATGTATACGAGTATCTTGACACGGGCGAAGGTAGGCCCGGGCATAATAAAGGCCCGGGCTAAAAATATTTATCAATCAACCCGCCCGGGCCACTGGTTGGCAGGGTATAAAAGTTTTATGAGTTTATTCATCCTGTCCGACAGGCAGGGGGTGGGCGTGTGAAAATGCTTCACTGACAGCCTCATGAGCGGACGGGACTGATCGGATGGCAAAATTATTTCTCGACGTAAATGGTGTGTGGGCTTTGGTTTATCAATGAGTTTCATTAATCTGAAGGTTTATCTTAAGCAGAGTATGGCGGATAGCAACCTATTTACGAGTGGTAGTGGTGAAGTTAACTATTAATCCAATAAGAATGTGCCTAGGCGATTAAATGTGTCTTGTGTGTTCATGAATAAATCCCCTCTAGCCTTTATTATAATGCTATAATCTGGCATGCTATTTATCTGTGCTAATAGCACATACTAATGTGCTAATATACATACGTAATTTTTGGACACTCCCAATTATAATAGGTTCTAACCACATACCTAAAAAAAGCGAACATACTGTTTACTAAGCACCACACATTTTTGCGGTGCCATTCATTGCACTCAAAGGCCAAGATTAACTCAAACTGCCTCTGGAGCTGGCAACACTGATGGGAATGTGTGGCCGCATGCCGCGGGGGATAAGCCCCAGACAAGAAGGTTTATGGCGGGGACTAAATACCATGTGAGCGAGAGAAAGGAGGCGGGATGCCAGGATTATTTACTGGCTGGTAGATCGCACTACACAGAAAAAGGTTAGAATGGAATATGATTTGAAATGGAAGAAAATTATTACACTCAAAACAGTCGGCTAAATACCGCTATTTACGACACCAATACTTGACTTGGTGTGGTTTGAGAAAAGATAGGGCAGGAACGTAGGTACCATAAATTAAACGCCACTGACAAGAAACTCGTTAAAAATCTAAAGAAAGAAACTTTATATTCTGGCCGCTGAGAGAATGCGATCCTGTCACATGTATATGTCCCTGTCTGTCCCGCGCTACTTTTCACTCTATCTCACCTCCTCAGCGGCCAGAGTATAACACCGAAATACAAATAAAACACTAATTGGCTATAATTTTTAAAGGCTCTAAAGTTCTGCTATGTACGGCACAAATTTCTCAGTGCTGAATTTCATGAATGCCGGTGTGCTGATTTTACTCGTTCATATTTTGAAAGAGCGTCGTTGTATATATTATAGTACTTATTATTCAGACCGACTCCAGAGGCGACACAGCTAGTATTAAGAAATAACTGTATGAAATTAGAATCTGTGCCAGTACGATAATAGCTGTCGAGGTTTACAAGGAGTTAGTTAAATTATGTTAGATAGGGCTGGTTACACAGTGCGAGCTAATAAAAATAAAAATGATAAAAAAATAAAAAATGATGATGACTAAAGATTATAGAGAAATAAATATGTTTATATACAAATATAAAAGTAATATGTACCTAAATAAATATTTAAATTATTTAGTATTATATCAATTGAACTTATAAGTAAGTCATAATGTAACTTTAAAGTGTCCTCCTAGAGGACACTACGTTGCCACGCCCTTGCCAGGGTCCATATTTGGTACTTTGTTAAATTTATACCATCTTTGTAAACCTATGGAGTGCAATAAATGATTGAGTATTGAGTAATCTAGACAGTAACACTGCAGTTACTCGAATAGTGTGATTGACCGCAACATACGTGTCATGCATGTGTTATGCAGTATGCACAGCTTTCCAACGACCTTTTGGCTTACGGTAACTGGTCGAACTAACGCGTTTTGACAGGTTCGTTGCATTAAGTTGGGTAGAACTGGCGCCCGCCTGTAAACATCACTCACGCGCCAAAAGATCGATGATAATCTGTAGCTGTCTTGTCTACCGTCGCGGCAGCAGCTCGCACTGTGTAACAAGGTCTTTAGTTTTGACGCCTCGAGAATCTCATAGATTATCACTTTAAGAGCGAATTTTACCAACGAAAAGT
Organism: Argyresthia albistria; assembly: GCA_963457715.1. NCBI lineage: Eukaryota > Metazoa > Arthropoda > Insecta > Lepidoptera > Argyresthiidae > Argyresthia > Argyresthia albistria. The sequence continues at coordinate 4,416,168 of OY735268.1, read as the reverse complement.
AAGTTTTAACTCGAGAGTATCTTCTACTTTTTCATAGAATGACCTCATTTTGAACTGTCATTGTCATACAAATTATCCCCGGGATAGTTGTTATTCTCGCATAACTTTTTGTTGTGTAAAGCTGGTTTTATTCCCTCAAGTCGAGTGCGATACTAGTCTTACTTAATGTAGGGTTACCATGTTGCCAATGATCTAGCAACTCTCAAGGAACACCTTCGTTTGACACATAACAACATAAACACATCGTCGCGCCATTTTTACGGTGTGTAGAGGCACAGTTGTGCCCACTTTTAGAGTTATACAATACTCGATTTTGCTTGATGGGCTAGCCCCTCGCCGCTACTATGGAGTTATAAATATTTCCACACATGTTTCCATCGCCCCGCGCTCATAGGACGTCCGCATAAAGTGCATAAGATAAATTACTTACCTCATTGGTACATGCTCAGCACCGGAATTACAACCTGCATCATGAAAAGCAAGCGGGAAAAATCTATGGAGAAATGTACAACTGTGCCTGTTCCACCCCATATGGGAAAATTAGTCTGGACTACGGACGGAAAAACAGGACAAAACAAATATGCAATTTGAACGGTATGCCAAGTAAAATACTTTAAATTGCGATAAATTGCAAAAAGTTGCACAAAGGAGTAAAGAAACAACAGCAATTTCCCTCGGGCGTTTTGCCCGCATATTTTTCGTATGGTAACCCTATTTTGGGGATTTATCTCCGGAATATTAGGAGTACCGTCCTCGTTGTAGCGCAATAATTTAATTAATGAAATATTTACCGAGATGAGCTTTACTTGATGCCACGAAAAGGAGATAGAGATTTTAGCGGATTTATATACCTTTCAGACGGGTCGTAATATTTGTGATGAAATTTAATAACTGGGTTAAACATGGCCGTAACTTTACCCCAGCCACCATTTATGGAAAAAAGGGTGATAGAGCAAAATACATAATTTGTACAGAAACATAATGTTTGGTTTGATAATAATTTTTACAATTACTTCCATTGTTTTGGGAAATCCTGCAGGATCACATTATAAGATTACAGGCAAATTTTAAGCTACTCGTAGGCATGGCGATGTGCCAGCAACCTAATGATGATGATCATTGGTTATTTGTCACTAATAAGGATTGATCGTACCCCACATAGTCAGTTCTACGACGCAATAGTTGATACTCGTAATACTGATAGTATTCTCACGAAGACATCTACAACCTGATTGTAATTACTATCCATCGATCATACATATAATTAATTATGTATTAACCCCAATACATCTAACTTGACTGTGACATGATGTACATTTGCTTGCAAATAAACGAAATTTTTACTTTTTACTTTTACATTGTTTCTCGTATAAAAAATCAATAACGCTGTCCCTTGCGGGCCTTGGCTTAAAGGGTAACTTCAAAAGATTATCCGGTTCAGTTGAAGTTAACCCTGCTGCGGCTCATTAGGCTAGGCGTGTACCTAAATTTCGTGCGTGAAACTCATCTACTAAACAACATACATGTGAAACTTTTAACTGGTTCACTCTCAGAAGCACACTGGTCGAACAAACGAACAATGGAGAACAATATAAAATAAGTCTGGAGAAATGGATTACCGACAATACCGTCGTAAAATATGGGTCAAGTCTAACGAAAATCGATGAACCCAACCCATGTAATTTCAACAACAAGAATATCCCGTAAAACACAGTTAATTGTATCAATGCATCGACTCATTATTCGACTTTTATTTATAGCTTAACCCTCTCGTCGACACATCTTATCTATCTATAGATAGACTGTAGACTTTATCCATATTTTACGACGGTCTTGTTGGTAATACATTCCTCCAGACTTATTGAAGTAAAACTTCTTGGGGCACGGGGGTAAAATTTATTTAACCTCTCAACTGTGGGTTATTCATATATTTGCTTTTCAATTGCTACTAGCCGGGTGCTATCACGAGTGGCTAAGAAATGTAACGGAAATTGGAATCGGTGACGTCAGGGTCGGCTGAAGACTTTTAAAACCGCAACTATTTTCAATACGGTTTTTAACTAATCAGATAAGATAATAATACATTCGTACAATAAAGAATGTTAATTAGTGAGAGAAAAACCTGATGAAACGTTAACAAATAAAAATTATTTTAAGCATTCTTCCACGAGTTCTTGATTTCCGGTATGGCCAAGATGGCGCCGCCGCCGCCGCCGCCGCTGGCTGGGACAAACAAAAACAACTATGACTCAAACTACTTCGTTCAACCTCTTTGTTGGCACCGGAACTTATGTTTGACAGCTGTGCGATGCGATCCATACAGTTTGTAAGAAAAGAGTTTCATCAATGTCACACGGGTCGATATGGATTTCTAAAACAAGCAAAGCAATGCATACATTTGAGCGAGACGGCTTAAAGACGTGACGTCAGATGGTATATAATCTGAGCGAGATGCAAATAGTAGTGACACTATTGAATGAGTTAAGTATATCACCACGAGCGCGACAAATTGTAGATAAGGGATGGTGGGAAATAAATGACATGACGTATTAAAAGTAAGTACAAGTATAAAATAATTTCAAATAATCGTACGTCTGAAACTTAAAAGTAACTTGAAGCAGAGATTGGATCTCAAAATTGGAAATTTAAATCTCTTTTAGTATAGGTAGGTATAGGTGTATAGTATAGGTACCACTTAATGATCTAGCTACAGAAGTTTTACTTCTAACACGTGTACGGTGCTACACGCGTTTTTTTTTTTCTGTTGCTACTTCTTTTCATCCCATCTATCATTATCAACTCAGTCTGAATAATCTCCCTTATGTTCTTATTGGAGGAACCTGATATCCATAATGCTTACACTAAGCTTATAATCAGTCAAGAGGATAATACCATACTACCTACATTGCTTGGTAGACGACCCTTCTCAGTTTCTCCAGTGGACCTGAATTTCTCGTCCTGTACCAAGGATTTTACGGCCAAAGTATGTATGTTGTTTTACCCGAGAAATGCGAGTGAATAGAGTCTATATTCCTGCAGGAGGGGTTGGAAGAAAACTGTCGTCGGAGGTAACTTGGTAGAGGGTCCATCATTGGCGAAATGCCTAAGATGTATAAAGCACCTTATCTGTGGCTATTAAAACGATCGTCTGTGTCGATTTTTCTCGAGGGAATAAAGGTTTTTTTGTCGCATGTATTTTTTTTGTCCAGGGTATCGGCTTTCTTTATTTTATTTGGGAAAATACGAGCCAAATTTCGGAGAAGCTGTAGGAGTGTAATAAAGGCTTTTTGTGTGGCGAGATAAAAGTGTAACGTTATGTATGTGATGCTCGTATGAGCGATGGTTATATTTATTAACTGACTTCAACAAAAGAAGAGGTTCTCAATTCTGTACGTAATTATATAACGTATTACACATGTTAGTCTTTTAGGACTTCCAAACGAGTTTATAAAATTTCATGCGTGTAAGTATCTTTCTATGTTTGTCTTCGTGTTTCTCCGTAACCATGAATCGGACTTTGACCATTATTTTTTTATTGGTTTACATTTACTCCAACTGAACCGACTCGAACTTGGCCGGTTATTTAAATTATTTTTTATGAACTTTGAAGTAAAACTTCTTGGGGCACGGGGGTAAAATTTATTTAACCTCTCAACTGTGGGTTATTCATATATTTGCTTTTCACTTGCTACTAGCCGGGTGCTATCACGAGTGGCTAAGAAATGTAACGGAAATTGGAATCGGTGACGTCAGGGTCGGCTGAAGACTTTTAAAACCGCAACTATTTTCAATACGGTTTTTAACTAATCAGATAAGATAATAATACATTCGTACAATAAAGAATGTTAATTAGTGAGAGAAAAACCTGATGAAACGTTAACAAATAAAAATTATTTTAAGCATTCTTCCACGAGTTCTTGATTTCCGGTATGGCCAAGATGGCGCCGCCGCCGCTGGCTGGGGCAAACACTGGCAAACAAAACCAGTGACGTGACCAAAAACTACTTCGTTCAACCTCTTTGTTGGAACCGGAACTTATGTTTGACAGCTGTGCGATGCGATCCATACAGTTTGTAAGAAAAGAGTTTCATCAATGTCACATACGGGTCGATATGGATTTCTAAAATGATGAACGAATCGTTTTGTGGCCGGTAACTATGGAATAGGTACCTAAAACGCGCTGGGTAGTCGCGCAACGGGCAGCTAGTAATCGCATAAAGTCACTTAGAATCATCCAAATGTGATATTTAGTTTTCAAGCAAATTCCGATGTGATAGATGGCTGCATTAAGACTTCTTGAAAACAATAAGTAGGTACCTAGAACTGTTCTAAAGCCACTTTTTATTATATAGTGCAGTTCAAGTCACAAATTAGCAGTTTAGCTACTAAGTACGTGTTATACCTACCTATTTAATGTTTATCTGTCGTAAACGGCCAAAGCGAGGTCTACAGTTTACAGAGCCATAAGTTTAATGGCTTATTGTTTCGCTTATTTGTTTGTATGTAATTTTTGTAATACATATTTTAAAGTTGAATTGTTGTTATAACTGTTGAAATTATACGATTTTGATTTTAATAAGCTTTTGTAATTTTAAAGTTAATGCTTCATGCCAGTCAATAATGTTGAAGTAAAATATAAAAATCGAGGTATGTCGTATGGCGGACTAAGGAAATGTCAAGAATAAAATTAAATAAGAGTTACGTCATCGCTTCGCGATGAAGTAACCCTAAAAAATCCTAGCATAGTAGGTATGTATAGGTTAGCGGGGGTAGCATAAGGCACGCCAGTCACCCCAGCCACGCATTTTGTCACAATTTAATGTCATATCATAATGAATGCGCGCTATTTTATGGAGAAACATCATTGAGACGCGAAAGGAGTTGGCAATTTGGCAAAATGACTGCCCCAGACATGTACAAAGACTTCTCAACAGCCAATTAATAGCATTTAAATATTCTCTCATAAATTACTGCGTCTTTAGTTAGTTTGTAGAACTTGAAGGAAATGATTAAATAATTAAGAGTTGTCACTTCATACTCTATGATTCCGCCATTGATTAGTGACTTTTGCCATCGTTAAAAATAACATGCAACATAATTGCCAACTAGCAAAACTGTTGAAAACAGGAGGTTTCCAGAGGAGTGGCTAGATGGCGTTATGTTGCATGTTATTGCAAAATGGTGCTTATTTCTAGCGACGGCAAAGGTCACGGAATCATATTGGAATCACGGAGTATTGAGTAACAACTCTTATTTACCTATATTTAATATTATTTTTCTTCAAGTTCTACAAACTAAATACAGACGCAGTAAATTAAATTAATGAATGAATATTTAAATGCTATTGGCTGTTGAGAAGTCTTTGTACATGTCTGGGGCAGTCGTCCATATATTGATTTAGCCATCTTCTTTGTCATTTATCTGCGCGACTGAGGTGAGTGGCAAGCCTTATGGTAGCCCCGCAGGTACACATTAACTTGGAATAGTTGAAAATACGTACTCGATCAATTAAATAAAGGGACTGGGCACAGAGACAAGCAAAGCAATGCATACATTTGAGCGAGACGGCTTAAAGACGTGACGTCAGATGGTATATAATCTGAGCGAGATGCAAATAGTAGTGACACTATTGAATGAGTTAAGTATATCACCACGAGCGCGACAAATTGTAGATAAGGAATGGTGGGAAATAAATGACATGACGTATTAAAAGTAAGTACAAGTATAAAATAATTTCAAATAATCGGCCGTCTGAAACTTAAAAGTAACTTGAAGCAGAGATTGGATCTCAAAATTGGAAATTTAAATCTCTTTTAGTATAGGTAGGTATAGGTGTATAGTATAGGTACCACTTAATGATCTAGCTACAGAAGTTTTACTTCTAACACGTGTACGGTGCTACACGCGTATTTTTTTTTTCTATGTAATATCGTTTGTCGAAAGAACCAGATTTGGGTAAGGACAAGCATTAGAAGCAAAATACGAGTAGATACCATTTTTGTGCCACTCCCTAAAGAATTACTTAGATGAGATTTTAATCAAAGCCATTTCTTTCTTTCAGATGTTCTTAAAGTCAGGAAGCCTTCGCTCTAGATCTTTACTACAAAATGAACAGTAGACACTTATGGTAAGTCGTCGATGTATACTCGTAGTATAATGAACAGTAGACACTTATGGTAAGTCGTCGATGTATACTCGTAGTATAATGAACAGTAGACACTTATGGTAAGTCGTCGATGTATACTCGTAGTATAATGAACAGGAGACACTTATGGTAAGTCGTCGATGTATACTCGTAGTATGATGAACAGTAGACACTTATGGTAAGTCGTCGATGTATACTCGTAGTATGATGAACAGTAGACACTTATGGTAAGTCGTCGATGTATACTCGTAGTATAATGAACAGTAGACACTTATGGTAAGTCGTCGATGTATACTCGTAGTATAATGAACAGTAGACACTTATGGTAAGTCGTCGATGTATACTCGTAGTATAATGAACAGTAGACACTTATGGTAAGTCGTCGATGTATACTCGTAGTATAATGAACAGTAGACACTTATGGTAAGTCGTCGATGTATACTCGTAGTATAATGAACAGTAGACACTTATGGTAAGTCGTCGATGTATACTCGTAGTATAATGAACAGTAGACACTTATGGTAAGTCGTCGATGTATACTCGTAGTATAATGAACAGTAGACACTTATCAAATCAAATCAAATCAAATATTTATTTATTCCACAAAAGAAAAGAAAAACAATTCATATAACTTAAATATTATGTGAAGGCTTATGTGCAAACTTAAAATTAAACAAAAGCAGTACTTGTGATCCCCACACTAGGCAAGCCTGTATCGTAGGGATCATACAGAGGAGAGACTGACACACATTGAAATTTAGTGTCACTTGCACCAAAAATAACAATTGCAATCAGCGCGTCAATCACTTATGGTAAGTCGTCGATGTATACTCGTAGTATAATGAACAGTAGACACTTATGGTAAGTCGTCGATGTATACTCGTAGTATGATGAACAGTAGACACTTATGGTAAGTCGTCGATGTATACTCGTAGTATGATGAACAGTAGACACTTATGGTAAGTCGTCGATGTATACTCGTAGTATAATGAACAGTAGACACTTATGGTAAGTCGTCGATGTATACTCGTAGTATAATGAACAGTAGACACTTATGGTAAGTCGTCGATGTATACTCGTAGTATGATGAACAGTAGACACTTATGGTAAGTCGTCGATGTATACTCGTAGTATAATGAACAGTAGACACTTATGGTAAGTCGTCGATGTATACTCGTAGTATAATGAACAGTAGACACTTATGGTAAGTCGTCGATGTATACTCGTAGTATAATGAACAGGAGACACTTATGGTAAGTCGTCGATGTATACTTGTTTTTTCTTTCTTTTCGGATGGCCGTTCTTAATTTCAATGACGCACGTAAGAGAGGAAAGTACCAAATATCGCAAGTTAATAACAATATTAGTAAAGGTATGGTTCCGAGACGGACTGCAGACCGTAACCGCAGGTGACACTACGACACTGCGGCGCCGCAACACCACCGCCATAGAAAATGCTACGCGACTGCAGACCGCAGTGCCGCCGCGCTCGGAATCAATTTCATAGAGATATGACACCGGGGCCCGAATTCTACTAAGTTCACAAGCATACGACAAGCCTGGCACAAACTTCAATACGAGATATTTTTCTACTAAAATCGGAATCCAATTCAGCGCCAGCGTAAGTACGTTTTGGACAGTAGAATACGAAGTACGCTGGCTTCACGCTGGCGCTTGTGAATTGTATTCCGATTTTAGTAGAATACCAAATACCTCGTATTGAAGTTTGTGCCGGGCTTGTCGTATGCTTGTGAACAGTAGAATTCGGGCCCAGTAGTGTCGCTTGCAGACTGCGGTTGCGGTCTGCGGTCTGCGGTCCGTCTCGGAATCTTACCTCAATAACGAACATCAAGATTATTATTATTTCCTACACACCGCCGACACCCGAAAAAAGTCGAGTTATCCGGCTTATTTCAGGCGGTTGGCCGAGATTTATCGAATTTCGCCGACACCCGGCTCAAAGGCAAAGGGGCCCCCCGTAAATAATGCTCCCGGACATTCTGCCGTAGTCGGCCCGATTTGTCAAATGGTACGGAATTTTATTTTCGGACCGCACCGGATGGGTGGCTCGGGACCGCTGAAGCCTAAATTACCTGGCCCCCGATTCTCGCGCTATCGAGATCATCTTCCCAGTCGAGATATCGGCTTTGATACCGCCTAAATCCGTCGAAAACGATCTCCATTTATATTTATTTAGATCGAAAACGGGTCGAGATATCTCGGTTGGTCGAAAGGCTAGTCGTAAGAATAGCTTTTTCTTGTTTTTGATAGAGATTTCAGTATCTCAAAATCGATATTTCGACCATGAACATATCTCGCTAGCGCCAGAATTGCCCCCTGCTGAATGCCGATCTGATTTCGATGGCTCTAACATATTCCAGTTGGTTTTGTGGTTTGAATTCGGATGGAGGTTATTGTTTCAGGGTTATCTTATTTCGAGAGGCGGAGGTCTTAAATTGGCATAACATATGTTACATGTATAGGTCGCTTGTTTGTTTCTTATAGTTTATAAAGTAATATCACACGTACCTCCTCACTTAAGACGGCGCCCTAGGCAAAACAGCTTTTAGCAAAACACAAGTCGCTCGGAATGATGAGTATTATTGCTTTTTTCACTAGCTTGTTTATCACGAGTGTCTGCGTGACTGCTTTCTCATAAACGTAATTTATTAATTTTGCTCGATGGAAAAGTCTTCTGAAGTTGCCAGAAAATCTGTCTGTCACAATGTTTTATTTTACAATTTCGCACCGCATCTGAATTTGTGTTCTTGTTATTTATCTAATCATTATAAAAATGGTATGTTCCTTAGTTAGACTTGCTTAGTTTGGCTTTAACTTTTTTTTATTTCACTTCACTTCATTTTATACTTTATTGCACAGAAAACATAATACAGACACTTAATATTTATTTAATTTCCTCTAAAAATAAGGATGAAATTCTAAGTTCTGATTGCCTAGGGTCCGTCCTTGATATTGCCTGTAGCCACGGTAGAGCTGGTCCAAACTGAAATAACGCGCCTCACTACTTTATTTGCAATTTGCTTGTGTGTGTAAGTGCGGCAGTGGGGCGCGTCGTTTCTCAGCTTCAGCTTTTCCAAACTGAATGCCAAGTATTCAATCTAAGAAGACAATATTTGTACATGAATATTTCTTTTCCCTTTTTTCTCAGCCCAGCAGAGGGACTACATTAGCCCTTTTGAAAGTAATCATTAGTGACAGAACGACCGACGCTTGGACCGCTCGAGGGACCTGTCGTGCCTTTTCGGACCTTTATATTGACACTAAAACTGAGTGACATATTTTGCAAATGTAGCAAAAAAAGGGTGAACACAGAGTAATCTATTGTAGTAATTTACTTTTACTTGGGACCCGCAGATTTGCTGAAAACTTGTCTTTTACCATTTTCAGTCTACCAACTTTCAAAACTACACGGTCTGCTCGACGATTTTTAAGCTAATTTTCCTATATTGCTCCATCGTGATATTTTATTTAGTACCTACTCAATATCTCGCTCAGTCTTACGGCACCCAACCCATAGTCTTGTCTAAGCAATAGTTCCGAAGCACTCTTACTATTATAGTCGCCTCCATTTAAATTCTGAACGATCCGAGGACTGTTAATTTAATGAGGCGCCAGGACGAAGCGGACACAATTTTTATTCGCCCAATTGAAATACGAGGTCGCCTCGATAATGAAAGACGAATAAAGAGACCTTTCCAATTATTCATAGTGTAACAGTTCAAGGGCAAGACAGATTACTGTGTAAGCCTCCTTGCTCCTTTTACTTTCTTTCTTCTCCGAACCGGGAGGACCAACAATTGGGTGTTGGGTGTGCTATTGTAATACGTACAATGAATTTAGTTTTAGTTCTTTGTTCGGTATTTAGAGCAGGCTTCGATTTATTGCCAAAAGCATACAAATTATGACTAATGATGTCCTTCTCTGCACAAACTTTTAAGTAAGATGAAAAAGTTAAGTCAAACTTAAAAATCTATCCAAAAGAAGCTTTTACCAGTATATGAGACTTTCGTAATGGTCTTTGAGAGAAACTTTCTCACAATTAGGTTGTTTTGTACTAGCTTCAAAGAGGCTTTGATTCAAACGTCAATTTGAAGTAACACGTTTGATAGGGACTGCGATAGATAGATGTCAGAGAGAGAGAGAGAGAATAGCGCGACTGTTTATTACATACTATACTCTGTCGTTAAATTAACTCTCTAGCAGAGACCTGTCAAAAAACCATTAAAAGAATGGAAATAATTTTCCCATGGAAATTGTTAGAGCCTACCTAAGGAACTACAATATAGGTAGAATAGACTTGTGGCCAAGGTAATCCAATAAATCTAGGAACGAGTCTTAAGTTGAAGCATTATGTACAAAATGGCTTGACATTCTCAGAATTGTATATTTCCAGCAGCAATATTTTATAAATTCAATTTTCTGCAAAAAAAGACAGCATTTGATGGCACTTTTACATGACGTCATTCTGTTGTTATTTCATATAACACAGGAATAAAAGTTCCGTTTTGCCAGTTCATAAAATGTATCTATTTTGACTTGACAGGCCGCAAGCCTAATACCAATGTGATTGATTACTATCCAGTGCTGCTTGACGGAATACAAAGGCCCCTAATTTGACAGAGTAACAGCTATTACCGCTGAACTCTGTATGTAGGTTGCTTCATTGGCAAAGGCTTTATTCGGTGTAGTATCGAACGGGACTCGCCTGGCGATCCGCCAACAGCACAGTATGACACGGTCAGCTTATCTGTGCACCTCGCTGGAACACTAGCTTTACACCGCCCCATAATGACGTCACGCATCCAGGTGCACAGAAAATGTGACCATGTTGTAGATAGGAGGGGTGGTGTCATAACAGCGCTGAAGGCTGCCTGATGAACTGCTAACTGGTCATTAGATAGGTTTGTTTTAGCTTGTTGGGGCGGTGGCATAAGGAGTAGAATGTAATTATCATACTGAAGCAGGGTCAGGGCTACCATAGTCATTATATTGTACACATCATGTGCCTACATATGTATACAGGCCACCCGAAGAACAAGCCACGTGTATAAACGGCTGTCTGCCCGCCTCTATTGTATGAAGAAACATGTGGTCGAAAAAGAAAAATATTTTTGATTAATTACGCCAGAAGCGAATTTCGCTCAAAACTTCATTTCATTTCAAGAGCCTTCACGCCGGAGCGAACCCTTACCGACCGCCCCCCAGGGACGGCTCCAGGAGCGAGTGCTGAGCGAAATGAGCGATGAGACGAGCGCTCCGATGGGACAATGTCGCTCAGATTCGAGCGGGAAAATTCCGCGAGTCGGCAGCCTAAATAGTGCAACGGAGCCCTTAGGAGAAATATATAACATTAATGAAGATAGTATCACGCCCTTTTTCGAGGAGAAATATATTTCCGGATAAGCCCGGTGATGTTATATGTTATATGTTTTTTTCTTGCACGAAACTGCGGATGGTTTACGTGACTTGCGAAGTTGAAAACGGGATTTGTAACAGAATTAATTCCATTTACCATTTGGTATTACCATTATGTCTGGCATTTATGACGATTTGTTTGGCGAACACAAAAATATTAAAACAATTTGTTTATACAGGATGTAACAGAAAGGTGTAGTCATATTTTAGGGGGTTGTTAGGGACATCATTCTGAGCAACTTTAATTTTCACTTCTCTACACAAATTAGCTGACCGCCCGGACCAAAACGTATGGAGCAATGAATAATAAAGTTGCTCTGATCAAATCGGTTTCATAGTAAAAGTATAATGCTCTCCCTAATAACCCCCTAAAATATGACTACAGCCTTCTGTTACACCCTGTAGTCAGGTGGCCAATTAACCGCGTTAAAAAATAACTAACAACTTTTATTTGAGTACCATCACTGCATCATCATGCAGAATTTGTAATTTAGTTTCGTCGAGAGACGTGAGTTCAAAAGCTTGCTAGAATATTTGATAGCAACACTGGGTCACATAACCTTTAACAACAAGCACGTGTACTGGAAGGAATGCATTATATATTTTGTTGGTATAAGATTTTGGTGACCTCAGTAAATTATAGTAACATTTCATAATTGCATTACATCATCGTCACTTCGTATCATTCTACTTCAAGCCACTCAACCCACTCTTGGGAAAAGGCGCCCGACCAAAAGGTGTAACAATGGCGTAACTTTAACACCGCTTCCACTCACTGCAATCTCGAACGCAACTCAACAGCACATTCCCGATCCGTGACTCGGCAAAAAGTTCGTTCCAATTACAGGCAGCACACGCACTTGACACAGTTGCAGCCCCTCGACCCGCCATCTTGTTGTAGCCTCTATTTTGTGACTTGGAATGGAGTGGTCGCGAGTATAGGCTGCATTGTGTATTGTATGCTGCACGGCTCGTGGTACGGGGGTTTGTGTTTGAAGACGTTAGTGGCCGTCCATTATACTGATGCACTACTGCGAATACTTCGCTGAAAGGAGCTTCATTGATAGGGCAAGAACCTGGAAAATATGACCTACTTACATCAGATAAGATTATACTTTTATATTTGTCGTAAATGTACTGCACTCTAAACACGTTATTTATTGGATTTCGTATACCAATATTTAAATTCGAACATGCTCGAGTGCAAGTATACTTTTTAGCCAATTTTGATTTGATTCTGCCTTGACAACACGCCTTGGAAAATATGTGATGTTGGGCCTTAACCAACGAAAAACTTTTCCTCAAACAAGAAATAAATAAATATTTATAAATTAACGTTGTGCATCAACTGTAACCTGTAACTTCAACCGTGAGCCGCGAACGGCTCGGCATTCGGCCTCTCGGCCCCCGTCAAAGGCCGAGCCCTTCAACTTTTCATGTCCCCACAGAGCTCCGCCGAACTATGTACACTGAAACTTTAAGCCGTCGAGTTTTATCTTCCATAGACTCTTTAACTTGATGAGATGTAAGGAACTTTACGCGGCTGGACGTCGGAATGTTTCCGCTGAGACGAAGACACCTTTCAGTCTTCTGTTTTTTTATTGAAGTGCTTTGAGAAATCTCTTCTACGTTTATGTTATTTATTTATTATACCTAGACTTTTTATTTAATCGTAACGTTCAGGAAGAATAGAAGAGCACGTGTAGATGGCAAGAAACAATTCAGACCATTTATTCAACAGTAGACTAAAGCCATCTTATTTAAAATCGATATCGCACGTACGTACACCTTCAATATGCTCAAGTGGTGCTGCCACAAGGCCATTAGCATATCAAAAGTCTGCCTACAGATTCCTCCGAGGCCTACAGCGACGGATAGCAGAGCACCTCTAGGCAAATATGAATATGCATAAATGATATTGAACTCTCCTAGTGCGGTTTATTTCACACTACTCTCAGTTTCGCTACCTACAGATACTCGAAGCTCCCTTTTATAAAATGAACCTTCGATTTTCGATCAGAAGGAGTTCTGAGGACGACTTGCATCTTCCCATTGCCGAAATTCAAGATCAAGATTCAAGACATATTTCTTTTCTCTACCTTAAGATTGTAGTTTCAGAACCAATTAAATATTATTGCGAAGTAGTAAAGCAGAGGGCAGAGATACAAGTCCCTCAAAGATGGCAAGCTCATTTCACCAAGCTTATGTAAAGAAAATTAAGAACAAAAGTAATTTTCCTGAAAATGTAAACAAGTAAAGTCAGTAGACGCTGTCTACTAAAGGGTCTCAAATTAGGTTGAAATATTAATTACTAATATTTGCAGTCTCAAAGTCTCCAGTGAAGAGCTCGGCCATTGTATTAATTTACGGCGAGCACATTTTGGCACAACTTTATGATTTAGTTACTGCCTTAGAAAATTTTTGGCAACATTCTTTGTGACCTGGAGCATAATGGCTCTGAAGTTTTGGCAAATAGGTGCTTAAACTTGATCTCTTTTTGTACCAACTACTAAGTTTATAAGGTTTGGATAAAGTGGAAACTGCCACTTAAAACTGAATTTCAAACAGAATTTTATACCTGAAATATTTTAAGTAAATACGTGGCAAAGTTCTTTAAGTAGTTAGTTGTGTAATTTTGTACTCACTCATTTGGTACAATTGAAATACAAGAATTATTACAGGGACTACATTTCATGCAAAAGCATTATACACAAGATCATTTCATGCAAAAGCATTACACACAAAACTATTCCTAAGTGTCAGGTCTTTTAAAAGCTCTTCAATGTGTATCTTCCCATAAAATAAATTGCTGCCAATTCGGCTACATCACAAAACATGAATCTCCTGCGTTCTTTGAATTATTCGTTTACGCCCGATGCGATATTACCATACTGTTTCAAGTGCCTTCAAGTTGTTTCTAGTATCCTAGTGTCTGATGTATTGAAGCAGTCTACGACGCCGTCTGGTCTGCTCGCTCCTAATCGAAGTGGTAGTCTAGTCGATGAACGACCTCTGAGAAAGTGTTTCTCATTTCTGCAATGTACTCTACGTAGTTGTACTTTTCTCATGATCTTTGCGTACATATTTTTGTGTGCGAGTATTAGCAACTTGCCACTGATGTTCTTCTTTGAACAACGAGCTTCTCAAATGCTGATTTCTCCGTCTACACTCACTGGGATTACAGTAATGTGTTAATGTATCTATGTAAAATGATTATTAAAAACACGTGGCGCTGCTATTACGTGTGCTAAACAACTTTGATGCTTTGCTTATTATATTTAAAACCGAGAGCCTTTCCTCACTCTGTATTTCGTGAATGTTGAAAATTATCTCCCATGCAAACTTCACGTCGCATTAAACTAAAGCAGCAAGTGCATATGATATATTCAAATGCTGGTAGCACTAAACGTATAAACCTCATTAGTTCATTACATAGAGACGCGTAACATTGTACAATATGAGAGTATGAACTTTGCTTTTACGAAGCTTGTTTTTCATTATCGGCAAAGTACGTGTTTAAAACCACAAACTCGTCTGAACTTCTGCCCGCAGATTACAATAGGTAAAGTTTTTAAGCAGAAAGTGAAACAAACACAAAATTTAAAAACAATAATTAATTATTTTTTTAGGCAAAACAAAATACAAAATCATTTACTTATTCAAAAAAATATTTCAACTACAAAATATTCAATGGGGCCTTGTACTAGATTTATAAAAATCTGTATTACAAGAATCCCGCAATTCCCATTGTGATACACTTTAATTTATTTAGGGAAAACAAAAGAGCATTCATTTAATGGAATCAATCGGGTGAAAGCATAGACATAAAAGCTATACTTACATAAATAAGCATCTCATCATCCCTAATTAAAAACGCTCTTGCAGATGAGACTGATGAGAGCGATTTATTTACACTAATCTTAGCACTCCATCATGTCCCTTTCTACAGAATTTTCAAGATATAAAATTCGGTCTTTTGCTTTGTCCATAGACACTCCAGCTGTTGGCATAGCGGAGTCTTCCTCGATACGTCAAGACTGAATCTGTGATAGTTGCTGCTGGCGGCACTGTGAAGTGAACCCAACAATTCTGACTGCTGGATACGGAACCCTTTGGACTGACACCTTTATGGATAGTGTGAATCGAGCTTTAGGGAAACTATTGTAAGGTACGTTCTGCTTTCTACTTTACCTATTGACCATCCTCATTCTGACAAAGTAAAATATGCGTCCATTGAATTCACTGTAACAAGATCTTGTACAATGACACGAGTACTGAGTACTATGTTTGTTTCTACCTTTATTACACGTGTTGCCCGCCGTTATCGTATAAGATCTTTGCTGCATTGCATAATTTCATACCAACTTAAAGAGTATTTTGGAGACGTGTAGGTCCACATCGCTCGAGAAAGTTAATGAGCATTTATTTGCACTTGATTCTTAGTAACTTGAACCTATGACATACAACGTGGTCGTGATCTGAACTAGGCTAAGCCAAATATTGAAGTATATAGTCTTTCTTTCCTCAGAGCGACGTGGACCAGCGCACTTTGAGGGTGCTATTGACTAAAAAACGATGGGTAATTGACCACTAATACTAATCGTTTTGTTGTGTGATCCTTTATACCCAAAGCCAGAACAGATTCCTTAAAGTCGAAATATCACAGTAGATTCTCGTAAACCATGCAGGGATCTCTTTTGGCTGTCCTTTTAAAATATTTACCCACTTTGGTTACATAACTATCTTCATTTTTGAACTGTGTTATCAACTTCACTATGAGAGTCACTTACAACTTTCTTATCTGCTAAAACAGTTGACCCTCAGTTTAATTCTGCAACACCGGATAACACATTCGGATCGGAAAATGATAGCACGGTCGAATTTAGCAATCGGAGATAATCTTTTATTAAAGACAGAGGCTGCTTTGATGCTTAGCCACATAGTACACCACACCAATAACAGCTTCTTCAGTCTTTCAGTCACTTTAACACGTATACATACACTTGAATTTCTTCTGAGTGCCACACTTTTTCTTCTTTGCCACAAAAGTTATCTTTAGACTGTAGCCTACAGTCAAATAAACAGTTCGTCACAAAAGTTCTCTTTAGACTGTAGCCTACAGTCAAATAAACAGTTCGTCACAAAAGTTCTTTTTAGACTGTAGCCTACAGTCAAATAAACAGTTCGTCGCTGTGAGTCCGATGAGGATACACAGACCACAGCCAATAGTCTTTATAGTGTCCATTGCAACATCATATTTATTCGGCGGGTGGAGGTTTTTTCGCGGAATGTGAGGGACATGTAAAGCTTTTGTGCTCTGTCCTACATACTCTCAGGCAGGGTGCAAGACACATCTCACCTCCAGCCAACCTCATTCACCCAGTCATGTACTCTTCCCGCTCCCCCATTTCGGGGCGCGCTAAAACACTCGGGTAGGCGGTGATTTGTGACATACAGGGTGGAACAACCGAAAGGGCCCTGGAGGGAATGTACCTTAAATCCTTACGATAGCTAATTTTGCTTGACTTATGGATGTCTTGTACTTGATTCATAATTCATAATTAGCCCCCTCGTCAGTGTGATTGGCCGCTACGGGCAGATAACAATAGAAAAGTAATTTTTACAAATTACCCACCAATGAAGGTTATTACGATTGTAAGACTAATGCTTGTCGGAGTAATTTTATCTGTAACATTGACTGCATCGACTAGTGCAATAAAAAATAGCGAGGGTCTATTTATTTTATTTTTAGCTGGTTCGATTCCCGGATGTTACAAGCAAATAAAAAAAAAGTTTGAATGCAATTAGTTTCTCTTTAAAAATAAAACCATGTTTCCTTTTGGGTAAAATGAGCTATTTTAAGAATTTAACATACTTTCACTCCAGGGCCCATTAGTTTGTTTCCCCTGTATACTCAGTTCTCTCTCCTCCTCAGAGCGCGTCGGTCTCGGCCGCATGCCCACACGGCACGCGCCCACCATGTCGGCTGCGCCGCGCCACCCCCACTTCTACACGGTCGAGGTGGGCGACACCAGGTTCACGATCCTCAAGCGCTACCAGAATCTGAAGCCCATCGGCTCCGGCGCGCAGGGAATCGTCTGGTGAGTCCCTGCTTTATACCTTAGACCTTAGTACCTCTTCGCTATTTTTACACGTATACGCTCAAGTTCAGGTCCGTCAATTCGAGTTGCTACGAGTACAGAGAAACTTTGTAGTCTTTTGTTTGCTTGAGAGTCGAGCCTGTAACAAGAGTGTTACTCTTGAAAGCATGGGCACATGCGGGAATAGTCAGTCATAGCAGGCGAATGGGAGGTGTCGGAGACACTAATTTGATTTGAGTTACATCAGGCCATTAAGCTCCGGCGCGTAGGGTATCTGGTAAGTGTCCATTGCTTCAGTTTTAACATGAGTGCTCTCCCTTGCTCATGCGTATGATATGGGCATCTATGGCAGGCCGATCAAACCCCGTGTTACTTTTGCTAGAGCGAGCACAAAGGGAATAGTCATCTGCACAGACAGAATTTCTTGAGTAGAGAATGTTACAATGTTTAGGAAATGGAGATATCTAGAAATAGTTCTAGAATACATCGATATGTTTGGAGACAGTAAAGGTGCGTAATACAAATTTCACCTCCCTAAAGTTAGACCAGAACCTAAAGCTTCAAGAGAATAAGATAAATAAAATAGACATTTGTCATTGAAATAGAAAAGCATTTAGCAGCTAACGCACTTATCATCTCGTTTTTCAATTCAATTCACAACACAAAAAGGCATGTAGCATGCAAATAATACTATGCACCTTCTACGAGTCATTTGATACATCATGATTATTGTAATGGATTGGCTTCTTGCACACTCTCTTATTTGCATGCCACTATAGAAACACACTTCATATCACTCACTGCACTCGGTATTTCACTCATTTCACATCATTCTCGAAGGTTTCATCTTTCTATTTGTTTTGAAAATTTGGATTCAGGATCAGCAAAGAAAAACTTTATGTCCGTATTGTCCTATGCAAATTACGATTATTAATTGTTTGTGTTTTGAACTTTCTAAGAACTTCGAGGCATTTGCCAATTATTAGTATTTTTGTTACCTTTTATTGGTTAGACAAAATTATAGCAGTTTTCCGATCTAAAACATCTCTTTTTTAAGTGCAGATATGCGCATCTGCGATTCTGAGACCGAATTTCCAATATTTTTCTTTTTTTGTTTGTTCGTAGTTGATCGAGCACCCTAGCTTATTGGTAGACGGTAGTAGCCATGGTGGTTCCATTTTACTCAGTTAGTTTCGGGGACTTCGGGGACACAACCTTCACTGTACCAGAGAGGTACACGGACTTGGTACCAAGAGGGATCGGAGCGCAAGGCCTTGTGTGGTAAGCCCTGCCGCAGTCGCACTTATAACAAATCGAGCCTGGGTGAGCAAGACGGCTGTGTCACTAACTTCCCACTTGGGGCATGCGATGGATTCATATGCCCCGTATCTGTCACAAATGAGTAGCAGTGTTACTAAAAAGAAATGTTCCGTGTGGGGTTTTGAAAATGAGTTCGTGTGTTGCCTCTTTGCCAAATGCATAACCCGAATATTATTCAAGAACGATTAGTGGCCAAGTAAGAGCTCTTAAGTTAATTGCTACTAATCTTCGAATACTCCAGAGCGTGCCCATTTCCTTTTGGTCCTAAGCGGAACTAAATAACCATTGGTGTCCTATGTTTGTGAATACAACTAACTCAAAAAAAAATAACTTTATTTTATTTTGTGTATTTATTGCCATTACTAAAATGTAGTCCTTTCGTGTAGTGTAGGGAATTAAATGGTGTCAATAAACATATGAGGTGGTGTAAAAAAATTACAGTTACCAATTACCATCAGCGTAGTTTTATTTGCATGTATTATGGTGTGAACTGTCTTGGTCGTTTGAGAATACGGTATACTTCTTTATAGTGTTTGTTTGATTTCGTGTTGTGGATACATTGTTCCTCTGAACATAGCTGCTTTTCCATTAACAAAATGAGTTTTAAACCTTATGCGTGACACCTGGAAAGCAAGTCATCGAGTCAACTAATACATTTCACAGACTGTAAACTTACTAAACAAATTTATATGTACTAACAATATTAGATTATAGTCTCAGCTTAACTTAGAGTCGTTTTAATAACTGTACCACGTGATCCCCAGTTATGCAGGGCTCATCACGTGACATTGGCGAAATTATTGTGGCAACACACGATAGAAGCCACAGATCAAAAACTTAACTTAACTTAAGTTTTTTTTAATGTTATTTAATATTGGAATTGTCTTATTCAGTGTTCACTGCCTTTCCATCTGTCGGGTCTGCTGCTACTAATCCAAAATTAACCTCGCTGTTACTCTTCCCCACGACATAGTGTGGACTAAGTCAAGCCATTGTCATTCTCCTGGCCGAAAAGGGAAAAATATTGACATTAAAATTAGTTTGACAGTGGGTACCAACGTCAAAAATTAGACATTCATTGACGTCTTGGTACCCACTGTCAAACTAATTTTAATGTCTTTTTTTATAATTTTAATGTCAATATTGTTCAAAGGACTCTTCTGTCCTTACGCGATTGGGCGTGCTAATATGCACTTTTCTGAATATGCAACCCGCAAGAGAGTCACATGAATAAATCTGACCCGTTGCCTTGCTTCCCCGCGTTTGCCTCATGACATCAAGTCGGAGTGAGGTTGGGTGGAGGTGGGACGATGTCCTGTTCTTAATTTGTACAAATGTTTATATCGCCAGTGCCGCCTACGACACCGTGACACAGCAGAATGTCGCCATCAAGAAGCTGTCGCGGCCGTTCCAGAATGTCACACACGCGAAACGCGCCTACCGCGAGTTCAAACTCATGAAGCTCGTCAATCATAAGAATGTGAGTTGATCAAAGATCGTGCACTTTTCCCTAACAATTTTCCTTTTGAGAATCCTCACTGATTGTGGAGTTCTAGAAAATAATGTGAGTTTATCAAAGATCTTCTTATTATCGATGGCGTGCTAACCACGTTTGAGGTTAATTTTGCCTGTGCCAAGTGTGTTTGAACGATCACAATTTGGTCTTTCGCGAGAACCTAAAAATTTACGACTTGAGAATGTTCTGTTGCTCCTCAAACTACCCTACTGAGCGGGCTGCGTCTATTCGTCCTTCGGAAGAGCATCCGCGTTATATGCTCAATACCTGTATGTTTCAGATCATCGGGCTGCTCAACGCGTTCACTCCTCAGATGAGCCTTGAGGAGTTCCAGGATGTTTACCTGGTCATGGAACTCATGGATGCCAACCTACTGCAGGTCAGTGACTCGTAATGACTCTAGCTCTTTGGGCTATTAGATTTGAACTAAATAAGTCAGAACAGACAGAACTTGCGTTCCAACCTCGCGTACCTCAGTTATCGCCCAGAATACAAATACAAAAGGATATGACTTAGTTTGTAAAGCCTTAGGCGCAATCCCCACTGCAAGATAAGACACACTCAGGACAAGACAGTCTTGCCCGTGGCGTGCCTCAGATCAGACTTGTTTGTAATGGGGATTGCACCTTACGACTGGTGGCGTTAGAGTTCGTAATGGATTATATATAATACTAGCTGACCCGGCAGTCTTCGTACTGCCTCAATTTAATATGAACTTTATTGAATAGCAATAAAGTTCAAATTGACTCTAGAAAACGATTGACTCTATAAAACGTTTGTATGGGAAATAGAAAAGGGCTGTTTTTAGTGTTTTCCCGGAAATTATTCGATTTTTTCTCGCCTTTTAAACCTTCCCTAGACCTCCACGAACATTTCAAGATTAAGATAAGATAAATCCGTTCATCCGTTCTCGAGTTTTAGTGAGACTAACGAACAGCAATTCATTTTTATATATATAGATACAGAGTGTAACAGAAAAGGGTGTACAAGCCGAACGAGGGTTGTTAGGGACATCATTCTGACCAAATTTCACTAAGGGACCGACTTGATCAGAGCAACTTAATTTTTCACTCTACCATACAGATCAGCTGAGCGCTAGGCCCAAAATGTACTGCGTTAATAAAAATAAAGTTGCTCTGATCAAGTCGTTTCCATAGTGAAAGTTGTTCAGAATGATGTCCCTAACATCCCTCTTTCGGCTTGTACACCCCTTTCTAATAAACCCTGTATATGAACCCTTTCCTTGCTAGAGCTTCCCAACTATCATACCCGACAAAAGCCATCAGCGTTCTTCGGGGCTTACTATTGTAAATACTGTAATGTTATGAAAGGTGTTGTATCGTTGCAGGTGATCCAAATGGACCTGGATCATGAGCGCATGAGTTACCTGCTGTACCAGATGTTATGCGGCATCAAACATCTCCATCTTGCTGGGATCATCCATAGGGTGAGTTTGTCAATGGAGTTTTTAGACATTTTACAGAAAAATAAGCATTAATAGGATTCTTGCTATTGTGAATATAAAATGAAATTGAAATGAAATTAAAATATATTTATTGTTAAATTTTCTTACTTCCTAATTATAATGGTGGCCCTAACTTCCAAACTAGGGCGACCTGTGTGTCAGGAGCTAGAAGAGGCCATACGGAACATAGTTTTGTGTTTATATTTATTTATTTAGCTGAACATATCTCCGAGGATACTCGGGGCTATTACGGTGTATGGCTGCCCCCACATGGCTGGTCCGGATTTCATTTTTGCTGCAGTCCGTCTGTCCTATTCCCCCATTCTGGGGCGCGGGGGAGAAGCTAGAATCGTGGCACCCTTCTAGTAAAGTGACACCCATAAACAGTGTGAGCTCGGTGCAGATGCCGCATGCTAGTTGCCAGCCAAATGAAAACATCTGTAGCGTTGACGACCTGTAGTGTCGAAGTGTGGAAGGCCCAGTTTTTAATCCCGGCTGGGTAGGAACAAAAAAATACCAGGTCTTGGATGTTTACATGTCTGTGACGTCGCAGTTTCTGGTTTCCGCGACACAGGGTAGTGTCCCAGCCTGGTTCATCAGCAGGGGCGTATTTACCGTACTCCCGCTGGGACTAAAGTCGCTGATCACTTGGCCCAGGAGCCCATTTTTGACCCATGCGAACTGAAAGCGTAGACGCAAATTGTCTATGGCGGCATGTCATACGAAAATGACAATATTTTACGTCTACACTTTAACATGTCGGACTCGTGTTCACACCGTGACGAAACTAGTGTGACCACGAGGAAATTAATTTCCTCGTGGCCACACCGCTATAAACGACATCGCACTTGACCCTTTCAGATCCGGTGGTACGGTGGGTCTTTTAAGGTCAATCAATAGTGATGTAAGTAATATCGAAATCTCTGGGTGAGATGAGGATTGGGCCTAATGGCGCCCAATTTTAAATACGCCACTGGTCATCAGCGGTGTATGTGCGTGAATGTAAACGTGATGCCATCTGCCACAGGACCTGAAGCCGTCGAATATCGTGGTGAAGAGCGACTGCACGCTGAAGATCCTCGACTTCGGGCTGGCGCGCACCGCCGGCACCACCTTCATGATGACGCCGTATGTCGTGACGCGCTACTACCGCGCGCCGGAGGTTAGTGACGACGACATTGTACACATCACATAGCGTCACGCCTCTTTCCGTACGGAGTGGCAGAGGCCCAAAATGCCCGCTGTATCTGAAGTTCAGCACTGTCGTTGCATTGTCACTGAGTGGTCATTGTGTACCAGGTCCTGTACACGAGCTCTGTGGCGCAGCGGTCCTATGTGTACAGGACAGGGGCTCTGCCTTCCATGCGAGGGGTCCCGGTTTCGATTCCCGGCTGGGGATAAATAAGAAAAAAACGGCTAAGTGCGAGTCGGACTCGCGCACAAATTCCATACATTATCTATAAAAACGGCAAAAAACATGTCTGTATGGGAGCCCCCTTTAATATTTATTTATAATATGTTTTTTTTTGTTTTTTTTTGTTATAGCGGCTACAGAAATTCATCATGACTTGGCATTCGCTGTAATGACACAAATTATAAATGTAAATAAATAAATCATCTGTGAAAATTTCAACTGTCTAGCTATCACGGTTCATGAGATACAGCCTGGTGACAGACGGAGGCTTAGTAATAGGGTCCCGTTTGGCACCCTTGGGGTACAGAACCCTAAAAACAGGTCTTGGATGTTTGTGAGGTCGCTGTTTCTGGTTCCCACGACACAGGGTATCCTAGTGTGGAGCCAGAATCAATCTATGTGCCTTTATGTAAACGTTTCCGTGTGTTGTTTGTGGTTCAGGTGATCCTCGGCATGGGCTACACGGAGAACGTGGACATCTGGTCGGTGGGCTGCATCATGGGCGAGATGATCCGCGGCGGCGTGCTCTTCTCCGGGACCGACCACATCGATCAGTGGAACAAGATTATCGGTACGTACATCCGGCCTCTCTTCTCGCGCGATCTACATCATTCATTCATTCATTCATTCATTCATCCAATCAATCAATCAATCACGATTATTAAATCATATTTGAATCATACTTAAAACTAAAACACAAAAACAGCATAACATAAAAACAATAATACAATACTATACTATAAAAGATATATCCACAAAATAATACAAGTATTAGGGCAGTTTCCAAATAAATTCAATGTCAATAAGATTACCGTACTAAATAAACATCATTTGCATACCGCATATTTCCGTCGGAAACATTTTTGTTTCATATTTATTTCGATCGAAAACGGGTATCTGCGAGATATCTCGAAGCATCATCGACCCGGGAGCTCCTTGAACATCCAGGCCTCCTACTCCAACTTGTGGAGGAGTTGGGTTGGCTGAGATGAGAGAAAGGGAGAAGGGGACATGCACAAAGGCCCCGCACATGTGGGCCACGTGCAGGCACTTCAGCCCCCTTACAGAAGATACAAGATACAAGATATCTCGATTGGTTGTAAGGCGGGTCGTGAGAATAGTATTTTTTATTGTTTTTGTTGGAGATATTTGGTATCTTGAATCGATATTTCGACCATGTAGAGTCTATTGTAGATGATCTCATCTTCCGCTGCAATAAAACACGTTTCCGTTAAAATCCAGCCTAAATGTGATAATAATAATAATAATACTAAGTGTCTTAACTTATGCTGGGCAAAGGCCAACAACAAAAGGCCTCCCTATTTCCAGCCTACATCATCTAGTCGAAGCTAGATTGACCTACTCTGATTGAAACTTGTCCACTAATTGATAGCGTGTAGACGTAAAATATTGTCATTTTCGTATGACATGTCGTAGACAATTTACGTCTACGCTTTCAGTTCGCATGGATGAGATTTTGGGCCCTAGGTCGTCACGCCATCTTCTACACATATTGCAATCGATTTATACTTTCACCTTCGTCTTTCTCCAGAGCAACTGGGCACGCCGTCAGCGGCGTTCATGGCGCGTCTGCAGCCCACCGTGCGCAACTACGTGGAGAACCGGCCGCGCTACGCCGGCTACAGCTTCGAGCGGCTGTTCCCCGACATCCTGTTCCCCAGCGACAGCAACGAGCACAACCGACTCAAGGTAACACCGCGACCGAGCGGGAAACAGACACATGTAGTACAACTACGTGGAGAACCGGCCGCGCTACGCCGGCTACAGCTTCGAGCGGCTGTTCCCCGACATCCTGTTCCCCAGCGACAGCAACGAGCACAACCGACTCAAGGTAACCCCGCGACGGGGAACAGACACATGTAGTACAACTACGTGGAGAACCGGCCGCGCTACGCCGGCTACAGCTTCGAGCGGCTGTTCCCCGACATCCTGTTCCCCAGCGACAGCAACGAGCACAACCGACTCAAGGTAACACCGCGACCGAGCGGGGAACCGACACATGTAGTACAACTACGTGGAGAACCGGCCGCGCTACGCCAGCTACAGCTTCGAGCGGCTGTTCCCCGACATCCTGTTCCCCAGCGACAGCAACGAGCACAACCGACTCAAGGTAACCCCGCGACCGAGCGGGGAACAGACACATGTAGTACAACTACGTGGAGAACCGGCCGCGCTACGCCGGCTACAGCTTCGAGCGGCTGTTCCCCAGCGACAGCAACGAGCACAACCGACTCAAGGTAACACCGCGACCGAGCGGGGAACCGACACATGTTGTACAACTACGTGGAGAACCGGCCGCGCTACGCCGGTTACAGCTTCCAGCGGCTGTTCCCCGACATCCTGTCCCCCAGCGACAGCAAGTGGAGAACCAACTCTTATAGCGTACAACTACGTGGAGAACCGGCCGCGCTACGCCGGCTACAGCTTCGAGCGGCTGTTCCCCGACATCCTGTTCCCCAGCGACATCAAGTGGAGAACCAACTCTTATAGCGTACAAATATGTGGAGAACCGACGCATGAAACATCACAACCCACTGGAGAGCCGAAACATGTAACATAAGCTCGCCTTTGTACATGTTTATTTTTTCCATTATTAAGTGTCTGTATTCGGTTTTTGTGCAATAAAGTATAAGTATAAAGTATAAGAACCCAGTGGAGAACAACGTAAGCCTCGCCTCTTTTTGCTCCAACTTTCATTTTCCTGAAGATTTAAATAATACATTATACTCGACCTCTGAAATTGCAGAGCCTGACAGCTCCAACCACTTTCCATCATCAGTCATCACATCACCAAAGCCGATCCGTTTATTCCAGTCCCTTACTATTCTGGTTTACTGCCCCTAGCCACTTTGATCTTAATTTTTCATTTTGACTGATTGGACCACCATTCTCAAGTTTCCCTGCTGAAATAAAACACCGTACCGTTGGTTTCAGGCGTCGCAAGCCCGCGATCTGCTCTCGCGCATGCTGGTCATCGACCCCGAGCGCCGGATCTCTGTCGACGACGCTCTACTGCATCCTTATATCTCGGTGTGGTACGACGAGGGAGAGGTTAATGCGGTAAGTCCTAGCTTCACAGCACAGGCCCCCAATTCTACAAAAGGATGGCAATTTACTGTGGCGAGGGCGCGGAAACCCGTTTTGGGCTAGGCGGTGAAGTCCACGTACCGCGCTGGTTATAAACAAAACTGGTTTCTGCGCCGTCGCTATAGCAACTGGCATGGCATCCGTTTGTAGAATTGGGGGCCGAGGCCTAATACCAACTCGGCAGAACCTGAACAGTACTTACTGTTCTGCTCTTTCGTACTAAAATGTATACGTAAATGCAGGGTTCAGGTCCTGTTCTTTTTATAGCCTAAATGGTGTCTCACTGCTGGGCGAAGGCCTCACCAGCTCGAGCCCACACATCTCTAGCTGAAGCTTTGTCTGAAGGTCTTGCTTTAAGAGACGGTATTAGGCCAGCGCGAAATACCGGTTTTGTAGCTGGCGGGCACGTCTCGGCGCGGTCGACAAGTCAAAACCGGTATTTTGAGCCCTCGCTATAGCAATTGTCATGCGATTCGCGTACAGAATCCGGCCCCAGTTTGGATTCTGACTGAAATCAATGAAACTCTTTGTTTTACTTCGATTTCTGGCTCAGATCAACAATGAAACTCTTTATTTACTTCCTTCCTCCAAGAACATATTCAGTGTTGCATGTTTTCTACCATAACTTTTATGGTAGTAGATAATGGAGTAGGATGACCATGCGCCGGGACACAGTGTCATACGATTTGCGTACAGTCATGGCTCCTGAGCTTCTTCTCTATTAGTATTTTTTCGGATCAGATTAGGTAGGTACCTACTCAGAATCGCTAAAGTGGTTGGAGTACGGCCCCAGATTAACATTTGTTCCATACCTAGGGCCCCAGCTATGCTGCAACATGTCAGTATCACTTTTTGTCAGCATTCGTTAGCATGTTTAAACAGGATGTTGTAACACAAAGGTGAAGTCATATTTTAGGGAGTTGTTAGGACATAATTCTGAACAATTATCACTATAAAACCGACTTGATTAGAGCAACTTCATTTTACTCTGCTCCATACAAATTGAGTCGAATCGCAGGCAATGTAAAGTCCATTCAGTTTATGTGTGTCCTTTGCGCAGCGGCTTTCTTTGATCGAGTTTCGGCGCTCTTTCAAATCAGGCGGCAGGTGGCAAGGGGCAGCGAGATCAAAGGAAACACAGAAAATTAATGGACTGTAGCTATAGATAGGTGTTGTCCTAATCGTGTTTCGTTGTCCATCCAGCCGGCCCCGGCGCCCTACGACCACTCGGTGGACGAGCGCGAGCACACCGTCGACCAGTGGAAGTCGCTCATCTACCAGGAGGTGGTCGAGTACAGCGCGCCGCCGCCGCCGCCCGCGCCGCAGCCGCCGCCCGACCACGCGCAGCCCGCGCTCACCACATAGGTAACAGTCACCA
The DNA here is from genome assembly GCA_963457715.1 of Argyresthia albistria. Taxonomy (NCBI): domain Eukaryota; kingdom Metazoa; phylum Arthropoda; class Insecta; order Lepidoptera; family Argyresthiidae; genus Argyresthia; species Argyresthia albistria. Next base: position 4,388,285 of record OY735268.1, on the reverse strand, counting down.
ACACACACACATTTCCGCTCTAAGCCTACCGTAATCTAAGATTACGTAATTACTTTAAAAAAAGGTTTCTGAACGTTCTTGGTGTTGCATGTTTTTCTACCATAACTTTTATGGTAGTAAAATATAGAGTAGGATAGGACGACCAAGCGCCGGAATTATTTAAATTCGATACTTTTAATTGTTTTTGTGGCTCAGTCATTAGTTAGCGCATCCCTTTACTCAGTAATTGGCAATTCCTTATTGATACCAATTTGAAGGAAATTAAATAAATAAACCTTTAATTTATACGCCTTTTCCAGGTCTAAGCTTATCGGCCTCAACGTCATCTAGAAGCCGATCAGAATATCCCCGCGAGCACAGTTCAAAGACAATTTTGTATTCGCAACACGATGACCCCGCAACTCAACTCAATTCAATTCCAGAAGGAATTATAGCGAAAGTGTTAACAAAACCCAATGTACTGTGGTTTATGGAAAACGTGCAAATTATGGAAGTGCGAGTTTTTGGCCTGTGTCATATTGTATAGTGTTTTCTCGGACACATTTTGGTGTGTGCAGTGTATGTAACTGGTAGAAGGCGCTTTGCAAGTAAGGCTGTACACTCTAGTAGCTACGTAAATATTTAAAGGACCTATTACAGTTGGCAGTACATCCGAGGTGATTTCGTAATACGCTATCTGAATGACATTGTGACCTTACGTTATTTGCTAAGAAAAATTATTAACTACAGCCATAAATGAAATTTCTCAAATGAATGACTAATTAATCATTTGCAGGCTTTTCAGCAGCGTTTTGCTGTGCTTATAGGCCCTTTTTCATTTTGATTAGTGTCAAGTGCAGCTGTAAAGGATGGCTGTAAATTGTAAAGTGCGAGCAACGTGTGGACAGCCACTGTTAAGTGTGAGTTATTGATTACTAATCAATGAAGTAAGGCGAATAGATAAAACACAAAACCCACACTTACACTTAACACTTCTCATAATGAAAACGGGCCTCAAGATACAAAAATACTGTGTATCGATTTCATGGCTGGGCGTAAATAATAATTTTTATAGCAAAAGACAGTCAGTCTTTAGGATTTTTCATTTCAAGACCTCCTTTCTAGTAATCGTAGTCTTTTCCTATAATCTTATGATCTAGATCTAGTTTTAATTGACTATTTTGAACACATTTTTGTCTCTGTTTTTGACCAACAGACTTAGCATTATATTGCCATAATATTAACTGGCACTCTGGGTGACGGGCACTGACGGGGTCGTGAGCGTATATTTATCTTCGGCAATATTTGCTAAGTCTGTTAATGTAAGATCCAAGGTTTTTTTCTACTTATTAGGAGTGCCTTTTAGAGAGCATTTGATAACGATAGACATGCATTTCTGCTTTGATAGGATATCTGAGGTTTTGAATCAGAGATGGAAATAATCAGAAACAATAATGAATTTTATAATATTTACGATATTATGTTATTTTTTATGAAATATGAATAATGGACTACGTAATTTTAAACGTGAACGTGAAATCAAGTACGGTAAGGTACATAATGTATTAAAATTGAGCTTATTTATTTTCTTGTTATTTAATTTCGTTTTAGATTCAACAAATATTATTGTTATGAACTGTACTCCTTTAGTTTCCTGTTGCAAAACAACTTAACTGTATGCACCTGAAATCCCAAATTTGCCAACAACTAAAGTCATGTACGGTGCCATCGATTCGTTATCTTAACTTGTTTTTAGTTTGAGAAGATAATAATGTGCAATCTAATTGCTGTTTCACATTTTTATACTTTGAGATCTTGTGATGTTTATAGTCTTTTGCATGTAGCTACTTAGTGATTTTAATTGTTAATGATATTGTATTGACTGTATGAGATGTGTAAGATAAGTATATTTACATTTAAGCAGTCATAAAAGGCCCCACGAGCGAGCGAGTTGGAGATACATACGTAAATTGCTATTTCGTATAGTCAAAAACTAGTAAAGACTTCGGGGATATCACAGCCGTGGTGTCGACAGTGATTCTTGAAAATTGTATTGTATGTAACCCACATGTACTCCAAAAAATATTTAAGATTTAAACTTCAGTGAGTCTTCAACGTGAGATTGGGAACCTGTGGGTTAAAATGAGACTGTGTTTATAAAAACTTCGTGTGGGGCATTAGTCTATCATTTGAACCTCACATTAATAGGTGATATTTAGCCTAAGAATAGTAAATAATGGCATTAGTCGTTTAGTAGTATTGGACAGTTTGAGAGGATAGCACAATTTCACTAAGAGTTGTATAAACCTGGACAGTGAGAGCGTGGAGAACTGTACAACCAATAATGTTAAATGAGCAATAAATTATATTATATTGTTTTATTACTGTAAAATTATTCATCATTCGACATTGCTTTAGGTTAAAATTCGTACATAAGATATTATTAAATAATTGAAACAAAAAGTAAACTTTAGAAAAAACCGACTTCCACAAACCCTATTTGATTAGATTGAGTTTAAACTGTAACCCCTTATCCCCCCCCCCCCCCTTGGGGAATTAATTTTGTCAAATCCCATATCAGTGCTACCCCACGCTACTAAGGAACCCCTGTACAAAGTTTCATGGCTCTAGGTCCACCGGTTTAGGCTATGCGTTGCCTGCCCGTCAGCCACGCATTGTATTTGTACCTAGTATTGAGCAGATCTGGTGGCCATTTGTGGTCGTCATCAGCAGTTCCGCATCACAATATTATACTTACCATGTGCATTTGCACGAGTTATTATGAAAAACACAAAAATCACTTTAGGTCTGCCTATAATATTTGAAGAGTTCCCTCGATTTCTCCAGGATCCCATCATCAGATCCTGACCTGGTGTCAATGGGACCAATGGGAAGGTAAACCCTTTCAAACAAAAAAATAATTTTCCAAATCGGTCCACCCGTCTAGGCGCTATCGGGGCACATACATAAAAAATAAAAAAATAAATAAAAAACAAACATCCGGACGAATTGTAAACCTCCTCCTTTGGGAAGTCGGTTAAAAATATGCTTACTTTTCCCAGGCATTCAGACTTTTACAATTATGTAATGTAAATAATATTACATTCTTATGTTTTTTAATCTCCTATATTCATTTATACTCCACTGGTTTCGGCTTACGGCTATTTAGTAATGTTACCATCAATTAAATGATAATAAAAATAGGGATATTAATAAAATTATAAGATATTCTGGGATTGTTGTAAGTATAAAGTATATGCTGTAAATACTTCAGGAAACAAAAGATCAAACATGTTTAGAAAAGCTGTCTTTGGCTGAACAATGCAAATTAAATCCACTCGAAATCAAATATCTATGAAAATAATTTCACAACTGTACGTCCAAATTGTCCATTGTAATATGTTAATGTACCTAATACAAATTACAATAATGTAATCTTAGAATGTATGTAATTGTCACATTTAAGCAGAGTGTAGGTATGGCATACATAGTAAGGTGCCGTCGTTCGAAATCTAAGTACCCTTACGTGATATAAATCGCGAATAAATACTTGTGACTATCTGAATTCTTATTTTTACTGTACACGTAAGTTATTTCATATTTTAACTGAATAAAATCAAAATGGTTATTATAAAGTGTGTTTGATTTGGCACCTATGTTGGTAAGAGAACATCTGAAGATTCTGCTAAATAGTCCCTATTATACAACAAGGTGTATAAGTAGGTGTAATAAAAAGGTGTATAGGTAGGTACACGTACACATACCTAATACACTTCAGGTTCATTTATGAATGACAAGTAATAAAAAACCGGTCAAGTGCGAGTCGGACTCGCGCGCGTAGGGTACCGTACCATTATCTATAAAAACGGCAAAAAAAACATGTCTATTGTATGGGAGCCCCCTTTAATAAATTATTATAATCTGTTTTAGTCTTTGTTGTTATGGCGGCAACAGAAATACATCATATCTGTGAAAATTTCAACTGTCTAGCTACCTATCACATTCACGTCACGGTTCATGAGATACGGACAGACAGACGAACAGCGGAGGCTTAGGTCGCGTTCCGTGATATAGCCATCAGCGCCGTAGACTGCGTTTCACCGAATAGTTCCTTTGGATCAAGGCATTTTCGTACTTAACCTTTAGACAATAAAGACTTTCACAAAGGAACTATTTGATAAAACGCATCGTCTACGATGCCATCGTTTTGTATCGCCAAAACTAACTCGGAACGGCTTCGTAGACGCTGTAATCGATTTTGGCGTGACTCGGAACAGGGGGTTGGTAATAGGGTCATGTTTGGCACCCTTTGGCACGTTCGGCAACCCTAAAAATGGTATGGCATTTTTATGACAGGTTGTATTTAATTAAACGTATTGGCATTGGCACACGATTGACACACAATATTTTTTTATTTCCCCATTTGCCATGAGATTCCGGTATAGGTACCTATTTTAAGGGAGACATTATTCTGAACAACTTCTACTATGTATGACACCATAACTTTATATCAAATCCCGTGAAATCCCCCATTAACCATTTGGCACTAATCGTTTGAGTTTTATGCAGAAATTAAATAGCGTTTGATGAACTTCTCCGTTTATAGCAGCGGGAGTCTCCCGCGCAGCGAGCGAAGTGTTAATAATAAGTTGCTCTGTGGTGCTAGTGTGTTACGTGTTATATAGATGAATATTGATTAATGGCCGCTGTAGACTCTCGCCGAGTGGTCTCGTGATGTCTCGGGCGAGAGCTCTCGCCCGAGAGGCCTGCCACGAGAGGTACCCTCTACACTCTCACCGCTTCAGTTGCGGTTGCGAATAGGGACACGGTATCGAAACAAAAGTATCGATACTGTACTCATATGATGTATCGAAAAAAAAGTATCGATACGGTATCGGTATCTGTATCAAAAGTATCGATACTTCTAGGTATCGAGTACTTTTACGTAGAAAAAAATAAACAGCTGAATGGTCTGGAAAATGACAAACTTTTACGTAAATCTTCATACTTTATATATTTTGAAATAAAACAAGACAAGAAATAAATCAATCATGCAATTAAATTTCTTTTTTTAAATAACATTAACCGGTTGGCGCGAGCCATTTTTTTATTTTTTTTGTAAAAAAAAAAAAAATACTTTAAAATTAGTTTGACAGTGGGTACCAACGTCAAAAATTAGACATTCATTGACGTCTTGGTACCCACTGTCAAAATAATTTAAATGTCATTTTTTTTTTTAATAATTTTATTGTCAATATTGTTCCAAGGACTGGATTGTCCTTACGCTACCCAGTACACCGTGAATTTTAAGACACTCTGAAGCCGAAACCTGGTTGGTGTAGACCATCGAAACTTTCGAGTGGTCCCACAATTTTCCAAATCGGGTTAAAAAAGACTCGAAAATTGAGTCAACTTTTAGGTAAAAGTTTATTCAATTTTCTAGTTTTCTAAGAAAGAACTCGAGTTTTCGAGTTTTTTTCACCCGATTTGGAAAATTGTGCCACCACTCGATAGTGTCGACGGTCTACACCAACAAGATTTCGGCGAGTGTCTTAATATTCACTGTGTATAATTACACTTTTTCATAGGCATAATTTTAAATTCACAGCCAAGAACTTATCTATCACCTATCAATTTATTGACATCAATTAAATATTTTTTACATTAAAATAATTCTTTCACTGCAAATTAACAATTTTTTCAACAAAATTAGTGCTGAAAATAATTCGAAAATATACACCAAATCTATCTTAGTACACTTTTACCTCTAGTTCTCGACTCGAAAAATTGTTAATTGTGCAGAAATATTTTATTCATATCAAATATACTGGTTGCACAGCAAATATACGAAATATACCGATTGCACAGACAATTAACCACGAACGAGAGTTTTTTTTTTCAATTTTACGGCTCTGGATCCTGGTACTTTAGCCGAAGAGCGAGAGAGAGTATCTGTGTGAAGGCGAGACGACGCGCGGCAGGTTGTGGGGCGCGGTTGGATTGGATTTTAGTTCCGTCATGTTGTTAGTCATAGACTAGAATCGATACTAACTATAAAGTACTCATATCGGTAAAGAATCGAAAAAAAAGTATCGATGCCAAAAGTACTTGGCATCGGAAGAGAAGAATCGATTCCACCTAGGAATCGATCTTTTTTTCGTGTCCCTAGTTGCGAACGCCGAGAGGATGGACACGTTAGAAGTCGCTTGCGCTCTTACGCTATGTGCTATCCATTATTATAACTATGTACACATATGTCACACAAAAAAAATTGTGTCGTGTCGCCTCAGTAGGCACCGATCCATACAAATTACGAGATACTTTTAGCAGGTTATTTTCTGCATTTTTTGTTTATTTAATATACCACCCATAAAGACAAGTCTAAGCAATACATAACAGGTGTCCCGTAACTCATCCTTAAGCGAGTAGGTAGGTACCCCAGGAGACTCACGATATTTTAATTACAATGTATTACAAAATTTTAAAATATATGACATGGTATTTAAAAAAAACAAAATGTGTAAAGGGCTAACGCAGTGCAAGCCCAGAAATTTTCTAGTAATTTTGAGAGCAAATTATCGATAAACAGTGACATAGGTCTTTTTTCTCGTAGCGTAGGTTATCCTAGCAATACGTGCGCTCCGTACGGTTGCTCGCTGTGCAGTACTGTGCACTGACAGTGAGCGAGAGTCTACTGCAATGCTCTCGGGCTCCTCGCGAGACATTGTTATGTTATTTATTGGTTTGTTCATATTTTCGAGAAAGAAGGATCTACGATATTTGTGTATGACCTCTGCTTTGGTACCAGAGACATGACAAAGACATGAATGACATCGGAGCGACAATTGTCAAAGGAAGATGAAATCCTTTGTGTATTTTTACATATTATTTCGAGAGAATTGCGTGCAAGTTATCCATTAAATAGTAATTGTCAGAAAGTACGCTAGACCACTTGGTAATAAGATACACGAGGGGTAAGTTTAAATTTGTAAATACTAATCTGATATTATCTCTCCTGTGTGTTAGCTTTAAAACTAATAGGAGTAATCTTTGTTTTAGCCTACCGACATGCCCTCGTGATATGATGAAATTGTAAATATTGAGGAACATTTGTAAATTTGAGGAATCCTTGTAAATATCGATTTTGGAGTGACTGAGCTACGCCGGCGCCCCACGGAAGTTTGGTAGGGACTTCGGAATGCAAAAACCCTCCTGGCGTCCAACTTGTACATACTGTATAGGTATATATGTAGGTAAGATAGTTGTAAGTTAGCTTAGGGTTAGTTTAGTTTAGTATTTAGTAATAGCAGAGTTTAGGGCAGTTTACTAATAGCAGAGTTTAGGGCACTTGCATGACATGAACTGTAAATATACGTGTAAATAACTAAACATGACTTTTATGACCAATCCGCCATAACAAATGGCGCCCAACGTGGTCTATGCAATTGAGAAATTTAGGCCCTACATTGATGGGACAAAATTTACCGTTATAACGGATCACAGTGCCTTATTGTGGTTACATAAGATGAAAGATCCACACGGACGGTTGGCGAGATGGGCAATGAAGTTGCAGCAATTTGATTTTGACATAGTTCATAGACCGGGTAGATGCAATACAGTGCCAGATGCATTGTCTAGAGTTATACCCCATGATGCTGAAATAGGGACAATGGAAATCTTAGATAAACATATGGACAATTGGTACATTGAAAAGGTTAGAAGCATTATTAGTGGCACAAATAAGGACATGACGTGGGCTGTTAATCAGGATAGGCTGTTTAAAAAAGTACATTTAAAACAATTTCCTACGCAGGAAAATTTGTGGAAGTTATATATTCCGGATTCTCTTAGACAGAATGTATTACGAGAATGCCATGACGATCCTAAGGCAGGCCATTTTGGAGTCAGGAAAACTTATTATAGAATAAGACAAAAATACTTCTGGCCTAAAATGTTAAAAGACGTAAAGGATTACGTAGGGAAGTGTGAAACCTGTGCTAAAGTCAAGGTTTCCCAACAACTACCTATGGGTAAAATGGGAAAGCATCGAGAAGTTTCTAGACCATGGCAACTTATTGCACTTGATTTGATGGGACCTTTTCCGAGAAGCAAAAAGGGTAACACAATGTTATTGGTCATCACTTGTCTGTTCAGTAAATTCTCAATGTTATTTCCATTAAGAACTGGAAAAGCTGATAAGATTTGTGAAATTGTGGAAGAGCAGATATTGTTGTTAGGCGCGCCGCATGCTATCATTTCTGATAATGGGAAACAATTTGTATCCCAACAATTCAAAGGTTTGGCAAGTAAATACAACTATAGTATTTGGTATACTCCAAATTATCATCCACAAAGCAACCCAACAGAGAGGGTCAACAGAGTAATAGGTACCTCAATAGCGGCTTATATGAAAACAAATAAACACAATCTGTGGGATGTACACATTCAGGAAATTGGTCATGCTATGCGCACTGCGGTCCATGAAGCTACAGGCTATACGCCTTCATACTTATTTTTAGGAAGAGAAACAAATTTTGTGCACATTAATGTCAATGAATTGCTTACCGAAGTAACCGTTCCAATAGAATCTCTAACTTTCAACAGTAAAAAATACGTTGAATCAGTTCAAACTAGACAGAAAATTTTTCATAAAGTTAAAGATAGGCTTCAGATGTTACATGACATCAGTGCTAAAGCATATGATCAAAAGCATAGAGAGGCTAATTTTAATATCGGAGACACTGTTTGGAGGCGTGCTAAGCTTTTGTCTAAGGCAAGCGAGAAGTTTATGGCAAAATTGGCACCAAAATTTGAAAAATCCATAATTACTCAAAAGTTGTCTAATAATATTTACCGTCTGAACAACGTCTTCGGTAAAGACATTGGCATGTGGCATGTAAAGGACCTTAAATGTTACAAACATTAAAGTTGTTGGTTTATTTGTCGTGTATTAAGTTATAATATAATGCTGTTAAGGTGTAATATTATGTAAAAAAAAAAAAAACTTACGCGAGTTTTTTTTTTTCTATAGGATGGAGGAATTTGTTATGTTATTTATTGGTTTGTTCATATTTTCGAGAAAGAAGGATCTACGATATTTGTGTATGACCTCTGCTTTGGTACCAGAGACATGACAAAGACATGAATGACATCGGAGCGACAATTGTCAAAGGAAGATGAAATCCTTTGTGTATTTTTACATATTATTTCGAGAGAATTGCGTGCAAGTTATCCATTAAATAGTAATTGTCAGAAAGTACGCTAGACCACTTGGTAATAAGATACACGAGGGGTAAGTTTAAATTTGTAAATACTAATCTGATATTATCTCTCCTGTGTGTTAGCTTTAAAACTAATAGGAGTAATCTTTGTTTTAGCCTACCGACATGCCCTCGTGATATGATGAAATTGTAAATATTGAGGAACATTTGTAAATTTGAGGAATCCTTGTAAATATCGATTTTGGAGTGACTGAGCTACGCCGGCGCCCCACGGAAGTTTGGTAGGGACTTCGGAATGCAAAAACCCTCCTGGCGTCCAACTTGTACATACTGTATAGGTATATATGTAGGTAAGATAGTTGTAAGTTAGCTTAGGGTTAGTTTAGTTTAGTATTTAGTAATAGCAGAGTTTAGGGCAGTTTACTAATAGCAGAGTTTAGGGCAGTTGCATGACATGAACTGTAAATATACGTGTAAATAACTAAACATGACTTTTATGACCAATCCGCCATAACAACATGGCGAGACCCTTTGACTCGGGCCCAAAAACCGCCACCGGAGCGAGAGCAGGCGAGACAACACGAGACACCCCGAGCGCGGCGAGAGGTACCCTCTACATTCTCCGTCTCGGCATGTCTCGTGATGTCTCGGCGAGAGTCTACAGCGGCCATTAGAATTTTTTCACCCTTCGTGGTCATTCCCTCGTCATTCCACTCCCACTTCCCACTCCATAATTTACTACCAAATAAAGTTATTTCTATCTTATCTACTAAACAACATTGATCAGGGAGCAACACTGAACTGACTGAATTTATTGAATACGTTCCAAAACTAAATAGGTACCTAATGATGTGTTGGGGAGGGGGTTTAAACAAATTGTTCATTTATCCAGTAAAAAAAGCTAGAGGGAAGTAAGAGCCGGGTAGAAAAACTGTATTATTTCCCTGAGCTATTTCGTATATTTTTATTTGATTTCATTTCGGAAAATCTGAGTATTCAAGGGTGCTTGTGACAGTCACGCACGCACGACACGATGAAAGGTTTTTGAACGTGCTTTCTCTATCTGTCATCGCATTCTATAGATTTTCATTTTTGTTACGATTTACGATTATATCTGCTCTACTATTGAAGATATTTAGAGTGGTAAAAATATGTATCGGACTTGGAACAATACACGGACTGAGAGATATATTACACGGACATGCATGACTCCTCAAATGTGACGTGGCTTCGGCCTTATAAATCAAACACGCAAGACTTGGCTTCGGCCTTAAAAAACAAAACTACGCAAGACTTGGCTTCGGCCTTAAAAACAAGAAATACGGAAGACCTGGCTTCGGCCTTTTGAATCCTTCGAAACAGAATAAGAAGACGTAAACACTGAAGACATGGCTGTACGGCTTTGATGGCCATTGCCTTTCCATTCATTTGGATAAAGACGGAGAAAAAAAAAAAAAAAAACATTTTTGTTGTTGATTTGATTTGTTTGTTGTGGAGAATTTTTAATTAAAGAAAGTGTTATCTTCACTTGTGTTCAACAAAATATTAAACGTACGTTGCCTAATACAGCTCCAAGCCTCCGTCCCGCAAAAGTGACTGCATCACTGCGTCCACAGAAACCATGGGCGACAAAGGCGACAAATCAAAAGCGAACACCCAAGCAAAACACATTCCAAAGGATGCCCAAGTCATCATGTCCATTATGAAGGAAGTTGGCATCACGGACTACGAGCCTCGCGTCGTGAACCAACTTCTAGAATTCACCTTCCGATACGTAACCTCAGTTTTGGATGATGCTCGAGTGTTTGCTAACCACGCCAAGAAAAAGGCGATAGATTTGGAAGATGTGCGGTTAGCTGTCCAGATGCAGTTGGATAAGTCTTTCACGAGCCCGCCGCCAAGGGAGGTGCTCCTGGAGATTGCGAGGGTGAAGAATGTCAACCCTTTGCCATTGATCAAGCCACACTGTGGACTTAGGTTGCCTCCTGACAGGTTAGCTCTTTTGCATAACATTCCTGCTTTTAGAAATACCCGCATGTTATAGAAATTAACAGTCTAGTCCAAGTAGGACTCACGCACCAAGGGTTCTGATCACACTTGGAGAGTGTAACATGTGTAATTCGGTTTCCACAAAAAACTAAAGTATAATGTCATTCATGTAAACCAAATTGAATATAAAAAGACAGAAATTTGCAGTTTTCATATTTTTCCCTTTACTTGCGCTATAGCACCTTATTTTGTGTCAAATTTCGTCAGTAGGCCTATGGAAAGTACCCTATAAGTTTTGGGTCCATGCGATTGCGATTACTATGAAAATCCAAGAATTTTACAGTATAAACGGTCATAGCGTTTGATTGCGTTGACCTAAAAGGTTGATTTTTTCACAGCTTTAATATGTGACCACAGCCCTTAACAATTGATATAAATTTCAGCTTGATACATTTACATGTTCTTGATGTAAAAGGTCTTGACACATAGAGAGACAGATGGACACACGGACAGACAACAAAGTGATCCTATAAGGGTTCCTTATTTTCCTTTTAAGGACCAGAAATAAAAACGACTATGGAATGGAATACCAGCCAAACTTATTCCTTGCGAATTTTTGACAAAACTCCCAAATGTAAATTATGATGTTACAGGTCAAATATTGTTCCTGCTGGCTTTAGTAAACATTGTTGATATTACAATATTTTTTGTGAAAGAAGTTTACTATATTCATTCTTGAATCAATCAACAACTTTAGCAAATGAAAAAACTATAGATTTCATATTCCCATTACAGATACTGCCTCTCCGCATGCAACTACAAGTTGAAGGTGCCAACCAAGAAAGCGATTATAAAGCCTGCTCCACCGACCCCAACCATAAAGACTGTGACCAAGCCTGGCACTCCTCAGAATGTTGTTGTGAAGCGACCAACTGGGACCATTGTTAATGCATCCATCAAACCTCCTGTGCCTAAACCGGTGTTAAAGTTTACTTCGGGCAGTAAGGTAATGGGACCAATTCACAATCCAGCTGTAATTCTAGATTGCAATTTTGATGCCTTGTACAGTCGACGTCAAAGATATATTTACAATTGAGTGTTCCAAAAATATCTTTACATACATATACTAAGTTTACACACAGTATGACAAATACAATATTCAAATTAAGGGGATCACGTTGTACAGTTAGCAGTGAATCTTCAGAGTTGAGATTTGTTTACCTATAAAATTACAATTAATATGACAGTTTCATCTTTCCAATCAATGCTCCAAAACTATGTTTACAACCTTTCTTCCACAGAATCATTGGCACATATTGTGACAAATACACTTATGTATATACAAGTCTGTGATATTGACAGACATGTTGCCGAATAATATTTCCTAATATCTACTATGTTTACGTGAGATTTCAAGGGTTTCTTTTAACGTAAACATATTTATGGCACATTGATAGGAAATATAATTCTGCAACATGTAGTGTTAATATAATATTTGTCACAATATGTGCCAATGATTCTGTGGAAGAAAGGTCGTAAACGTAACTTTGGAGCATTGATTGGAAAGATGAAACTGTCACATACATTGTAACAAGTATTTTTCAAGTAGTAGTGTGAAAACTTATTAAATGTAGATATTTTTGGAACACTCAATTGTAAAGATATTTTTGACGTCGACTGTACAAACCATCAAATGACGATTCCTTTTCACTGTTATTTTCTATTTTAGATGCATTTGATTATAGTTCGGGAAATATGAATCGTCTGTGTGTAACCTTCACTAACATTAACATCTAACTTTGCTTCTTATAACAGTAGGTATGCTCCAAATAATTCCCTTTGTGGCAAACTAGTCAGCCTAAAAAATCTAAGAAATCAAAATGTTACACTGGCCTGCCCAGCCACTTGCGTTTCATACTGTACTTACCTAAACTAGTCAACAACTCATCATCATCTTGTATAACTTTTGTTATACATCTTTTGGCGGCCATACCCTAATATTTACTACCTGTTTGTTTCATTTCAGGTGGTGACAAAACCAGCCGTGCGTGTGACGTCAGGTCCAGCTTCTGTCAAGATGGAGGTGGACGAGCTAGGGGCCATGAAGAGGAAACGAGAAGACGATGATTACGATATAGCCTAGCTAGGCATAGGGCAGTTAGGATAGGATAGATGTAATATAATATTATCAGTCTCAAATACAACTCTCTCGATTAGTCTGTGGGATCTCTCCTCTCGCATACTTGTGACGCACAACGCGTGTGTGCAAGAAATCAAGTCCTATTACCCAAGTAGCACCGATCAGTCTATGATGCACGTGTACGGGTAATTTAAGGGTAGGAAATACATTTAAATGCTGACGCGTCTGCTACTGTACTGATAAATTACATTAGACTTGTGTACATAATTTAAGTGTAAATGTAATATTAAAATAAATTTATCTTCTTTAGAAACTACCGTTTTACTTATCTTTCCCTTGTATGGGGGGGGTTGTTTCCCAAAAAACTATTCTAACTAGTTTTTTTGGAAACAACCCTCATCTCTCTGGTATAGTGATCCCAAGATCACTTTAAATAATATCCAGCCCTTATCTAATAATCATACGAAGACAAAGATTTTAATGACATGACATCATTGCCTATGCATATTATAAAATCAATATACCTACTATCCTTTAGCCTTAGATTATTTTATTAAGTTTGAGAACCCTAAGCTAATTAAGTCACCTGAATTGATGGCCATCAAGAACCTACTAACTTCAAGAGGTAAAAAAACATTCAAATGGGTTTTTTTACATAAGCTTTATTGCCAACCTACTTCCGCTGTACATTCTGCGGGCGAGCCATGTCCCTAGGGAAGGTCCGCTGGGGTGGAGTGCGGATGCGCCTGTCCTTCTTGGACCTGTTGCGGACCACCTTGCTGTGGATGGCGCACGACACACAGTAGTGGAGCTTGGCATACAGCTTGGGCAGCAGGAATGCTGGGAAGAAAGAGGAAGCAAATCAAATCAAATGTTTTAGGATGAGGAAAATGTATCAGGATGAATAGAAGTCATCACTACTTTCCTCCCCCAAAAAAGTTATCCTGCTGTAAGGTTGCTAAGACTGAGTAGTTGCAGCTGTCTTGTTCAGAATAAGATTTTAAAATTTAATCTGGATTGGTGGAGATATGGTCCATAGGGTACCTACATATAATAGACCAGGACTAAGATCAAATGAAGTAGGCTTAGAATAACTAGGCCTCAGGAAAATAAGAATATCCTGAATTATAAGGCCCGCAGAATAATAATGACCCTGACAGTTCCATACATTTGATAGATTTTGATAAAACGTAGCTCTTATTCCTATAGACATAATGTTCATGACACTGTCAGATCTTTGACGTTCGGCGCATTGCCATTCCACGAGACTTATACCAGACCAAGGCCCCTGGCTAAGGCTCTGTGGTTGTATACAAATTCAGTCCCTTTCTTTGAATTTGCAACCTTTTTATACGACTAAATATGAAAGTCAGCATTTTGGTTGCAATGACAATGCACGAGCCATCATGTGACTCCAGGAACCGTGTACTACTGAACTTGTTCACTTAGTGGTGTTTTGCAACCTTTTTATTCAACCAAATAGAAAAGTTCACTATTTGCCCGTAAGTGACGTATCGTAATATACTTTTTAATTTCATTGGACTTTCTAGCTATGAGCTGTCACTGTCCGTATTATTATGTAAACATAACCACGAATTATTTTGAAATCATCTATCAGTTAATAGAAAAGTTTATTTTATTGTGTTTCTTGGCTAAATTATCGTCCATCTATCTCCACCCAATAATCAATAAAGTCTTGTGCTTAAGTGGCTGTAAGTGCCGCGTATGTAACAGGAAAAACCATACGGGATACATATTATTTCAATCGGTGAGTTTAGCCCAGATTTCTAATAGATATCTCCCTGGACCTATTGTGGAAACACGTAAAAGCTATAAACTTTATAAATCATCCATGGTTTCCTACGCTGGAGTTATCTATCGCGGCCTTTTATCAAATTTCTGAAATGTTTTTATTCCGAAGTATTGTCGATAGAGATGGGAACAAGATGACATCTTTTGTAAATATCGATAAATTTATTCCAGTCAATTCATGGACTTCAGAGTTGACTTTACATACATGGTCATATTACATACGACTTCTACTTTACTCATACATTACCATTGCCGTTAAATTAAGAAAGAAGAAAGAATTTGGTTTATAAAAACGCTTTTGTAGTTGATGCCCTTAAATAAATCAAACCTGTCATTTTGAGATATTTTTCATACCGGAGAGCGACCTAATAATACGGGCCTAAGGTTTTGAAATCAGATGAGATCAGAAATTATCTTGTATTTATCTTGATTACAGGCTCCAACCTCGAGATAAAGTTCAAAACCTATGAAAAAAGCAGAACAAAAGATTGTTGTGGACACTGAAGTACTTAAAATTACAAATTAATTACAATCAGTGTAGTGGACAACATGTTCCGGAAAACACAACGAGACATTGAGAAGAGGCAGCTGAATGTGAATTAAATAAAATAAGCCTTACGTATACGAAATTAATCATACTTTCATTTTCAACACAACTTAAAGTTTGGCAGAAAATAAAGATTTTTGGCAATATTTTCTGACTACTATGATTTCATTACTAAGATTTCATCAAATAATGATACTTCCTTGTTAATTTTTCAGCAATATCTTCATAATTTTAAATACGCTGATGATAAATAAAGTACTGCGGTACCTGACATACCTGCATAGCTGCCCCCTTATTCGCTAACTCAGTGATAAGCCGACTTATTTTGATATTCTTTGGTTACACATTAATTGAAGGACACCAATAGCTTCTTAATTTTTACGGATCATTATTGAGTGATCATCACTGACTTAGCGTATAAGGGGGCTGAATTTTGTTTTGGTCAGATGCAATCTAGAGCAACCTTGATATCTGTCAACATAGGCAGATTCATTAAGTATTTGTAGTGGGATATTTAAATATAATAAAGAGTTATTAATGGTCCGCATGGATCTGATATGCATATTACCATCCTGCGGGGCTTCTCATGATTCATCATCATTTTGATAGTTATTAGCACATACTATCGATATATTTTATCGTCATTATTATCGTATTCCCATCACTTTCGTGAAGCAAGACAGGCAGATAAGGCCGTATTCGATTGCGTTTAGAGGACGTTTAAACTGACTTGACATTTGTCTCGCTCTTACACATCAGTTAGGGCATAAACGAATGTTGAGATAGATTCGTTTCTGATAACTACTATTTTTAGGCTACTTCTATGCTTTAGTTATTGTTCTGAGTACCAGACATCCTCCCACAGAACAATTATCATCCTCCTCATGTAGATAAAAGAGGGTATGTAAACGTCACATTCACATGCTTGACACTGATATAAAACCTCATGCATCTCAACATCACAACACCATTCATATCATAACCCTCATGGCATAAAACCCATCAACAAAGAATGAACTTTTAAAATGCTGCAGCCAGATTCTACAAGGTCTGGAATCAGCAGACCAACAGAATGGAAACTTACAGGTGTAAACTGAGGCGTCGTTGATGTCCCTGACAGCGGCTGCCTCAACAATGTTTCGGATCACGAATTTCTTGATTGCCTTGTCCTTGGGTACGCAGCGGGCGCAGTTAGTGCATCGTACGGCCTTCACGTGGCCACGACCGTGCTTGGCCCGTCCTCCATTACGGCGTTTACGCGTCTGAAACAAGATTTCAGTATACCATAAAGCCACATGTTCTATGGACACGCTAACACTTGGAAATCACTGAATTTATAACTCGAATCGTGACGCCAGATATTACAAACACTGTCTGCGACAAAGTGTGAAAGATAGAAGCTCTGAAACACTGATTTATTCCATTTATTTCATAAAACAAATTACGAACCATTTTTATAACCTCCAACAACCAAAACGATGAGAAGGAAAAGAAACCATAGACAATACTATTTCCGGGGCCGGGAATCAAATGACAGTTTCCGGTGTTGCCTTATGAAATATTCTGAATTTTCAAAGACAAGATAGAGCTTCTTCCGTCAAACAAAAAACAATCATTCAGTCTCTCGATAATTTCGTTCATTCAGCAGTGATCACAGATCAGATCACAACACACGGAAAAAAACTTTCCTGTCACGAAAATTCACGAAATCTGTCCATGAAATTGTATATTTAGTCGCAGTGCAGCAGTATTTTTGTAGCTAATTTCGCTAATTCGTGTTAAATTTCAATTATTTGCCTAGTTGCAACGCTATGCTAACTGCTAAGTGACTTGGGTGACCAATTTGTGTCCATAAACGCCAACACAACTTCGTCATTGAGCGTGTCCGAAATGTGTGATCGTCCGTATTCGTCCATTTATTTCACAATATTTGTTGTCTAGCGATGCTGTTGTAGTGTTATTGTTAACGCGTGTGAGATGTCCCACCATGGGTGTCCCGAGAGACTATCGAACAGATCGAAGGGGTATCAGGAGGAGGCTGGGCCGGCGACCATGGAGGTGCTAGTGGAGACCCTGACGGGGACGGCATTTGAGATGACCGTGTCACCTTCCGACACGGTGTTCGCAATCAAGTCCAAGATATTCCGCGTGGAAGGTGAGTGCTGCCCAGTTACACAACTACACCCATTCAAACAGAACAGTCTTCTGTCGATATGCGTCATTTAACGCTAACAAAGGAATGTACGCATTTATACGCCTCGTTGACACGTGCAATGTTATCACATCAATATAACTTGATAACATTTTCCTGTAGTTTCAATATTTCAATGGTATGACCATGAGAGTGCCAAATATAGAATTTTTACATCTTGTTAGAGCTATGTTCTGGTTGGAAAATCTCATGATTCATAGGCTACCATTCTATTTTGTAAACAGACTATTCATTCTAATCCACATAATGATATGTGACATTGTATGTATATTTTATCTTTTTGGACATTGTAGTTCTCTGATAAAATGTGGTAATACTATTTTTATCACTTCTCACATCCCAGCTGGAATACAAGCCTCTGAATCTCAAACCTTAACTACAAAATACACATAGAGATGTCCATTTCCTTGGTCCATATAGTACCTATGCTTTACACTGTGGAGAATAGTCATGAAGCCATAATCAGGTAGTGATGACATGCACACATTAACACAGGGCAAAATGTTGGATGTTTAGATATTTCTGAATGTTTATGATGAGCATATCTATTTGAGTATCTTGCATGCCCACATATGTCTGGTGCTGACTGAACATTAGAGATTGTTAGCAACAAACTATTAAAACAAAACATTAACAACATTAAATATGTAACATCAAAACAACTTAGCATTTCAGTTTGTATGATCAAACAAGTCTCATACATAAACAGTCAGATGTCAAGCAATATGTTTTTCTGACTTCAGGTCAATGAGATTTACACAACATCTTTGAGCATGTGCCAAAGCTATTACCTAGTGATATGTATTATTTCAGGAATTGATATGACCTAGACTTTGTTTTTTACAACTTGCAAAACTATTTTTGAGTCATGTCTATAAACAAGAAGAATACCAATATATGTCTGTTTCTTTCAACTATGGTTTAAAATATGAGTCATTTCTTAGTTTCTGTAGTTTCAGTTGTTGTTTATAGAATGGGAAAGTCGCATGACTCACACGTGCCATAGCCATAGCTGCCTTGTGTATTTAAAAATCAAGTTTTTAGTAAGAAACTACCTACCTATCTGTAAAAATATGTAAGTTAATACATGTTTACTAGTAAGTTATAAGTGTCTTTACACTTTATAGTTGACCACTAATATGGTCATGAAGAATATGCTCTATATCTTATCTCAGTCTAAGTAGCTTTAGGACACTTATAAAATATTGTATTCAAATACATTACTTGGCTCACAATGCATGCATTATCCGAGAATGACATAATATTGTATGCATGCCTGAGCTGCATGATAGATATCCAATACAACTGCAGAACTACTCATGATGATCTGTTTTGAATATTTTATGACCTGAGACAGTTTATAATAATGTATTTGCTGATGTAAGTTGAGATAGAAATGATTTGAAAAAATGGGCTAGCTCTCTATCATGAGAAATGGGCTGTTGAATAACTGCTTAAGCCTGGGCGCAAGTGTGCCGCTGCCACCCGGCATGGGGAAACTTGTCAGTTTGTGTCATTATGTGGACTGTATGTACTGAAGCAAAATTGCAACATTTCACTCAGTAGAAAGTCAGCTATGTCATTTGCCCTGACTTGGCCTTTCCCCAGAAACCACTATGATTCATGCATCAAGTATTCAGTAGCATGGCACGAAAAGGTGCGTATTTATAATCTCTTGTATAACCTAGTTGTCAGAAACAACTGCCAAAACTATAGCAGCCTTGGGGCATAAATATGACTATACAAATCACATTTATTGTGGGATAAGTAACTGTGCAGGTGTATCATAATGCTGTTGTGTGTATGTCATCTAGGTAGTCTAGATTTCCTTGTTGTAAGTCAGGCATATTATGTCCACATCAAAATGTGTGTTTGTAATTAAGTCCAAAGTACAATCTTATAATTTTAGTTATCTTCAATATATTTTTATAGACACATGCATGTGAGTGGTTTAAACCTACCTACATATCTAGGACAATAACAGGTATAGGTACTTAATCAAAATTTTCCTTATCTTAATTGATATGCATAATAAATTTTATAGCCTGACCTGAGTACCTAGTTTTTGCTCATATTGTATGATCATCATACCAATTCGAATTTAGAATACCTAACTCAGATTAAATAATTTTGTGGAGATTTGTATTGCACCTCTATGTAGTCTTAATAATTCGAGAAAACCCTGCAGAATCAGACAGACAGCCAGCCACTTCAAAATAAGAGGAGCTTTGTGTTCCAACATACAATTTACTTATAACACAGATACTATAATATTATAGGTACTAATACAGATCGACCACTTAGAACAAAATATGACACCGGTGTAAACTGAGATGCTATGGAAGCTTCTTTAGTTCAAGGCCATTATCGCTTGGTGCAGCACCATTGATAAATTGCAAATACCATGAGATGGCGCTAAGAATATAGGATTTATTCTAAGATTAGCACCACCTAGAAGTATGTTAACTGAAACCATGGTGTTTAAAGTACAAATCTTACTCCTCCTGCCATCTCTTTTTTACAAAGGGTTACTAATTCTAATTTGTATGGGATGAGCACCCTGTCTTCTCTTCTGGAAACTCAGATCCTCTTTCCTCTAGCTAGGAGAAGTCGCACATCACTCGAAGTTGCTCACAATACTGTATTAGAATAGAATAGAAAGATATTTATTATTTCTCATTTGGCTTGTACATTCTAATGTCTCCCTAGGGGCCGTACATAAATTACGTCATTCGAATTTGGGGGGGGTCTGGTCTGCGGATGATGGATGAATGACGTACGAAGGGGGGGGGGGCGTACCAAAATTTACGTCATCCTTGTAAAAACCAATTACTCCAAAATATTTATAATATTATGTTATGTACATATAACATTGATAATTATTGAGCGCATTTATTATATTCCAATAACAGAGTGAAAATAGTTCGATATTAGGCAACACTGAAGAAGTTTGGCGCAGCGCGTTATGGTCGGCGCTTTTGACCAAAGTCGGCTTCCTTTGACGCTCCCCGCGCCGCCGCCGCCGCCGCCGCCGCGGTCAGCGCGGGCAGTTTGACAACAGAAGCTTACGACACAACACCTTTATCCGCGCGTTTTTGCAATTAATTTAATGACGTCATTTTTATGAGAAGAGGGGGGGGGGGCATTTGATAATAACGATAGGATGATTGTAATGGGGGGTCGAAACTCACCAAAAAGCTATGACGTAATTTGTGTACGGCCCCCTAGCGGAGGTGTGGGTCTTACAAATTTTGTCTTAGGCGGGACTGTATTGGATTGCTAGTTGAAATTAATAATTTGTAGATACTGTCAAAATGATATAATTATTGTGTTAATGTCAGCGGCCGATCGTAGAATCGGGCACATCATGATGTTCCCCGCCATTTCATGATATGCCCAAGCAATTACTGGGCACATCATGATGTGGCGGGTTTTAACAAACATGTTAAAACCCGCCACATCATGATGTGCCCAGTAATTGCGGGTTCAAACATGTCTTTTAAACAAAATTTTTATTCAGCACTATGTGATGTTTTTTGTGTTATACATGTCAAACGAACACGAAGACTATTCGGGGGCTTCGCTGCGCTCGCCCCCTTTAGTCTTTACCTAAGCTATCGCATTGTTTGCTCGTTTCATGATATTTCACGCTTGGGCACATCATGATGTGCCCAATTCTACGATCGCCCACCGAGATTAATAGGATGATGTCCAATACCGAGTTGCTTCCAACTTTAGTCTGTAATTCAATACTCCTCACGAAAGAAATCCAATAACCATATTATCCACTGAATTTGAGTATGCCCTTTCCAGGCATCCCGGTCTCGCAACAGCACCTACTCTACAACCTGGTCGAGTTGGAGGACTCGAGCACACTCCGCTCGCTGTCCATCGGCGATGGCGCGAGGCTCCGACTAGTGTTGGGACTCTGCGGAGGGCCGATATCGACGCGCCGACTGCCGCCGCCGCCGCATACTATGCAGCCGTTCACTGACATTGAACGACTGCTGGACTCTAACAGGTGAGATTAATATTGCATATATTTAACTTTATCAGATGATTGAAGCAGTGTCCGGTAGATGTCTACGCTCCTGACTATAAACTTCTGGAGCAGCAATTCGAGTATTGCGATCTTCTATTCCCTCGCGACTCACTTACCGTTATGTAAGCTCTGTTTCCAAGTGGTAGCCAGAGCTGTAAGATCATTCAAGTAAAGTCACCTACATACACTAACAAAGTCCGTGAAGAAAGCTTAGCTAAGTTACTTTAGCTCTCTGCTACCCGCGAACTACACAATTGGGTTGTGTCCAAGGTAATTAAAAAATCTAGGAACGAGTCTGAAGTTGAAGCATTATGTACAAAATGGCTTGACAATCTCAGAATAGGCTTGTGGCCTGTCAAGTCAAAATAGATACTTTTTATGAACTGTCAAAACGGAACTTTTGTTCCTGGGTTCTATGAAATAACAACAGAATGACGTCATGTAAAAGTGCTATCAAATGCTGTCTTTTTTTGCACAAAATTGACTTTATAAAATATATATCTGCTGGAAATATACAATTCTGAAATTGTCAAGCCATTTTGTACATAATGTTTCAACTTAAGACTTGTTCCTAGATTTATTGGATTACCTTGGCCACAAGCCTATTGTATATTTCCAGCAATATCTATTAAAGTCAATGTTGGCAAAAAAGAGGTCAATTGATGCCACACGCCACATGACGTCAATTTAGGCTATTTCATAGAACTCAGGAACAAAAGTACCGTTTAGACATTTCCTATTGCTTATTTAAGATAACCACAAAGGAATCTGTCGCTAAATGTGTTTAGCGATTTACGCATACAGTATAGTAGCAAAATGGTACTTGACTACTGTTCGTCGTTCGGCAGAGAGGAGTCGTGGGGCTCGGCGGGCGCGGGCTCGGGCGGCAAGGTGACCGTGCTGGTGTTCCGCGACGGAGAGCGAGTCAGCATGCTGCGGGTGAGGGAGAACGACGACGGGACCTACTCGCCCCTCGAGCACACCAAGTGTGAGTACTGCCACAGATTTATTAAACAGTTTACTGGTTGGACATGCTAATATTACGTTTCGCCCAAGCTAAGCAATATGTACTACATATCGTCGAATACATTTTACAATGGAAAGTGATATATGATATGATAGAAGCGAGCTTTTTATTATTAGCTCGCTTCTATCATGAGGTTAGCACAAACTCTTTTGAAGTTAATTTTGCCAGTGTCAAGTTTAAAGATCACAATTTGGTCAAGTTCTCTCACGAGAACCTGGAAATTTAGGTCATGGGTAGCTCTTAGAACAACAAAACACTACGGAGAATGCGCGACGCTGTGTGACTGTGTGACTACAGCAGTCCCCTCCCCCCACCAGACTCGTCCCCCCTGAAGAGCCTGCCCCTCGCCGGCGCGGGCGCCTCCGCCGCCGGGCCCGCCGCCCCGCGCTCGCTCGCCGAGAACGCGCTCACGATGGGCAAGATGATGGAGCTGCGCCGCCGCATGGAGTCGCTGTGTCTGCAGCGCAAGCGCACGGGGAAAGGTCATTTCGTAATTTCTTTATTGTACCACAGATACTATAATATTATACTAATACAGATAGACCACCTAGAACAAAATATGACACCGGCGTAAACTGAGATGCTACGGAAGCTTCTTTAGTTCGAGGCCATTATCGTTTGGTGCAGCACCATTCGAAAATTGCAAATACCACGAGGTGGCGTTAAGATATATAGGATTTATTCCAAGATTAGCGCCACCTAGAAGTATGTTAACTGAAACCATGGTGTTTAAAGTACAAATCTTACTCCTCACGCACGCCATCTCTTTATTACGAAGGGTAACTAATTCTAATTTGAGAAAAGCTCGCCTTTGTACATGTGTTGTCTTTTAATGTTACTTTATAAATTATAAATTAGGTATTGTGTACAATAAAGAATTGTGAATAGGCTTGTGGCCTGTCAAGTCAAAATAGATACTTTTTATGAACTGTCAAAACGGAACTTTTGTTCCTGAGTTCTATGAAATATAGTCCATTCCTCCATAAGTGGCGAATCTCAATAACAAACCATAAAATCTGACATTTGTAGTGAAGGGAATAAGTGAATGTGATCCGATAGAAGTGAATGTTGAATGAACGAAATTTATTCGGTTCGGTTGCCAAATCGGCGGCCGGCGCCGGCTGCGGAGGCACGTCCTTTTAATTACCGATATGAAAATACTATGAAAGAGTTTACAATTGATAACCTTTCATTTTGATAAGGTACTAAAATTAGAAAACCATTTCGAGATTTAAGTGTTCTGAGCTCTTAGATATTTTTTTCAGAATTTTTAGATCAGTAATTTAAGAGTTAAATAATAAAAACTGAAATTTTGTCCAAATTATCAATTTCAGGATTTATGGCATGTGTTCCACAGGCTAGATATAAATAAAAAAGCAACTGTCAGTCATCATCTGTCATCTAAATTTTGTCATTGCTGGTTGTCAACTTGTCACGAAGTTGCACAACAACAAAAGAGTATTTACACATATTGACAGTGCGTTCCGCGACATCGCCGTCAGCGCCATAATCGAATACAGCGTCTAAGATGCCATCGTTTTGTATCGCCAACAGCTCAAAACTGACTCGGACTGTAATCGATTTTGGCGTGACTCGGAACAGGGGGTGATATTATGACAGAATAATGACTTTTTAATTTTTATTGATGCAATGACGGGCAAAAGTTCAACGTTTTATAATCCCGACATTGTACTTACGCCCTTTTAGAATGAGTAACTCTAAAAATCTTGAATTATAACTTAAAAATAAGAATAAACACTAAAATAAAAAATACGGGTCCCATCGTTTCCCATCTATTTTCGTATGAGATAATAAAACCAGCTGCTATTTTTTTTGAATTGTTATCAATTGATTTTATTGATTTCACAAACAATTTTATAATAATTATTCGAAATAATGTTTAAAAAGCTATCTAAATTGAATTTCTACTATTAAACATGAAATGAAACAAAACCGACTTCGGGTTTGCTTAAAATATTTATTGTCATAAAGTATATTTATTGTCAAACAGTTACTTTTCATTGATAAACAACAACATAGGTAACTAATAAACACAGATAAACTATCTTTTAAACATATTAATCAACAACGGTGCATATTATGTGCATTTGCACGAGTTATTATGAAAAACACAAAAATGACTATAGGTCTGCCTATAATATTTGAAGAGTTCTCTCGATTTCTCCAGGATCCCATCATCAGATCCTGACCTGGTGTCAATGGGACCGCCCTATACGCCGAAAAAAGATTTGTTCAAATCGGTTCATAATTGGCGGAGTTATCGCGTAACAAACATAGAAAAAAAAAAAAACATACGGGTCGAATTGAGAACCTCCTCCTTTTTTTGAAGTCGGTTGAAAAGTACATTTTACTCTCTTTAACTGCAAATAGACAAACAAAAATAATAATTTTAATTAGTTTTTCACTTACCACTTTTCGAAATTGTGGGAATCCATTTCTGTGTGGTAATCTCCCTCTCTATCTGTCTTTTTTGCTTCGAAAATCCACTCTCCGCCTTCTAAAAATCCGTCGGTGCTGCCTATATGGCAGATAATCAGGCGTTTTCCCTTTTGAGGGTTTTTAAGCCCAGTTGAAAGTCCTTTTAAAAATGCTTGTCGACTGCTTGTAATGTCATCGTCAACCCATACATAGTTACAAGTATGGCCTGTTAACAAAAAAGACCATAAGTACCAGTTTATTTATTTTTTATAATATTATATTATAATAACAATTAATTGTGTACCTGCGTTCAGCCATGTCTCATCAGTGTAATAAATCTTCCTATTTTGTCTTCTGAAATCTTTGATTTGCATGAGATATTTTCTTCTCCAGACCATTAAATCTGGTCGATCCAAGAGAATACTTTTTCTCGACCTTTTTGAAAATCTGAAATTGAGCTTTTTTAAGATTTTAAAAAGAGTCGTTCTTTTAAATGATGGCAGATCCTCGTCGTCATTAATGTTTTTTAGTAATTTGTCGACGGTCGGGAACTCATTGTTGAAATACAATTGATGAACTTTTCTTCGTATAGCCGAAAGTGTGAACTCGTCCAGATTATTCACGATCTCGAATTTTGGAGTGGATCTTTCTGGTGATAAGAATTTCCCGTTCGTTCTATATTCATTGAGGATACGTTGCACTGTTCGCACGGAAATGCCAGCAATTTCAGCTGTTTTGCTCGTAATTTCGGTTTTGACTGGATATGTCGGGTATGTTTTTTCAACATATTTATATATGTTAATCACAATCATTTTCTCATTGGATCCCATATCACCCCTTTTTCGTTTCTTCATGGGGGAGCTGAGAAACATCACGTCACTTGGTTTCCGTTTTCTGGAATGGGAAGGCCCAGGAGTAGGCTCGGAATCACTCATTATGGATTTCACTCAAATGGACTCGACAAGATGTCGTGAAACAAAATGGCTGCCAAGCATTTT
>OY735268.1:4202706-4361679 GCA_963457715.1 Argyresthia albistria | reverse complement strand
TTTGGATTGTCGACAGGCGCCGAGAAGCGCCGCGCGGGCTACAAACAAACGGTGCGTCCTGGCTATATCCACTGCCACGCTATTCCGTACGCGGCTCACGCGGCCAAGTCCCTGTTCATTAAACCACAGGGTGCTCATCCCATACAAATTAGAATTAGTAACCGTTCGTAAAAAAGAGATGGCGTCAGGAGTAAGATTTGTACCTTAAACGCCATGGTTTCAGTTAACATCTTCTAGGTGGCGCTAATCTTAGAATAAATCCTATATATCTAAGCGCCATCTCGTGGTATTTGCAATTTTTCGATGGTGCTGCACCGCGATAATGGCCCCGAACTAAAGAAGCTTCCGTAGCATCTCAGTTTACACCGGTGTCATATTTTGTTCTAGGTGGTCTATCTGTATTAGTATAATATTATAGTATCTGTGATTAAACCCCATTATCTGCCATGTCTCAGAGAGCACCTGCACCTCAGCGACGAAGGTCTCGACCTGCCCCGGCCGCAGCTCGAGGTGGGCAGCGAGCGTCGCCTGCGCCGCGAGCACAGGGCCGCGCAGCTGCAGCAGGGGGAGGGGGAGGGGGGGCATCCGGGCGCGGGCGGGGGCGGGGGCGGCGCCGGCGTCCAGGAGGTGAGTTCAGTGTTTGTGCTGTGGTGGGTGTGCCACAATTTCATCAATTTGCTGGCGGTATTTGCAATAATAAACAGGGTGTAACAGGAAGGGGTTCCCCGACAGAAGAAACAAAAGACGCGCGTCTAAAATTACTTTCCCCAAAGAAATACAAAAGAAGCGCCTATAAAGTGTGTTCCCTCACAGAAGATACAAAAGGAGCGCGCATAAAATGAGTTCCCCCAAAGAAGATACAAAAGGAGCGCGTACAAAATGAGTTCCCCCACAAACAGTACAAAAATAACGCGCATAAAGTGAGTTCCCCCACAGAAGATACAAAGTATGAAGTTGTCATCGACATTGCAGGTGAAGAAGGTGCGCGTGCGCTGCGGCTTCTGTCGCAAGAAGCTGAGCATCGCGACCGTGCACCGCTGCCGCTGCGGAGAGGCCTTCTGCGCGCCGCACCGCTACCAGGTAACTACTACTACTGCTGCGGCTTCTGTCGCAAGAAGCTGAGGACAGGACCGATTTCAATGCGTTTTTAACCGACTTCACAAAAGGAGGAGATTTACTATTCGTCGGGATATTTTTTTTACTGTTTTTCCTACTTTGGATGAAACAGTTTTATTAGGGCACCATGGTCGCGCAACCGGTTTTGCGCCACCAACAAAATGTATTACCCGGGTTGCGCGACCATGATGTGTGTCCTAATGAAATAGGGCCCGTATCGTTCGAGATGGTTCTTTGCTATTATAAATGAAGACTCGTGCGCCGTTTGTCCGCCGCCGCCGCCGTCTCGTAGCAAATGTCTCGGCGCCGTCATTTTTACCGTGACCGTTTTGGCGACGGCGGTGGACAAACGGCCGTAGGATTTCTAAGATCATCAGCTCATTTCCTATTAGATATTGTCATCAGCATCTCATCCCGTCTCCCCTCCGTAAGGGTACAGAACTCTCAGTGCAGACTTCCATTTGTTCCGATCTTGGGTCACCACCGGTCAACCTGAACTCGCATGGTTTTTAAACACCCGAATCGTTTCCCCAGGAGGTGCACGGATGCGCGTTCGACTACAAGGCGCACGCGCACGCGTACTTGCGCAGAGACAACCCGCTCGTCAGCGCGCCGAAGCTGCCCAAGATATAGTGCAGCGGGCACCGAGCCGCTAGATGTCGCCGGGAGATGTAGCAAGCTGTGCTGTTGGGAGATATAGCAAATTGTGTGTATGCGATGTCTAAACTTTAGTCAGCCCGCGTTCAAACCGTCTTTTGAGTTGAGGTACGCTTGCAATTAAAATTGCGCAATTCTGAACAACTTTCACGTCACTGGTGCCTCAATTAATTTACGGCAACGGCAACAGTAGCTATAAATACCGCCACACCATGCCGAGTAATTAGACGCAATATCGCGGAAACAATCGCCGGAATTGGAATTACAGATTCCGGGTGATTATCGAAAAATTTACCGTGTAAGCATTTACTGAA
This sequence comes from Argyresthia albistria, assembly GCA_963457715.1. Lineage (NCBI taxonomy): Eukaryota > Metazoa > Arthropoda > Insecta > Lepidoptera > Argyresthiidae > Argyresthia > Argyresthia albistria. The sequence continues at coordinate 4,359,592 of OY735268.1, read as the reverse complement.
CCTTTAGGACGTGAGACTTCATGGCTTAGACACCGTGTGAAAAAAATTCAAAGCTTGTGAAGAAGTTATGCTGTCACTCCTGAATCCGATGAAATCTCGTGTGTGAATAATGGTGGTCTGATTGTGGGCGTAACAATGTTGACGCATCGCTCGAGTGAACCAAATATCTGTTGGTTGGTTATATATAATGCCAAAATATATGTATAGTATGGAAATATTTGGACACTCTGTTTGCTATATCTTTCATCGGAAAAAAGTGCTCTAACTCGCGCCGTCAAGTAACCATCCAACACTCATACTAGACTCAATACATTTGGTGGTTCTATACGCATACAAGTGTACGATTTAGCATCAATAGTGTGTGATTTACGTACCCGTAGGTACTGTTGAGCGACCAAGGACTGTCCGCGTTTGGATGAGAAGCCTAAAGTAATGAAAGAGACAGCGATGGACTGTGATGTATACAAAATGCCTTGTACGTACCGTGGACGTTGAAACTTGTTGGTACACATGATATTGCAAAGTGTCTTTATTGGTCACTTTAGGGTTATTTAATTTGCTAATCCGTTTTGTTTTGCTCTATCTCCCTTCGTCAAGTGAGGATCCTATGACAAAGTGATAGCACTATTGTAGACATATTGGATGAAATAGGAAATTAATGAATACACATATAGACGTAGGATCCTACTAAAGACGTAGTGATGTAGACCTCAAAGGCCGTTGTAAGAATACGATTTGACATAATTTGGTTTCGGTTTCTGTCACAAGCACAGGAAAACCTAGTACTGTTTGTTGCTTTGTGTAAATTCTGTTGATGAGAAGGAAAAAAGAACGGTCAAATACCAATTCTTTCAACAGCCTTAAAACTTCCCTGACTTATTAACCGGTGGAGTTAATTGATATTATTGTCGTTTATCATTATATGATTTATTATTCAATATTTTGTAATGGTTATTTTTTTGTGGTGCGTTGGATGTAATAAATTTGCCGTTTTTTGTAATCGTACTGCACTACTGAATGTTCTTGTCATAGATTAATGTTGTTAGCGTATTGCTTGCTACTAATTCTAATTTTCCCTTCAGTTTTGAGTCGCCGGTGCCGGTGGGACTTGGCTCGATTTAATGTGTAAAATTTCAGCATGGGTTCCCATGCAGTTTAACTGAGTGTGAAGTCATAAAAAATGTGATAATAATATTTTTTCATAAGAAACAAATGTTAAAATTACTTATGCCACTGTGTGTTTTCTAAAGAATTTAGATGGAAAAATTGAAAAAAAATAATGCGCTCCAAATATCGCCCTCGTAAGATTTGAGGTGCTATATTTCGTGCTAGGTATTATGGTTCTGTATTGTTGTTGTATATTACACTGTAAACGTTAGATTAATGCTTATATTAATTTTTGATCTATACAATTTCAGGTTGCGTTAGGTCCAAGTATACGTACAGTACGGGGCCATTGTTTTTGCACGTTGGGTCTCGTCTCGCTCTCTCTCTCCCGCCAAGTCAAACGCCGAGTATCATACTCGGGGCACGTCGGGTCCCGCCCCGACGTGCCAAAACAATGGCCCCGTACTGTAGCTTGTTCTCTGTTCAGGAACTGTCATTTTGAACATTGAGCAAAGAGCTACATGTAAAGCCAGTCCCTTTATTCAGACGCAGCTAAATCGACGCAGTTTTTCAAATTGGCGTTAAGTGTATTTGGACTTTTTTCGTTCAGTTGTGGTCAGAGAATAAGGGATTTACAGTGCTGTTCCGATGTCCCTTCGTTACAACATCGGTGGTTGCTTTGGGCCCTTTACACAACAGTACAGGTCAGAAGGCGATAACTGAGATATGTGTTTGTGTGAGTAGCCGGCTTCGCTTCATGCCGCTTACTCTATACACGGTAGGTGTGCTGTGCACGCACATAATTCTCCAGAATTTGCCTTGCACGCACACAATTTCAGTTCTCAGGTCCCGCGTTCTCGCCTGTACTTACGTACGGCCGCCAGTTCTACGTACTTGGGTTTTTAATTAGACAGTTATATTTAAGTTTATAGATAATTATATTTGGGAATAATTATTTTTGGCTGATTTCGAAAAATAAATATTTATAATGCGGAAGCGAGAATCAGTTTTATTCATTTTATAAATAGAACGTATCGGTTACTGCATGTTGGTAGGTAAGGTTCCCTATCCAAGCTACCTATACCTAAGCCTTAGCACACTAGCGAGTTGCGAGCGAGTTCAGGGCGGGGTGATCGCCGCTGATGATAAGGCTCTTATTTAGGGAAAACAGTGTTGAACTATTGTCAGGCCTCCGTCACTGAATGTACTCGCGCGCTATAATTACCTACCGCCCGCGCCCGAGCTCTCGGGCGCCCGGCTATGGCCCGGCGCTGATCAAGTCAGTATGGTTGTCGCAAGCCAAGCGCTCGCACGTTTTGAACTGTGTTCGTATCGTACGAGTATCTGCGATGTCTGCCAGCCCTGCGATTAGTGTGAGATCGCGCGGTGCGAGGCGATCACAACTGTACGCTTGAGCATTTAGGCACATTTTAGCATGCAGCGGTTGCTGACGCGACGGAGTAGGCTATTATAGCAGTAGGTATTGGAAATTTCCTACTGAGTGAAGTATCTGTTACGTAGTAACTATTTAGTAATCTGTGCTATTGTGTATGGGATTTAATTATATTTACACCAAATTAATTGCCAGCACCTTGTAAATTTTTATTAAAAAAATAAATACAGATAGGTATTTTGATAATTCAGTCTTAACGATATAAATGTTCAGATAAAATAACAGGATAATAATAATGCTATTTATCACTTACCTAGCAACAAGTTAAGTACTACCCTATATATAAGTTACTCTATGTTAAGTACAATAAGATATTAGCTGAGTTATAAATCACAAAGAATTCCCTCCAAGTTCGGTTGATAAGATCACAAAAAAACAGTAAAAAATAACCATCACAGAAATCAAATGCACTAAAACCGACTCTTTAGCAGTTTGACAATTAAAGAGATTTATGAAAATAGATGAACGCCGGTGTCATATTTTGCACTAGGTGGTCTATCTGTATTAGTATAATATTATAGTATCTGTGGTGTGGCTAACGTGCGACCCCGCCGCGCCCGCCTTAGGCCCAAGTCACTTCGCGTTCTCTGGACGAGGCGAAAGGCTCACTCGGCGATGTTGCACGGCGGTACATACCCGCCGAACTGCTTGGCGAGGTGCGCCGCGACGCTCAGACAGAGCGCGTCATTGTACGGCGCCGCCACCACTTGGATGCCGAGCGGCAGACCCTGGCTGTTCAGCCCTAGGGGCACCTGCGAACCAAGATTTTTAATATTGCAGGTAGGTATTTACAAAATGCTTACATGTAAATCTCTTCAGTACTATCTTCTGTACTTTGGACCACTCTAGGAAATAAAGATAGATAGATAATAGTAGTTTATGAAACTGTTGCATAAGGAGGGGTATTAAAACACTAGTGGGTGTTTTTAATAGTATCCCACAAGAGTTTTAATACCTAGTTATGTGCAGTTTCATACACTACTTTATCTACTCTCTCTCATACTTATGTGTCCCTCTTACAAAAATCAAAGTTAAAACACAACAATATTTCCACATAAATCAGTGCTTAAGATGGCTTAGACACAACTGCTTTAGTTATTGTTCTGAGGACACAACCAACAAAACGTTGTCACGCACGTCACGTTGACGTTTAGTAGCCGCCAAAACCCAGCATATCACAGCGCATGCGCGGAGCATAGGCCGGAGCATAGTATCAAACCTACGATCAATGAACCTCTGTTAAAATCTTCCTGCCTCCAAGTACTTAACACTGAGTGGCTGATTGGTTGTCAACTATAGCTAAAAAAAACTTTCCAACGATATCACTATCAACACTTTGGCTGTACGGTTTCAAGACCCTTGCCTTTCCCAAAAAAAGTAGAACTGTATTGTTATGGAAAAAAAGTTTTATAATAACATTCGTTTTGTTCGGGAAGTAGTGTTATTATTATTAAAAATAATAATTTGATTACTGTATTGCGTTTATAAAGTACGTCATTATGAATTCGATTTCAAGTTTGCAATTCGAACTTTATGACATGAGAGTAGATAAAAGAACAAAGATACTGCCACCAATCATAAGATAACAGCAGCCGACAGCAGCTTTAAACCATTCTGCAGCGCGTCTTAGAACGCTACAATAGCTCGTCACCTGAGTGGCAGGCACCCGCAGCACGTTGAAGACGCCCCAGTAGGCGAAGTTGAAGGGGCGCAGGAACGCGGAGTAGTGCAGGGGCGCCGGCGCGCAGCATGACGGGAACAGCAGCACTCCCGTGTCGCCCAACACTTCCTGTCAGTAGTCGCATTGAAATGTCAGTGACTCTTATAGCGGCCATTCTACGTCTAATTATGCGGCGTTGCGTGAACAAAAGATTTCCTTTGGCAGGTTTGATCTGTAGGTCCAAAGAATGGATCCTCCTGGTTCTTTAAACTTCTTACTTGCCAAATTACAGCTTCATAGGTTAAGTATTTTATTTTTGCCCATACAAACTTTACCCCTCCCCCTCTTGCCCCTGCATCACAACCCAGGTCACCAGGTGGCTCCACTTCTTAAATCTATTCTTTGGACCTACAGATCAATCCTGCCAGAGGACATCTTTTGTTCGCGAAATGCCGTATATTGCGACTTCTAGGGCCGGCCGTAGCACACCGCTATTATGTGTATGCTAGCTAATGTCATACGGTTAGTTTCATCTGAACTCGATCACTTTTTCGCGCTGTCAAATATTTTTATTTAAGGCTCTCCATAACGACATTAATAGGCAATATTTTTCATTGGAGATGCGTGGCCTGCGTCTAAGTAAAAGTGCTTTCTCTAAACAGTATCGCTTATCGTCCCCGTAAGGTGCTCGACTCCACTCGACTCGTCTCCCGGAGACAACAACTGCAAAAGTTCAAGTCTCGTTTCGTCTATGTTTCAAAATGGCGCTAACGGTTTCAAGATGGCGTCCAAAATTTTAAAGATGGCGGCCAGTAGCTACTCACAGTGAGGTGGTCCCTCATCTTCTTCGTCAGGTCCTCGGCCCAGCCGGGGCGCGGGGGGTGGGCAGCACCTGCAGCTTCAAGATGGCGGCCAGTAGCTACTCACAGTGAGGTGGTCCCTCATCTTCTTCGTCAGGTCCTCGGCCCAGCCGGGGCGCGGGGGGTGGGCAGCACCTGCAGCTTCAAGATGGCGGCCAGTAGCTACTCACAGTGAGGTGGTCCCTCATCTTCTTCGTCAGGTCCTCGGCCCAGGCGGCGCGGGGGGTGGGCAGCACCTGCAGCTTCAAGATGGCGGCCAGTAGCTACTCACAGTGAGGTGGTCCCTCATCTTCTTCGTCAGGTCCTCGGCCCAGCCGGGGCGCGGGGGGTGGGCAGCACCTGCAGCTTCAAGATGGCGGCCAGTAGCTACTCACAGTGAGGTGGTCCCTCATCTTCTTCGTCAGGTCCTCGGCCCAGCCGGGGCGCGGGGGGTGGGCAGCACCTGCAGCTTCAAGATGGCGGCCAGTAGCTACTCACAGTGAGGTGGTCCCTCATCTTCTTCGTCAGGTCCTCGGCCCAGGCGGCGCGGGGGGTGGGCAGCACCTGCTCGTCCAGCAGCTTCAAGATGGCGGCCAGAGTGAACTCGCTGCGGCCAACAAGCTGTGGATAAGAGAAAACAGTTAATGAAAATTGGCTGATTAATCTCTTGATAGAACTCTAGGCGCTAGTGAAGCACTGGAAAATATTCACTAACTGAAAAAGTGAAAATACTGTTTCACAGATGTCAGGTAACGTTTGGTTACCCTCGGTTTCACTCGGTTCGTTACCGAACGCTCTAGGGTGATTTTCGCATCGGAGTGATTATTACTCGTTTTTCGAACGTACCCTTGATTTAAGTAACCTGTTTCGCCGCTCGCTTGATGACATTTTGTGTCATACTTCATAGATTTTCCCGCCCTTTGGTAAAGTATCCTCCAAACTACCAATGTTACCTGTCAATAGGCGAATATCGATAGGCTAACCAGTATCCAGGCCTATCGATAGTAAGGCATGCTTTAGTTGAAATCTATCGACATAAAAACTATCGATTTTGTGGCAACGCTAACACGAAGGAATGCGCAACAGTACAAAAGCGAGCTTAAAACATACATAGTCGGGCCATAAGTTCTGTCACATGGGTAAAATTTCGAATTTAGAATAGAGGCCACAAAAAAAGTTATGGGAATTCGAAATTTGAATATTTCAAGAAAATAAAAATACAGGTTTTCTGGAATATTCTTCATTTTCCAATATGGAGTGGACGCGCAAAGAAGACAGAGTCGCAATAATTGCATTGCATCGTTGCGGCCACGCACCAACAGTGATTTTTAAACTGCTGAAAAATTTGAAAATTCCACTGAGATTCATTTATCGTACTATCAAACGATTCAGGGAAGATTCAAGTTTAGATGATAAACAAAGAAGCGGTCGACCTCGTACTGTTCGGACTCCAGCGGTCATCAAAGCAGTGAAGGCGCGAATCCAACGAAATCCTGTCCGCAAGCAAACAATGTTGGCTCTGCAGATGGGACTAAGCAGAACCACTGTTAAAAGAGTATTGAATGAAGACCTAGGACTGCGTGCTTACAGAAAAAGAACAGCACATCTTCTTAACGCACGGCTGAAGAAAATCAGACTCGAAAGATGCCGGGTTTTGTTAAGGCGGTACGCAGGTAAAAAATACCGCGAAATACTTTTTTCGGACGAAAAAATTTTTAATGTTGAGGAGAGTTACAACAAACAAAATGATAAAGTGTATGCACAGTCTAGTGAAGAAGCGAGCAAACGTGTGCCACGTGTTCAGCGTGGCCATCACCATTCGGCATTCATGGTTTGGCTTGGGGTCTCCTATTTGGGTCCAACAAAGGTGTTTTTTTGTGAAAAAGGAGTGAAAACCAGTGCCCTCGTATATCAAAACACAGTCCTAACAAACATTGTGGAACCTCTTTCACAAACAATGTTCAAAAATAGGCACTGGGTTTTCCAGCAGGATTCTGCACCGGCCCATAAGGCGAAAAGTACCCAAAACTGGCTCACGACCCATGGAATCGTCTTTATCAGGCACGAGGATTGGCCCTCCTCCAGTCCAGACTTGAATCCTTTGGATTATAAAATATGGCAGCACCTAGAGGAGAAGGTCTGCGCTAAACCCCATCGCAATTTGGAGTCACTTAAAGCATCTCTGATTAAAGCAGTCGCCGATATTGACATGAATGTCGTGCGTATTTCGATTGATGACTGGCCTAGCAGATTGAAGGCTTGTATCGAAGCCAGAGGAGGACATTTTGAATAATTTTAGTGTGGTTTAAATCTGTATTTTGTACCCTTTCATTTGATATATAAATGGTTGTAGTGCGTAACTCATTGTGTCATTTATTTAACTTTCCATATGTGACAAAACTTATGACCAGACTATGTACATACCTTCATGGTGCCGTAGGTATATTTTATTTCCTACTTGTTTCTGTTTACAATGTGTTACTGGTGTGTTTTGTGTATGAGACATTGTGACAGTTGAATAAATACGTCATCTATACTATTCTACTCTACCTTCTTCAACAACTCAACAACACCGCTAGCATGCCCCCGTCGATTGGTCAGCAGATGAGCGAAGTTCTCCGTCTCCTTCGACATGTGATACTTCCACAGCGCGAACATGTGACGGTAGCCGTCGTGGCTGTACGCGGTCACTGGAGACACGTCCTGCGACAGATGCTTTAGTACTCTGTGAAATAAACGAAACGAACATCAAGGTGCATGTCGAGAAGAACGAGCCTTTACCCGGATACGAGAAGGATTGAGCCATACATCAAGGTAAAAGCCTTACTAATAGCACAGATACTATAATATTATACTAATACAGATAGACCACCTAGAACAAAATATGACACCGGCGTTAACTGAGATGCTACGGAAGCTTCTTTAGTTCGAGGCCATTATCGCTTGGTGCAGCACCATCGAAAAATTGCAAATACCACGGGATAGCGCTAAGAAATATAGGATTTATTCTAAGATTAGCGCCACCTAGAAGTATGTGAACTGAAACCATGGGCTTTAAAGTACAAATCTTACCCCTAACGCCATCTCTTTTTTACAAAGGGTTACTAATTCTAATTTGTATGGGATGAGCACCCTGTGCTAATAGATAGTTGTGCAGGCAGAGCAGAACTACAAAGCTGTATACCTCTGTCCCGTTCCGCCACCCGTATTACACCTAGCACGGTTTTTTAGGGTTCCGATACTTAAAAGGAAAATAACCGGCCTAGTGCGAGTCGGACTCGCGCACGAAGGGTTCCGTACCATATCTATAAATATCCGCAAAAAAATCACGTTGTATGGGAACCCCCTTTTTTTTTTTTTTTTTTAACGTCCACTTTTACTGCGATCTGTCATCTGGGACATTTATCAGTAGTTTTGTTTTGTTAAATATGGACAGACTTGTAGGCATGGAACCAGTGTCCCATCCTGGGTTATTTTAATTTTATGTGGCTAGATCAGGTCTTGCGGAGCTTTTCTTTTTAGTCTCTTAAATGTTGATGTCTCTGCCATCAGGTTTGAAGCCAATTCATTCAAGTCATTTGGGTGCTCTTCCAATCTAGTTTTGTATCTTTTAAGGCTGGATATGATTTCTTCCTGCACTGTGGGAATCCTCAAGTCTTTGTGGATGATCTCATTTGTGATGTACCACGGGGCATTAACTATCATTCGCAGAGTTTTTGACTGGAACCTTTGCAGAATTGCTATGTTAGATTTGGCGGCTGTTCCCCAAAGTTGCAGGCCGTAGGTCCATATCGGCTTCAAGACACATTTGTATAGAAGTAGTTTGCTTTCCAGGGAAACTTGTGATTTTTTATTCATCATCCAGTACAAACTATGTAGTTTTTGTCCTAGAGCTTTGCGTTTGGTGAATATGTGGGTTCTCCATGTGAGGCGTCTGTCTAGGTATATACCTAGATATCTGCAGGACTCCGCTTGAGGTACTTCCACATTGTTCAGCGTTACTGGTGGACAGGTATCTTTACGTGTAGTAAAAGTTACTTGAACTGATTTGGTTCCGTTAGCTAGAATTCTCCAGTCTTTAAGCCACACAGAGATTTGGTTAAGACTAGTCTGCAGTTTGTTCGAGGCATTTTTTGGACAGGAGTCTGTTGCCAGTATAGCTGTATCGTCCGCAAATGTTCCCGTAAGGACTTCTTCGTTCAGCGGTAAGTCCGCTGTGTAGAGCAGATATAGGATTGGTCCCAGAACACTTCCCTGTGGGACTCCTGCTTTTATATGTCGCAACTTAGTGATTTCATCTCGCTGTTTGACAAAGAAGTGTCTGTCTTCTAGGTAAGAGTTCAGGAACAGATAATAACTACTTGGTAGAGATGTCTTGATTTTAGTTAGTAGGCCTTGATGCCAGACGCGATCAAAAGCCTGCGATATGTCCAGGAAGACTGCAGCACAATAGTTCTTTTTTTCAAAGGTATCATTTATTTTTTCGACAAGTCTATGTACTTGTTCAATGGTGCTGTGACCTTTTCTGAACCCGAATTGGTGGTCAGGAATTATGTTTGTTCCAATAAGTTGTGGAGTGAGCCGTTTCAGGAACAGGATCTCTAATAACTTTGAGGCTACTGGTAGGAGACTTATAGGCCTGTATGACTTGACATCATTTTCTGGTTTTCCTGGTTTTAAGATCATGATAATTTGTGCTACTTTCCATTGTTTAGGTACGTATGTTCGTTGTAGTATGGCATTAAGCAGATACATGAGGAAGGTGATGGCTTCATCTGGCAATTGTTTGAGTAGCAGAGCAGTTATTAGGTCATACCCTGGTGCTTTATGATTTTTCATTTTCTTGATTGCAGTCCGGATTTCATCTCTTGAGCATTTATGAAGTGGGATATCGAGTTGATTAGTAGTCGCGAGTGTGTCACGAATATAGTCCAGCTTGGTAGAGCCATCATCAGGGTGCGGCATGAATACTTTTTCCAGGTGGTCAGCAAATACATCAGCCTTCTGTGCATCATCTCTGGTCCATGTATTATCCTGCTTGCGGAGAGGCGGTTGGTGTAACTGGGGTCTCTTGAGCTTCTTTGTGGCTTTCCATAATGAATAGTTGGTTGCAGCGGTGCCATCTAAGTTTCTGAGGTAATTTTGTACTCCCGAGTTACTTTCTATCTCGAGTAACAATTTTAACCTTTTAGTAATGGCATTTAGCTTTTTCTTGTCACTAGGATATCTATTTGTTTGCCATAACTTCCTGAGTTGACGTTTTTCGCTAAGAAGTTCTTGTGCAGATGTGGAGCAGGTGGTAGTTTTGTTATTTTTAACGAGAGGAGTGGCATCCCATGCACCTGTCTGGAGTACATGGTTAAAGTGCTCTACTGCTTTCTCAATTTCTATATCATTAGATAGAGGTGTTTTTAGATCGATATCATTTTTAACTCGACTTCTGTAGTGATCCCAGTCCGTCTTGTGATTGCAGAGGAAGCATGGTATTGATATATGTTCCATTCTTGAGTTAAGATTTAGAAGCACTGGTGAGTGGTCAGAGGAGAGTTCCAGCATTGTTTTGCAAGTGAATTTGTATGATTTAACACCTTTTGTTACATAGAAATCTATAAGATCTGGGATCTTATTTCTGTCAGTTGGCCAATAGGTAGGTTCACCAGATGATATGGGGCTGAGTTTTAAAGAGTCCAGTGCAAAGTACATTTGACGTCCTTTGGTAGTTGTGATTCTTGAACCCCAGTAGGTGTGCTTGGCGTTATAGTCTCCTCCGGCAATTAATTTGTCTCCGTAAATAGAAAAGAGTTGGACATAATCCTCTTTTTTGGGTTTATGCTTGGGAACCCCCTTAATATTAAATTTATTTTGTTTTTAGGGTTCCGTACCCGTAGGGGGCCAAACGGGACCCTATTTATTACTGAGACTTCGCTGTCCGTCTGTCCGTCCGTCCGTCCGTCCGTCCGTCCGTCCGTCTGTCACCAGGCTGTATCTCATGAACCGTGGTAGCTAGACAGTTGAAATTTTCACAGATGATGTATTTCTGTTGCCGCTATAACAACAAATACTAAAAATCAAAAGAAATTTAATATTAAGGGGGGCTCCCATACAACAAACGTGATTTTTTTGCTCATTTTTGCTCGATATTGATAATGGTAGCAGGTAGACGCTAAAAATGTTCAAAATATATTGAGTATATTATTTACTTAAATAATAAATAATTAAATTAAAATTAAATTAATATTTAGGGGGGCTCCCATACATATTTTTTTGCGGTTTTTTATAGATAATGGCACGGAACCCTTCGTGCGCGAGTCCGACTCGCACTTGGCCGGTTATTTAGTATTTGTTGTTAGAGCGGCAACAGAAATACATCATCTGTGAAAATTTCAACTGTCTAGCTACCACGGTTCATGAGATACAGCCTGGTGTCAGACAGACAGACAGACGGACGGACAGCGAAGTCTCAGTAATAGGGTCCCGTTTGGCACCCTTCGGGTACGGAACCCTAAAGAGGAACCCTTATGACCCTTATGGACGTGTCGAGCTGACATTTATATCAATTGCTAAGGTCTATAGTCGCATAGAGCTGTGAAAAAATCAACCTTCCAGGTCAACGCAATCGAACGCTACGACCGTTTATGCTGTAAAATTGTTGGATTTTCATAGTAATCGCAATTTATGACCGTTTATCTATTAGTAAGGGGGTTGAAAATTAAACCGTAAGGCTTTGATGGCAAATCCACGCTGCATCGTTTTCATTGCATGACAGCTAGCTAGCGTATCAACGCAGAAATAGAGATATGGATGTGTTCTTACGATGTTCATGTTAATAAAAGACCAGTAAATCTGTACTAAGATCATGTTCTTGAATAAAAATTGTAGTGTGCGTTCCGTTTGCCGATGTCACCGTGGTGGGCTCGATAAGATCCTGCATTTCAGGAAAAGAGTAAACAGTAAAACCATACCCATGCCTGGCTTAGTTTGGGCTTACGCCTTGCATTTTCTATGAAGGTTAGATTTCTACTAGCGCCATCTAGTGTATGCTGGCAGGTAGCCAGCCATTTGATTTTACAACTTGGTCCTTCAGGACAGGCGATAAGAAAATAGTGAAACAAGTGAAAAAAATACCAGTGACAATGATGTTTTACTATTTTCTTAACGCGAAAAGCACGGACTGTATGTCGAACTTACTTATTCATGGCCTTCCTAAGATCGGTGCTGATGGAACTACAGCGCATATCGGTAGCCGTTTCCATGTAATAAAACTTCACATCCTGAAAAATATAATGTTGCAATAAATATTTTGTAATTTGGAATTATATATAATCGTGTTAAGAATAAGTCACTCATCGTCGTTGATAACTACCATCCATGTTCAGGTATTTTTTTTACTACCAATTCCGCATATTTACTACCATATAAAGGGTGTCCCAATAAGAGTGCACTTTTTCATTTATGAATAAAAACACGTATTTATTGTGCGATTTGGAATATTTTAATTGCATTGTAAAGAAGACATGTTCCGATTAATTATGGAATAAAATATTCGGCAAATGGCCCCCGCGGCTGTGATGACAGGATTTGCCCTTTTCATGAAATTTTCGATGACTTTTTCACAAAGTTGTGGCTGTAACTCACCGATGACGCGCTGGATCTCGGCTTTCAGCTCAGGAATTGTTTCTGGTTTATTCGCATAAACCCAAAATTTCACAAAAGCCCAAAAAAAAAATCGCACGGTGTTAAATCACACGATCTTGGTAGCCAGTTGACATCAGAATTTCGTGAGATGATTTGGTCTGGAAATCGTTGTTGCAATAAATTAATTGTTTCATGTGCGATGTGGCAGCTGGCGCCGTCCTGCTGAAACCACTTGTCGTCCAGATCCATGCCGTCCAGTTAAGGCCACAAGAACTCGGTTATCATGTTCCTGTAACGAATGCCATTCACAGTCACTGCAATTCCGGCCTCATTTTTCGGCCGGGTTTTCGGCAACACTCTCGTTTACAGCAGCAATATCGACCCAGTTTCTTCAAATTTGTTGACAACTCTTCGAATTGTTGACACATTTGGCGCACTTTATCGACCGAAAATTCCTCAGCGTAACTTTCCCCATATTGTAATGGGTTTTCACAGTGATAACGCGTTCTTCTTTCGTGAAGCACTCAATTATTAATAATCGGAACAATCGTAGGTGACAGCTGTCAAATTTCAGAGTTGCCACTTGCAGGAAAACATAATAACTCAAAATTTAAAAAGTGCACTCTTACTGAGACACCCTTTATAAAGCATAACTAATATGTTTCTGTGATATTGGGTCGGTGCCGGAGGGCTGCGTTTTTAATGGCGTGAGACTTCATCATCATATCTGCCCATATTGACCCTCCCTAGGCCTAAGTATAGGCCTCCTCTTGACCACGCTGTCCGCTCCGGTCCTGTGCCTCCCGCAGCCACTGCTTGCCAGCTATGGCGATGATATCGCCCGTTCATCTGGCTAGTCCGCCCTGCCAACTGGGCGCTTTGCGTGAGACTTATAAACCATCAATTATTTACTACCTTGGTACCAACCAAGTATATTTACTAACAACCAAGTCAATTTACTACCAACCAAATAATATTTTTCCAACCAAGCCAATTTACTACCATCATCATAGTCATTTTGTCTCCGCGCATTGATAAGTATAAACCTCCTCCTTTTATGACAACTTATCCGTTCCTATCCCAACTAACAACCAATCCTATTTACTACCAACCAAGTACACTTACTACCAACCAACTCCATTTCCTACCAACCTTCATAATTTTCATATCGACCCATCAATTTCCTACCAACCTTGATATCCACACTCCTGTCCAGCTTCAGATCCCCAGCCCGCTCCGCCGCTACGATGCGCGTGAGTGGCGCCAGGTCCTCCGGGTGGCGGGAGACGAAGCCGATGGACGCCATCGTGTCGTCCAAACCCGAGCGGAGGGTCGATCCTGGGAGGAATGGGTGGTGAAGATACAGATACATCGCCAAAATACCAAAACAGGGTGTAACAGAAGGGTGTAATCATATTTTAGGGGGTTGTTATAGAGACCATTCTGAGCAACTTTTACTATGAAACCGATTTGATCACAGCAACTTTATTTTTCATTGATCCATAAGCCATAATTTTTGGTCTGGGCGGTCAGTTGATTTGTAGAGATGTGAAAATTATATATTGTATATTCTGAGCCGCAACATAGCGGTCACAAATAGCGATAATGATAACCAACCGATCCGATATCCGATAGATATGATCCGATCCGACAGGAGATGGTATTAGAAGAACAATCAGCAATGAGTCCACATTTACCTATATTTTGGCAAGAAATGCTAGATGCCTGGCAACATTTGCAGCTCACAGCTTGTTTTCTATAATGACATATTTGGTTTGTCATTAAAAAACACGCAGTGGTGCCCTATGGTCACGTAATATGTTGGCATTATTTTTTGTCTAGCATTACTTGCCATCTGGGACCCAACAGTATACTTACCAGCAGTATCTTCTTTACCACGCTATCTACCCAGGGAGCACTTATCCAGTGGAGAGCGCAGAGATACATTTTCCTTTGAAACACAACTCTCCAATTTACGGGCGGCGGGGGAAGAGGTAAGAGAGCTGTGATTGGTCAGCCGCTGCGAAACTGTCTGGCGGCCCGTCATCGTACATAGGTTGCGTATGCGAACGTTTGTTGAAAACAACAAACGTTTGGCGAGCCGCATTCCCCCGCAGGCGCAGTCAATTGGATATATAGTCTCTGTATCCAGTCCGAGACTATATTTGATTTGCCAATCCATTACGTTTTGTTCTTCATTTCTTATCGTGAGCACGTACTGTAAGTTGAGCAGGGCAATTTAATCACTCCGATAGGGCACCCAAAAAGTCCCAATAACACTATTTGGCAGATAACTCCGTAAGCATTTACTACCAATACCTTTATCTACTTTAAACTGATTCCCACAGGGTATCCTAGTGTGGGGACCAGGGTCCTGTTTAATTATTTTTACTGTTTAATTATTTTTTTGTTGTTCAATAAATTATTTATATTTTTATTTTATTATTACTACACTAGCAACCAACCTTTCAGACTCGTAGTGCCGGCGGTGGGGTTGTGTCCAAAGAGTCCGCAGTAGAACGCCGGCATGCGGGTCGATCCTCCGATGTCGGAACCTGTGAATACGTACGCCATTATGACCACGAAAGTATTCCAATAATCGTGGCAAATTACGTGCCTCGGGGTGTCAAGTCTCTAAAGTTTCAAGCCATCGCCACGCCATCGATTTAGTACGGCTATACAATGGCTATTAGTTGCCAGCCGTGTTAGTCCACTGTTCAATAGAATATCAACAGAATGGCTCTAGCAATGACACACAGACACAAACACACCCTCCACCACAGATTACTTTGCCACTTTCCTCTAATCGATCGATAGGTTTGTCTTTGGTTTTCGACATACGTTGGAAGGAACGTATTGCTGCAGAATATCAATTTTGACAGCCACTGCCATGCCACAGCCACCGTGGAGCCATTAGCACAGGGGACTTCCAATTTGCCACGCCAATGCTAGTTTACCAGACTACCGATTGTGTAATTTTCTGTATTTTTGAAGCAATCGCTACACCACTGGGAGGCTGTAGAGGTACGGGACTTGATGCCCTGATCTGATCTCTAATATAGGGTGTCATTAAATTAGCTGACCATATTTTGGGTAATGATAGTACCCATCATTATGAACAACTTTGCCCAAGAAACATATAGTCGCAAATGAAAAAAAAAATGTTGGGTCTTCCAACATGAAATCAGCTGTTCGGGGCAATGTACTGAACTGAGGGACGAAATTTTTTTTCATTTGCGACTAGGTATATGATTCTTGGAGAAAATTGTTCATAATCATGGCTACTATCATTCCCCAAAATATGGTCACCTAATTTAATGTCACCCTGTATAATAATAACCGATGTATCGAAAAATACGTGTTTGACTAACTTTTTTTTGGGTTACCTATGGTAGAAAATACAAATGCCACAAACTTAACTGATCCGGTGACGGCGGCGCGGCGGCGGCGCTAGCGTCCATTGCATACGAATAATTAATGATTAGTACTAACGATTAGGCATTCAAATTATGCCTGTAGATGATTCCTTAAGTATTTGCAATCCAGCCTTTATTATCTTATTTATTTCTACAACTGTCACTCACAGATAGATATGGGCGTCGCCATAGCCGCCGTGAGCGCCGCCTCGCCGCCGCTGGAGCCGCCGACGGTGCGCCCCGTGTGGTACGGGTTGTTGGTCTGGCCGAACACCATGTTGCGGGTCTCCTGCCTGCGACACGGGGTTGGTTTAGTTACTCATCGATATGTGTGATTGCCGTTTTAGCCACTTTGTGGCTAGATCTAGCGGATTTTCGACGATTTTAGCCAAAGAAAAATACATTTTAGCCACCAAAAAGAATCTAGCTACTTCTAGCTACTTTTGATAATTATTTAACAAAATTACAATAAACGGCCAAGTGCGAGTAAGACTCGCGCACCAAGGATTCCGATCACACTTGGAGAGCGTAACACGTGTAATTAGGTTTCCACATAAAAAACTAAAGCATGATGTCATCCATGTAAACCAAACGGATTATTTTTTAGAAAGACAGAAATTTGCAGTTTTTCGATTTTTCCCTTTACGTGCTATAATACCTTGCTTGGTGCCAAATTTTATGATTCTAGGTCAACGGGATGTACCCTCTAGGTTTTGATTCCCTTGCGAATATCGAGCAATTTCAGCAAAATTGAGACATATGCGGTATCTTTTGATTGCGTTGACCTATAAGTTGTTTTTTTTTTACAACTTTAAGAGATCACAGACTTGAGTAATCGATATTAATTTCAACTTTATACCTCCATGCGTTTTGAGAAAAAGTCTTAACAGACGGTGAGACAGACAGACAGACAGAAATTTACAGTTTTCGGATTTTTCCCTTTACTTGTGCTATAAGACCTTCCTTCATTCCAAATTTCATGACCCTAGGCCAACCGGAAGTACCCTATAGGTTTTGATTCCCTTGCGAGTTCCACGCGAGTTCATACAAATACAGCAAAATTATGACATAATATCGCGGTATCTTTTGATTGCGTGGACCTACAGACAGACAGACAGACAGACAGACAGACAGACAGACAGCCAGACAGACAGACAGACAGACAGACAGACAGACAGACAGACAGACAGACAGACAGACAGACAGACAGACAGACAGACAGACAGACAGACAGACAGACAGACAGACAGACAGACAGACAGACAGACAGACAGACAGACAGACAGACAGACAGACAGACAGACAGACAGCCAGACAGACAGACAGACAGACAGACAGACAGACAGACAGAAAGACAGACAGACAGTGAATAGGCGTGATGCTAAGTTGCTAATTAGCTCACCATTTGTTGATCTCCGGCACGTTGGTGACAGCCATAGCGACCCCGCCCGCCAGTCTCACGAGCCGCACACACTCCGCGTCGGCCGCGGCTCGCTGGTGCCGGCGAGCGGACACTCCGAGAGTGTGCAGCAGGCCCGAGACCGCGTGACTCTCCTTCGCCGTGAAGGGGACGCCTACGTCATGGCAATGTCAAACTTTATTTTATTACTGTACAGCTTGGCAAGAAATGCTGGAAATTATACAGGGTGACATTTAATTAGCTGACCATATTTTGGGGAATGATGGGTACCATCATTATGAACAATTTTCCCCAAGAAACATATAGTCGCAAATGAAAAAAAAATTTTGTCCCTCAGAACATTGCCCCGATCAGCTGATTTCTAGTTACTATGGGAGACCCAAAATCTTTTTTCGGCAGCGACGACCTTGGGGAAAATTCTTCATAATGCTATCATTCCCCAAAATATGGTCAACTAATTAAATGCCATCCTGTAGATGATGGCAACATTTACAGACTAAAGTACTGCGTGTTTTCTGTACTCAAACGTCCAGCGTCCACAAATAGGTTTGGAACTTTATCTCAATATTGTGGGTAGGATGAAAATCGCCGTGGACTTAGGAGTACTGACATATTTGGTTCGTCATTCAACATGCAGTACCTAGTGCACTACAGTCTTCACAAAATAAAAGGCCCGTTTTGACAGTTAACGTCCATGAAGTTTTAACCCCTAACGCGTAGGTAATAGAAGCGGTTTTCCTAGGTGTAACTTGTACGCTTTGCTTACGCAACAGTTGGCTTTTATTACCTACGCATTAGGGGTTAAAACTTCATGGGCGTGAACTCTCAAAACGGGCCTTTTATTTTGTGAAGACTTTAATAATATTTCACTTATGTTGCCATTATTTTATTTCTAGATTGTAATGGATTCAATAACTAGCTAAACATTGGGCAGCGTATGGGAAAAGGCGTGACGCTATGTAATGTATGCACTAACAAAACATGAATTATTAAGTGCCGTCTATTTAAGTTGATTTTTTTGTTATTAATTTATGTGTGTGTACCATGTCCTTTGAATAAATGATTTATCTATCTATCTATCTATCTAATTAAGTTTGTTCTTGGAAAAATGTGGTGAAGTTTAGTATCTTTAACTTGGGGAGCTATTTCCTGTGTTACTATTAGTTATTCTGTGATATTATCATTTACAAACCTAAGAATGGTTTCTTATCAAAGTACTCGGCAGGCAGACCCTCGGCAATCATTTTGTCAATTTCCTGAGCCTCTTTAATGGCTGCAGAAAATCTCTCATCAGTCATAGCATTTAGGACCGGATTCACCTGAAACCGATTATAGAACCATATGAATAAAAATATTTATTTTACAAATGAAATGAGTACACAGATAGAGGACTAAACTAACTAACATAACAAATCAAGATAGTTAATAGATTGGTGACCCAAGACCTGGATTTACCACATAAACATGCTATCCATTGCAATACTGATCTCTGAAAATCTCTGACCAGCAATGCTAAGGTACAGTTCGCGCTATGTTTCCTTAGCTCGAAGGAGCTGACACATATTTCTCTCTGTCTCTCTCAGTCTTACCCTTTAGGAATGAGAGGTTACAGCTCAGAACCAAAGAAACTTGGAGAAGATTGTTAGCAGTTGTTACATAATTGACAGATATTATTGAAGGTAGCTAACTAAGTACATAACTGACTCATTTCCTGCAAGTGTATAGTAGAGGTGATTTGTTTGCACATGTCATATTGTGTTTGGCCGTGGTAGATTTAGTGTAGACGTAGACTGTTGGCCAAACATTATGATACATGTATACAC
This sequence comes from Argyresthia albistria, assembly GCA_963457715.1. NCBI lineage: Eukaryota > Metazoa > Arthropoda > Insecta > Lepidoptera > Argyresthiidae > Argyresthia > Argyresthia albistria. Next base: position 4,340,239 of record OY735268.1, on the reverse strand, counting down.
ATACACTAAAGCTCTTTGAAACTGAACAAATTATCTAAGTCGAGAAACCAATGGTCACAAAGCAAAAATATAATTTTGGGTCTTTCTTAGTAACTTGTATCAGATGATCCATTTAATGTCCTTAGGTTTTTTTTTCAATGGCAAACATGTGCCAAAAGAGGCTCTAATATCGAAGGGAGATTATCAATATGAAAATAATGAAATGGTTGACTTCCTATTGACAGGTGATGATTGTCTTTATTTATTTATCCCCACATGTTTTTCAATTCTTGATATTATGGTGCCCTACAAGGTCATATACCTAATTGAAAGTAATCTAGTATTAATAATAATGATCCACTTTGATTTCACTTACAATCTTAATCCTCTCTGCACACGCTCTCACCAAGTCTTCAGATTTCAGTTCCTTGTTTCTGATCTTTCTCGCCAAAGATGTGGCACTCTCTGCCAGAAACTTATGTTCCGCTTTCACATCTGGTATCGGCTTCCGTTCATGCCAGATCAAGGAGAAGACCAGATCAATGACCGTGTCAACATAGTATCGGAAGAGGATGAAGAGTTGTCTGATGCAATTGCACGCCATGCCATACAATATTTTGTTGCTCTTGTTTTTTTTTGTTTTGTGCTGTGGGAATTTATAATAAACGTTGTATATGTATATATGTTATCTGTGGGAGTATCTTCATCAATAGAAGTGCATCACAAAATTTTAAGGTACTTGTATAATTTTTTATAATTATTTATGAGATAGTTAGGTTAGGTTACTTATATTTTATATTACTATGTAGGTTGGTACATACTAAGTTAGCTAAAATATAGTGAAAAGCAAACGGCAAGGGAACAATGAGAAGCAATGAGAGGTATCATAGTAATGTGAATTAGTGAGCTTAAGAGTTAGCTAACCTGCTGCAGTAGCCCAGGCCGGGGTGATCTAACCAAGTTGAATTATATTACGTACCTCTTTATTCAATTTGTTGGACGTACTCATTGCAATGTAATGAAAGTTACGAACTTATTACCTTTCTGTCTCGGTGGTGGTGGGGTTTACTATGAAACCCTGATTTAGGAACTTTCTATAAATGATTTTGCTTCGTTTAGTAGTAGCAGTATATTTTGGGTCAAATTCCAATTCAAAGTTTTATTATACCTACGGCCTACGTAGCAAGGAGGAAGGTAGAGGTAAAACCAAAGAGTAAAGTAATACATATGGTAAAACTTTACTTTGGTGACATGACAACAACAAATTTTCCATTCCATACCGAAATACGAACGAAAGGTGTGAACTTTTCTGTGTTAATGATACAAACTTGAGCTCTACTTTTGTTAACATAAGGCTCCGTTTTCAACAACTAAGTTAGATTCACATTCGTTGACAGATGACAGATGAACGTTCCGAATACCTGTCGATAAGCTCTCTGCGATATTCACGTTTTTCTCGAGTTTGAGTTTATATTACTCGCTCTTCATGTGATGTTTGTTACAAATTAACTATACCAAAAGGTGGCTTGCCAATTAATTAAATTAGGTAGGTACTAATAGTTACTTAACTTAGTTTTGTTGCTGTAGCAGCAAGATAATTACACATTCTGTGAACAACTCTTCATATGATTCGTGAGATTGATGTTAGTTATTGTTCTGAGGATAGAGGCTTTATCATAGAGCCCGCTGGACGGACTGACAGACACACAGACAAACAGACAGAAGGACTGAAACAGCGCAGGCTAGGGGCTTAGGGCCAGCAGTACGAAAGCGGAACAAGACTTATCCCAAAAGTTAACTTTGACAACTCCATATTTTGTATAGGTATGTACAGGTGTAACAGAAAGGGGTGTACAAACCGAAAGAGGATTGTTAGGGACATCATTCTGAACAACTTTCATTAAGAGACCGACTTAATCAGAGCAACTTTATTTTTATTAACATAGTCCACCAAATGAAGTAGGTAGGTACATTTCGGGCCTAGCGCTCAGCTGATAAGGTGGAGTGAAAAATAAAGTTGCTCTGATCAATTCGGTCCCATCAGTCTGTGGGTCCCATAGTGAAAGTTGTTCAGAATGATGTCCCTAAAAACCCTCTTTCGGCTTGTACAATGTACACCTCTTTCTGTTACACCCTGTAGAGTTGTCAAAGTTTAGGTACCTACTCGGGTTATGCGGGTGTCTTATCCGCTTTCGTGGCACTTATATTAGGGTAGGTTTGAATAGGTGCTCTCCAATGATACCTACTGTCCTATTTTTAGGCACATCTACTCAGTACGGGGCCATTGTTTTGGCAAGTCGGGGCGGGACCCGACTATGATACTCGGCGTTTGACTTGGCGGGAGAGAGAGAGGGAGAGAGAGAGCGAGACGAGACCCGACGCACGTTCCAAAAATATGGCCCGGGACTGTAGGTACCTATAATACATCATTTCATTATACAATGCTACTGGAAAAATAATGATCTTGGTATCAGTACACTGATCTGAGTACCTACCTACAACGTACAGAAGGTTCAATGTATTTTTAACTCCCGGAAAGTGACTGGCCAACGTTTGTCTGTCTCTAAAGTCTGTCTTTTTGTGAGAGAAGAGCGAGACACACACACGTAAAAGCTGGCCAAGTTACATTCTAGGAGTTATAAAATTACCGAATAACAAGTTTAAAAGAAAATAATAGGGAGCATGTATTAATTGCTTGGGCTTGGATTAAAATTATGTGAGAAAAGATAATTTTTGACGACAATATTAACGTTTATATTAATCGGCGCGCCAGCTTGGTTTTTATCCACATCCCTGGGAAAGAAAAACATGCGTTTGATTTCACATTGTCTCTTTCAAATACTAACCACCCCGATCAGATTCAAATACTAACCACCCCGATCAGATTCAAATACTAACCACCCGATCAGATTCAAATACTAACCACCCCGATCAGATTCAGAGTATAGTACCTAGTTACCCTATGACTCGCATTCGAAATAGTGGGCGGTCGACTTGCTAGACGTTACAATAAAAAGTTACTTGAGTAACTATCACAACACCATATTAATTGGTAAATTGGTATGAAGAAGTTGTCTATAGAAAGATGCTCGTGATTAGTGTTAACTTGCGTTTTATCTGTCGGGCCTAAGGGTGCAGTTGAGATAGTGGCGGTTCTTACATCAAGGTCTGTTTTCTGCGTCCAAGCTTTGTTCTTTCAACAGTTTTTAGTCGTTTTCCGGGGCTTTCTTCGGTGTTTTCTTCTATGTCTGCTCCAGCTCGTCCCGACGACTCTGCTTTTTTCTGCCGAATTTGGTCGTCCTCTGACAAGGAGCCATTCTTGGACGTCAGTCTTCGATAACGATGACCATTGTTGTTCAGAAGCAGCAAATGGATCGGATCTTTTGTTGGATCTAACTTATATTCGATTGTATCTAGAAGGGAAGGCGTAATGATGGTCAGAAGATTCTTAAAAGAATGTCACCAGAGACTATATATCCAATTGACTGCGCCTGCGGGGGAATGCGGCTCGCCAAACGTTAGTTGTATTCAACGTACGCAACGCAACCTATGTACGATGACGGGCCGCCAGACAGTTTCGCAGCGGCTGACCAATCACAGCTCTCTTACCTCGTCCCCCGCCGCCCGTAAATTGGCGAGTTGTGTTTCAAAGGAAAATGTATCTATGCGCTCTCCACTGGATAAGTGCTCCCTGAGTGTCACGCTTCTACTAAAGTAGTTAGGGTGGATGGAAATGTTAGGTGTGTGGAACCGTGGAACAAACTTTACATGAAATAGTCTTTGCTTACGAACCGACCATAGTAAAGCAATGGAGTCAAACGGTTGTGGTGCTTACCCCCGTTCTTAGTTTTTGGCAACTCCTCACTGGCAAGAACACTCAGAAGTAACACGACAAAAGTGACTACAACCATCATTTTTATGGTCTAAACAACCAGAAATAATTTTATTATATAATTATACAAATAGGTACCAAACTAAAGAAATATTTTAGACAACGTATGATGTGCGTCAAATTCTGCAAAAGGATGTCTTGTGTTGATTCTAAGTATTAGCTTTATTAATCTGTGGTATTAGATCCTTGACCTATCTAATGCAAATGTTGCTAATTCGGATCAGGGTCAAGCAAGATGCAATAAAAACTTGTTGTTTTACATAATATTGTGGGTTTTATAAGCTTAAGTTGCTGTAGCGGCAACAGATATCATTCTTGAAGATTTACTCTACCTAAACCTAAATATACTTACGTGTAGTAGGTACAGTACCGCCCACTCACCTGAGACGGACGGACAAAGGGTCCCTTTTGGCACCCTGCCCAAAGCTAAGCGAGCGAGTGACAGCACAGCACAACATTTTCATTTGAGTGTCCGTCAAACTGCGTTGTCGGATATCGATTGTGCATTTGTGCACAAGGCCAAAGTAAAATGTAAAAAAAAAACACGAAAAGAATACATAAGTCTCATTTATTTCAGTACATTACAAGCCATGATGGCGCCTCCGAACTGGGTCTCCAGATATTTGGCGACGCTCAGACAGAGCGCGTCGTTGTACGGCGCCGCGACCACTTGGATGCCGAGCGGCAGACCCTCGCTGTTGGTGCCGAGAGGTACCTGGGAACAATAAAATGTCTACAAACGTAGGAACATACAGTACGGGGCCATTACTTTGGCACGTCGGGTCTAGTCTCGCTCTCTCCCGCCAAGTCAAACGCCGAGTATCATACTCGGGGCACGTCAGGCCCCGCCGCGCTCCGAACGTGCCAAAACAATGGCCCCGTACTGTACCTGGCTTCGTATACCCGATACCCTAACTAAGCTGTGTCGTGGGAACCATAGAAACAGCTCCATCACAAACATGTAAACATCTAAGACATCGGGATTTGGAACACTGACCTCTCGTTTGTGACAGACAGTACCGGACTCTCCCGTTATGCTGTCCAGTCTCGGGAAACGGAATACATGGTCGGAATGCAAAATAATAGCCAAGGGACGGAGAAAAATAGAGAAGAGTCATACATATATGACGGGTAAGAAGGAGGGGGTATCCGTGGTAAGAGGGGTAAATGGATCGAAGAGCTTTCTCTGTTAGCAGATGATGTCCATGTATGCTGCTAATGTGTAAGAGCTCCAAGCCGGATACTCTACCTGAGTGGCCGGACATTTGAGAGCGTTGACGAGCGCCCAGTAAGCGAAGTTGTAGGGCCGCAGGAAGCACGAGTAGTGGTAGGGCGCTGCGTGAGGGGCGCTCGGGAATAGCAGCACGCCATTGTCGCCCAGCTTATTCTGAACAACAAGTAACATCATCATGACAATGCAATGACCAAGAGAAAGTCAGTGTGTGTCGGTGTTCAGTTGACATCGCCGACACTGCTGGGGCCCGATGCTGCTCTGAGAAACGCACTTATATTGGATCGCTATCGCATCTAAAACACCCAAAATGGCGTCATTTGGTATGCTCCTAAAGAATCGCAAATAGATCGTAAATAGATTGCAAGCAAATCGTATACGCTTTGCTTGCAATCGTATACGCTTTGCTTGCAATCTATTTACGATCTATTTGCGATTCTTTAGGAGCATACCAAATGTTGCCATTTTGGGTGTTTTAGATGCGATAGCGATCCAATATAAGTGCGTTTCTCAGAGCAGCATCGGGCCCCTGGGCATCAGTGGATGAGGTTACAGGACCGCATTAAAGTTTCATCAACAGTGCTACCGTGCTATTTCAAAGGCTATCAGAAGCCTATCAGAAGCATATCGCTAGCTTTCCAATGGCAGAAAATGGCGTCATATGGTATTTCGTCAGGAAAAAAATACCATTATGCAGGGTGTGTCATTCAAATCAGTCAGTATGGGAAATTCTGAAATTATAAGACATACGAAGATCTGTTCATAGGAACCATGTCATCGATTTTAATAAGAACACAAACTGCATTCATACATAATAAAAAAAACTGTACTCAGCTCGGGAATCGAACCCGGATGTTTTGAAAAACAAAAAAAACTTACATTATTTCTATTTAGATATCGATTGTGCGTATTAAGCAGTAAATGGCTCTATGAAACATGATGTCTAAAATAAAATTAATAAAATGTATTGTTTCCACATACTTTAATTTATTTTAGGTACAAACAACCATAGAAACAATTTGACATGCCTGAACTTGTTGAATATTGTAACGGTGGTCACTTCGAAGTTCGAACACCTACTAAAATGTAGCACCTATGTGAAAAAAATGCATTTTATTTATTTTAGACATCATGTTTCATAGAGCCATTTACTGCTTAAGACCTACACAATCGATATCTAAATAGAAATAATGTAAGTTTTTTTTTTCAAAACAACCGGGTTCGATTCCTGAGCTGAGTACAGTTTTTTTTTAAATGTATGAATGCAGTTTTTCTTCTTATTAAAATCGATGATATGGTTGATCTTCGTATGTCTTATAGTTTCAGACTTTCCCGTACTGACCGATTTGAATGAGACACCTTGTATTAAGACCTACACAATCGATATCTAAATAGAAATAATGTAAGTTTTTTTTTCAAAACAACCGGGTTCGATTCCTGAGCTGAGTACAGGTTTTTTTAAAATGTATGAATGCAGTTTTTTTTCTTATTAAAATCGATGACATGGTTCCTAAGAACAGAGGCTTCGTATGTCTTATAGTTTCAGACTTTCCCATACTGACCGATTTGAATGAGACAGCCTGTATAGGTCTTCCCAGCCAGACATTAATACTAAATCAAGCGATGTTTCTGATGTGCCAGCGAGCGCAAGGGCAGCGTTCTTTAGACAACATCGAGATGTCTGTTACAGAGGTATTGGAGAGAGGGATTTCTTATATTAAAATGTAGAACGTACAAACAAATCCTCCTTCAGTTGTTTGGTGAGTGTCTCCCCCCACTCTCGGTTCGGCGCCGGTAGAGCCTGGATCTCCGTCAGCCGCACCACCGCTGACAGGCAATGGTGACTCATGCCCAGCAGCTGGTGATAAAAGCACACAATGTTATTTTAATGGTCCTTTTCACCTTTGTTGCAGGAGCTCCAGGCTGGGTGTGAGTCCAGATTTTCTCAAACAAGTGGCAATCTAGGAGAGAGTATTCTGGAGTCAGTACTCTGATTCAGAGTCTGAATTCCCGTATTGTGAGTACATCCATAGAATTGTTACAGATCAGCAACATGAGCCTCTACCATGTTTCACTCCTGGGTCCTGATATTGCTGAATGGTTGCTATGTCTTCTTCCATTTCTGCAGTGTCAGATCGATCTCTGATAGACCCATGGTAACACACTAAATACTCCAAGACGATGTCACCCAGTTATACAGTACCTACCAGATTATCTAATCTTGGGCCAACCCACTTCTGTCTTCGCCTCGATACATCAACGGCGGAGGTTAGGAAATGGGTTAGTAGTGTGGGTGTCAAATACAAGAAACTATGAAGCATATCACACACACCAAGCAGACAGAGGTTGCAGCAACCGCCCCGCTCACAATTCGCTTGAGAGGTAATACAAGTAAGAGTGAGAGAGAGTAATAGCCCCTCCAGACTGTGGAAGTCTGGTGTACGTCTTGGGGTCTAGTTTATATTATACGTCTCAGTGAGTGTCGACAGCACACTGAAGCACGTCACACGTCGACGCACACACAGAATTGGAGGTCGTGTGGATCTACTGTGTGGAAGGAAAAATCCACTTCTACATCCACGAATGTGAAAAACACAACCCCTGTAGTCTGGAGACCGCTTTGAGGTGAATTGTGCAGCTAACTTACCTTTTTGGCCAACTCAGTGCACCACCTGGCCTCGCCCCTCCCGTTATTGAACAACAATGCGAAGTTGTCCGGCTCCTGCGTCATCCAGTAGTTCCACAGACTGTACATGTGGTCGAGGGCCGCATGGTAGTACGGCTGCGGCATGTTGGCCGTTGAGGTTACCTCTTGTGAGATTTTAGTTACGACTCTGCGAAAGATTTGTTATTTTGAATTCTTTACTTCGATAAGAGGCCACTCTCTGAGGTCTGCGGCGACAAACTGGCTTTATTGTATGCAAATAGGGATGTTTTTGTAATCAAACCGTTTGTGATCTTCACAGTGAAGTAACTCTGTATTTTAGATTATTTGTGAAAGAATTAAGGAATATTGACTTACTTGGTCATAACAGTCTTCAACTCTGGTCTAATGCTACTGACCATACAGTCATTGCTGTTTTCCACAAAGTAGAATTTCACGTCCTGTAAATTAAACAAAACCATTATTTAAGTAACTACCTTATGGTCTTTGACATGAGTACGCTTAGCATGCATGATAAAACTTACCTTGATATCAATAGCCCGATCCAACTTGAGTAGGCTAGCCTTATCCCCAGCTACGATCTTGGTCAATGGAGCCAAGTCGTCGACATGCTTCGATATGAAACCAAGAGCAAACATGGAGTCTTCCTGGCCCTCGCGGAACAAGACTCCTCTCAAGTTTGTGGTATTTGCCGTTGGATGGTGCCCGAACATACCGCAGTAGAATGCCGGCATACGAGTTGAGCCACCAAGATCTGAGCCTGGAATAAAGGAAAAATTACAATAGTTTGGGCTTCGAGAGGTTCTGGCACGGATCTACCGCATCAGGAACCCACTCAGGTGTAGTGAAAAGGGTTTTCTTGCGAAAATCGTTTGGATACCACTTGATTGATGATGGATACGAGAAGACGCGAAGATTTAATGAGGATACAGCTAGCTCAAGCAACTATATACGAGCTTACTACTCATGATTGAGTTGAATCTCGTAACTAGGTCGTAACGTAAGGGAGGTCTGATATCCAATGGATTTTCTGCTTCTGCTGCTGGTGATGATGATGATGATGATAATGATGAGAACTTACACAAGCTGATAGGAGTGGCGTAACTAGCCGTAAGAGCAGCCTCGGCCCCGCTGGAGCCTCCGGGGCTTCTGCCGGGATGGTGAGGGTTGTTTGTCTGTCCGTACACCATATTCCGCGTTTCTTGCCTGAAATCGTGTAAGGTAACTAAGGTAGAGCCCGGAAGAAAAGAAATCCTACCTAAACTATTATAAACCCGATATATTTACCTATTGAAGTGATAGCTATAACTACTAGGCGAACATTTGGATGGCAGTGACGAATTAGCCCAACCGTCAAGAGAGCGTAATTTCGGAGACACGCGTATCCGAAATTACGCATTCGTCACTTCACTACCAACTTACACGGTTCTTATAGTTTTGTGTGTAAGATGTAAGTGGGTACACCAAGCATATAATGACGAATACGCACTGCGCGGACATTAACGAAAATTCTGAAAAATTACCGGTGGTTTACCAACTCTCAAGAAAAAAGTTGCAGCAGTCTTACCATATCAACAGCTCAGGCAGGTTAGTAGCAGCCACAGGAATGGCTCCAGCCTCCCTCATCCTCTTCACGGCCTCGCTGTCCTCATCAGCCCGCTCCTCCCTTCGTGACCAGAGACCCAGGGTCATGTGGCAGCCCTTGAGGGCTTGACTCTCCTTGGTTGTGAAGGGTACACCTATGAATAGGCGACCAGAGGTACAGGTGATACAGTGGCGTACAGAGAAGAGACACAGTAAATTTGCTACCATAAGTTTCGCCGTTTAACCTATAGTCTATATTCGTGATAAGAATGCAGTGGAGTCATCACTGTCCGGCGGCCTAGCCACGCCCCGTAACCAACCAAATCGTTTCCAATTATCAAGCCAAGTTCACAGTGACCAGTTGAAGGCAAACTTTCGAACGCGACGGTTGTGTCCTGTCCTAAATTTTAATTTCACTGCATTCTTATCAATCTTATCATGCATGGACTGTAAGTGACTTGGCAAAAGTTAAATGCAGGTGGGATATGCCTTCGTAAGCATAAGATTCTATGGTAGATTGCATTGCAAAATACGTTACAGTTTAGACCTGAACACACATAAACTGGCCCCCGATGAATCGTATGCCAATTGCTATGAAATAACGGTTTGTAGCCGGGCGGGCGCGGCACAACTCGGCGTCCGTCGCCGCCAAGCCTAAACCGGAATTCAGCGCCCTCGCTATTGCAATTGGCATGCGATTCGTTTGTTGTATTGGGGGCCTGATACAATTAGAACAAGAGACATTCGAAAGACTGCACCATTGATCGAGGTCACATCTGCGGGCTCTGTAATTTTACAAATATCTTGTATTGTTTTACCAAGGAAGGGTCTGGCCAGGTCTTCAGGAGTTAAGCCAGCAGCGATCCTCTGGTCCACCTCTTTCGCCTCCGCTAAAGCTGCTTCATACCTCTCATCTGCGATGGCGTTGATGATTGGATTCACCTGGAAATATATAACTTATTGTCAAACGCTAATTATTAAACGTTTCTAATTAACGCTCCAAACTGTACTCCAAAGTCTCCAAACCAATGGGTTTCTACTGTTTCTTTCTATCGGAAGGAGGGTAAGGTACCTACCCTACCTACCTAATACGTTAACATTATACTTAGTTACTTACATAAATATTGTATGCATTAGGCGTCAAAAATAATTTTAGTCTTTAGATACTAGTTTACACCTAGGTACCCATTCCGACTCTTATGGTAGTTACCTAGCTAATTTATGCATAGGTATTTGTTTGTAACAAAATATGCATATAAAGTGCCTAAAAACTTAAAATGGCCAATGCAAGCTGCGTGTTCATCGCATTTAAACGAAACGAAAGTTGTTTTACGCCGAAAACAAGATCATTAAGATTACACAATGTCTGCAAGTTAAAACAAACTGCATTGCAAAATAAATAAATTTTAATATTCAGGTAGTGAGCGGGTTTACTACATATAAGTACATTTACATTATTCTGTATTGTATTGTACGGCGGTGATGTGACTATACATAGGTATATACGGTGCACTGTCTTGCAACTTGTCGCTGCAACTTGTTGCATGCAACCTGCAACCTGCCTACTCACGATGCAATCTACCTGCAATCTGTTGCAAGGCAACAAGTTGCAGCGACAAATCACGAGACAGATTGCATCGTGAGTAGAGAGCCCTTTACAGTTATCGACCCACCGCTACTTTATCTCTACACTACACCTTTTGTACATACTACATGATACTACCTAATATTATATGATCATTTGTACAATCAGACGGTCATTGACCTTCTGCCTCCTAATGGCTACAATTTGACATATAGGTACTTACATTTATTTAGCTCACATTTACGCCGTCATCACATCACGTAGCTACGCCATCCATCATACAATGTTTACGACTTTCTTAAAGTTTGTAAGGAGTTTACCCTGAACATCTAGGGCACATGCCATCTTGGTAATTCAACAAACACTTGCCAAAAACCAATTAATATCTTCGGGAATAACTATACCAAACGTCATCATCGCCTGAATTCATCTACCCACCATTTTGATTCTCTCCACAACAGCCTTCACCAGGTCCTCAGACCTAAGCTCTCCACCCTTGATCTTCCTCGCCAGGGTCGTCGCACTCTCAGCTAGGAAGCCATGCCTCTTCTCCAGGGCTGGCACCACCAGCTCCTTCTTGCCATCCCACACCAGAGAGAAGAAGAAGTCTATCAGATAGTCCAGATAGGTGCGGATGAATGCCAGGAAGGCTTTCATTGCCTTGCACATGTCCGCGGGTTCGCGAACGCTGGATAGAAAATGTGACCGGTGAATTGGGAGTCGGACCGACATAAACGGTTCCGTATCTATCTTCGTACAGTCATCCAAGCAGATACCTCACCTCTTGTCACATAAAATTATGTGTCTGGGGAGTCAGTCATCTGCTTGGCTGACTGTACAACAATAAACACAAAAGAACACGTCTCTTGAATTTATTAAATTGCCTGTAGTTGATTATTGCACACATATGTACATACAGTCTGTGATTTTAACTCTCTATTTATAACGGTTCATGATACAGCTGTTTCTCTCTGTTTCTGTTCTGTCTGATGGTGATCGGTCGAAAAATTTACCACAAGTAACCACAACCTAACCGAAATTCGACTCTTCCGGCTTTGGAATGAGCTTCCTTGCACTATTATAGGTCCCACACTTTTCTAGAGAAACGTATAAAGAGCACTACCTCTCACTTTCTTAAAAGTTTTTGTATTTATTTATGTGAAGTATGTATGTAGTAGCATTTAGCGTTTTTTTTTCTATATTTATAGGTATTTAACTTATTCTTGTGTATTTTATTTAAATTAAGTAGTTATTGTGCACTGCCTTCCCTTTCATTATACATTTTCCTTTCACGCCTGGTTTGCTGGAAGAAATTTCTTTTTAGAGATAAGCTCGCCTTTGTACATGAGCTTTCTATTAATGTAACATATAAATTGTTGTATGCAATAAAGAATTGTGTAATAAATAATTAATTACAGTATGGTAGGTACCGAAAAAGTAGAAGATTTTGTCGGTATAACGATTAAATAAAAAATTAACCTCTCTCTCTAGGCTAGGCAGCTAGGAAAAAACGGATGCTCATTGTTTCTGAATGATTAACTAGTAGTTACAGTTTACTTGAATCTGAAAATATATTGTTCTAGCTAGCTAGTGCATAGATTAATAAAGAGTTAGGAAGTTGGCTAGTGTTAAAGTCCCTCTTTGATCAATCAACTTCACCAAGGATGGCGCAACGCAATAACTCTTGATGGGGAATGGATTTGCATGTCTCTCTGCTATGCAAAATGTGCAATCTGCAAAATTATCCTGCATCATTACATCAGTGAAAGTAGGTAGCCTAAATTCATACAACACTAACTAAGCTATTTAAAACTTATAAATAGCCACGCATATTGAATAAGAGTTACAGCTAAAATGTAAAACTGGTTGTCAGCATAAAAATGTGCTTGGGCCGGTCTTGGGCAGTTACATTACAGCCCACGATGTTTTACTGCTCATTAAAAAACTCGATCCGATGAGCTACGACGAGGCAGGTTTTTTTTTAAAACTAATAAGTTGTTTGTTACTTCTCTATGGAAATGGTACCATGAATAACCTTGGATGGGCAAAATACATGAAATTATAATCCATAATTATACTTTAGCTCCTGGCTGTCTATCTCTGTCCTACGGCGCCGCTTGGATTAACTTTTTATTAATAAGGAGGGGGGGGGGAGGGCTTTTTAATACACTCCTACTCCTACCCAAAATGGCACCTTTCTTGTTATTTTAGAACCACTGAACCGAGTTTTATAGAACTTGGCTAAGATCCATAGCAGGGAAGTCCACTACCATCAGAAATCCGCATCAGTCAGAATCCGTCTGACTGACCCCAAGCTGCTATACTACTATAGGTATACGGAGTCGGAACTCGGATCGGACAGACACACAAACGCACACACACAGACGGACGCATAAAAATTATACCACCTCTCTTTTTTCACCAGTAAAGTTTTTAGAATGTTGATTGTCACAGGAGGGCGATTATTTTTCGGTAAATGAGATGAATGATGATCCCCAAGTAGGTAGTTAAGGTTATTCACACGGAGATAAAGCGGTAATACCTTCCAATCTAAGTACCATTCTGATAAAATCTGAACCGGCCATTTGCTATTTCATAAAGCAAGGCAAATAGGCAATAGGCAATTCAAAAGGCAAGTGACAGATGACCTATGCTAATCCACGACACAGGCTGTTTGCACTAATTACTCTAGTAATTAACTAACATTTTTAATTATATGTTATCTTCCAAGCATTGTGCGTGCAATCTAACAGCACTGCGTCCTCTCTGAACTTTGTTTTTATCGAAGGTGTCGAGTTCTATAACTTTGAAATTATGATTAAAAAGCACAGACTTCAATAGTAGTAATTGTATATATCGATGTTAAAAAGGTTGTTTGTTGAGATCCCTATACAAGTAAGTATACAATACAACAAGTCTTGTAGACAGAACCTAAGTTAGGAAAATAGCCTCGGACACAGCTCAGACACGAATTATAAACTACAGTTAAATTAATCCTATCTTAAATCTACTCTCGTCTCTATTAATTTACCTGCGGGTTTTTCAATAATATAAATCGATCAATCGATTAAAAATCCTCGAAAGCACAAAATAGCGCCACTACGAACGGTGGGTGAACGCGGACTGCGGTTTGTGGCGAAGCGAATTGGCGATTGTTTCATAATCCTGACCTACCTGACTTTGTGCGTAAATTGTGGTGCAAAGGCCGGTTCTCATTACTACGAGTATAGTATAAGTAGGTACTCTAAAACCTAACACCTAAACCTAACTTAACTCAGTTATAGATTGCTACGGCGATGGGGTAGCCCTCTGTCGCAGGCTAAGCATGGTGCCTATTCCACCCCGTATGGAAATTGGTGTGACGCTACGGTTTTGTTTGTTTGTTTTCAAAGAGAGGAGTAGCAGACAAATTACTTATTTGCTCTAAAACCTCTAGACTGAGGCTTTCCCTCGGGCCTTGCGCGACTTGCGCCACACTCCACACAGTAGTAGAGACTCTTATGCTAAGATTATTACATTATTTACTTTTTGTTTTCAGATTAGCTATATTGTGCAATATTCTTTATGGATTATTGTTTTGGGAAGTCCAAGAACTGGTACTTAGTGCTAAACGATGATTATGAATATTCAAAGGTCATAAGATCCTATCACCCAGCATGCGCCTAGGCCTTAGGGTGATTAATGTTACCGTCTAATGACGGCAATCAGCTCTAAGGTCTCTCTTAACCGGGTGAATGACCGCCATAGATGAGACAACTGTCAAAGGAGCTGAGAGACAGATTATTTTATTAAGGGTAAACTAAACTACAATCATACTAAACTAAACTAAAATTACAAACCTCCGTCCCTTCTTTCCCAATTCAAAAAGGGGTAAGCAAGGCGATCCGCTTTCCCCTGAACTCTTCACGAGCACCTTGGAAGAAGTTTTTAGAAAAGTAACACCAGATTGGGAACAGAAAGGCATCGAAGTTGGGGAAGCAAGGTTAACCAACCTTCGCTTTGCCGACGATATCGTGTTATTTTCTCGTTCTGCAGGAGAGCTACATAGATGCTACAACACCTAAGCATGGCAAGCCTCGAGGTGGGACTAAGGATGAATATGTCAAAGACCAAGGTCATGACAAACAGCACAAAGAGGTCGAAAGACGAATTGACAATGCCTGGAAAAGTTATTGGTCCATGAAAGAGCTCATGAAGGGAAATCTCCCTCTTACTCTGAAGCGACAACTGATGGACATGTGCATTCTTCCCATCCTTACCTACGGAGCTCAAACTTGGTCTTTGACTGACATCCAAAAGTTTAGACTCGAGGTTTGCCAGCGAAATATGGAGCGCAGTATCTTGGGGGTCCGGTTGCTGGACCGTGTCCCGGAACACCGAGTTGCGCTCCAAAACTAAAATAAAAGACGTAGCAGAAAAAGCGGCCGAATTGAAGTGGGACTGGGCCGGCCACGTTGCTCGTATGCACGTATGCAACCGGACCGATGGACCAAGCAAATGACACTCTGGGTCCCAAAAAACGCAAAGCGAGGCGAGGTCGAGGCCGCCCTAGAAAACGTTGGAGCGACGAGCTGAGGGACCACAACAAGAACCTGGTGGGAATCGGCCCAGGAGCGAGATGCGTGGAAACGGGGAAGAGAGGCTTTTGCCCAGCAGTGGGATGCTAGCCTATGGCTAATAATAAAATAAATAATTAAACTAAACTATGTCTATTCGTGATAAGAATGCAGTGAAATTTAAATTTAAATCTGATAACACACACTCACAGGACAGGACACAACCTTCGCGTTCGAAAGTTTGCCTTGATTGATCACTGTGAACTTGGCTTGATAATTGGAAACGATTTAATTGGTTACGGGGCGTGTCTAGGCCGCCGGAAAGTGATTATGACTTTACTGCATTCTTATCACGAATAGACTTGTGGGGATACTTTTAGTTTTGACTACTGTTAGCCATGAATTATGTTGTTAATCATCAATCAACAAATAGATTTCTCTCCTTCTGAATCATTCGGATAAAAAAGAACAATACATACTTAGGTGTACCTAGCTAGTCTAGCTACTACCAGCCTAAAGATTTTGATAGAGTGGTCAAATGTAACAGGCGACTAATTGAAGATTAGTTCACAATAGCGGCACGTCATTGGGTTACGAAACCGGTCGTATGTTATTTATGCACGAACGTTAACCCCTTGAACTTAACAATACATAATCATTTCAGATAGGTATCTTTATCTTTTTTGGAGTATCGAGTCAAGTGCAGACAGTGCAGTTAGCATCTCAGCAGTGTAGTTGACCTAACTCAATCAATCAATCGTGTCGTGTCGATTTAAGTCTGGGGTAAGCACAGACTTCAAGGGGTAAGTCAGTAATTAGTTAGGTATTGATGGGTAACTAGGTACTTATATTGATAGATCTAGAACTTTCGAGTTATTAGGTCGGCCAGTGCAGGTGGTATTGTGTAGGATAGGAGGTGTCGCCACGATAGTTGTCAGGCCCTGTTTACCCAATACTATTATAGGCACAAACACAAAACACAGAACTGTTCACTCTCTCGTTCGTTTGTATTGTTAAATGAATAAAAACCCTTCAAGCGATTCCTTGTTTAATTACCTAGATACCTACCTAATGTAAAAGTTAATCAATACATTTACTATTTTTTCTTTGGGAGGTCAAGTTCCAAAGTAAACTGGAGCTAGGAGAAGCACCAATTTGAGAATTTGAGGTTTTTTTTTTTAAAATTAATATTACTAATTGTCTTAGTAAAAATATGCAGGGTGAAATTAAATTAGCTGACCATATTTTGAGGAATGATGGTACCCATCATTGTGAACAACTTTCCCTATGAAACATATGGTCGCAAATGAAAAACATTTTTCGTCCCCCAGTACATTGCCCCGCTCAGCTGATTTCAAGTCAGTATGGGAGACCCAAATTTTTTTTTCTTTTGCGACCATATGTTTCATAGGGAAAGTTGTTCACATTGATGGGTACTATCATTCCCCGAAATATGGTCAGCTAATTAAATGTCACCCTGTATAACTAAAGTCTTCACAAAATAAAAGGCCCGTTTTGACAGTTCACGCAAGGTTCACTCTTATGAAGTTTTAACCCCTAATACGTAGGTAATACAAGCCAACTGTTGCGTACAAGCAAAGCGTACAAGTTGCACCTAGGAAAACCGCTTCTATTACCTACGCGTTAGGGGTTAAAACTTCATGGGCGTGAACTGTCAAAAAGGGCCTTTTATTTTGTGAAGACTTTACACGCGTGTAGGTAGGTACATACCATTCTATTTTACAAATAAAAAATATTATGACACAATTAAAACTATTGGCACCTGAGATTGGCACTTACCGTTTTCAGCCCCGCCGTGAAAATTTTCTTCTGGGAAATTCACTCACCTACAACATGGGTCATTCGGGTCATTCAGATAGAAAAGGAAGTTGCCCGTGGACGGGAAAACAAAAACAAGGTGAAGAAATGCCAATGAATGAATTCGTATAAGACTTCGTAAACTTTACAACTGTCATGCTTGCGATTGACAGTTGACAGTTGACTTGACACTTGTGTTTTCTTGGCCATTCTTAGGGACACGGTATCGAAACAAAAGTATCGATACTGTACTCATATGATGTATCGAAAAAAAAGTATCGATACGGTATCGGTATCTGTATCAAAAGTATCGATACTTCTAGGTATCGAGTACTTTTACGTAGAAAAAAATAAACAGCTGAATGGTCTGGAAAATGACAAACTTTTACGTAAATCTTCATACTTTATATATTTTGAAATAAAACAAGACAAGAAATAAATCAATCATGCATTTAAATTTCTTTTTTTAAATAACATTAACAATATATACACCGTGAATTTTAAGACACTCTGAAGCCGAAACCTGGTTGGTGTAGACCATCGAAACTTTTGAGTGGTCCCACAATTTTCCAAATCGGGTTAAAAAAAACTCGAAAATTGAGTCAACTTTTAGGTAAAAGATTATTCAATTTTCTAGTTTTCTAAGAAAGAACTCGAGTTTTCGAGTTTTTTTCACCCGATTTGGAAAATTGTGCCACCACTCGATAGTGTCGACGGTCTACACCAACAAGGTTTCGGCGAGTGTCTTAATATTCACTGTGTATAATTACACTTTTTCATAGGCATAATTTTAAATTCACAGCCAAGAACTTATCTATCACCTATCAATTTATTGACATCAATTAAATATTTTTTACATTAAAATAATTCTTTCACTGCAAATTAACAATTTGTTCAACAAAATTAGTGCTAAAAATAATTCGAAAATGTACACCAAATCTATCTTAGTACACTTTTACCTCTAGTTCTCGACTCGAAAAATTGTTAATTGTGCAGAAATATTTTATTCATATCAAATATACTGATTGCACAGCAAATATACCGATTGCACAGACAATTAACCACGAACGAGAGTTTTTTTTTCAATTTTACGGCTCTGGATCCTGGTCCTTTAGCCGAAGAGCGAGAGAGAGTATCTGTGTGAAGGCGAGACGACGCGCGGCAGGTTGTGGGGCGCGGTTGGATTGGATTTTAGTTCCGTCATGTTGTTAGTCATAGACTAGAATCGATACTAACTATAAAGTACTCATATCGGTAAAGAATCGAAAAAAAAGTATCGATGCCAAAAGTACTTGGCATCGGAAAAGAAGAATCGATTCCACCTAAGAATCGATCTTTTTTTCGTGTCCTAGTGTTAGCTAAACATCGATAGTTTGGGATTTCGATAGTATCGATGGTTTTACGGAAAAACTATCGATAGTATCGATAACTATCGATAGTTTTGTTCATATATTCTGATTATTTTTCTATTATCCTAGCTAAGGCTATTCGCTAAGGCTTAAAATATTTTTCTACTATCGATAGTATCGATAGTAGAAAAATATGTGTCTTAGTGGTAGAGGCCAGTTTTAACAGAAAGAAAGAAGAGTCTTGCAGCTAGACAAATAAATAAGGGTGAGTTATGTATGTCAATATGAACCTCTACTATTATTTCACATATAAAAGACAGTGGGGCCAATTCTCTAGGGCACACACACTAAAATTACTTGACAATATTAGCTCCGACGCTCTTACGCGGTTGCCATAGATTTCATTTTCGAACTCACTTTTGAATTAGTTCATCGGTACATTAAAATAATTCAAAAGTAAGTTTGAAAATGAAATCTATGGCGACCTCATAAGAGCTGTCGGACTTAATATTGTCAACTAATTTTAGTAAGTGTAACCTAGAGAATCGGCCACAATGTGACGTGATGACGTTATCTGATCAGTGATCACAATGACTTGTTATGAAATAACAGGAAATAAATTGGGTCACAGCTATTTATATTGCCAAATTTTCGAAGTTCTGAGCGATAAAGGCCTTGCAGATGGCTTGTAGAGAGTTGTACAAAGTTTGGTCTTTCCCTGTCATCGCTGCGTAAAAAAGCGAGGTAGTCCGGGGATTCCCCGCTAGTAAATAGCAAAAAAAAAAAAAAACGATAGTATCGATAGTTATATCAAGCTATCGATAGTATCGATAGTAGAAAAACTATCGATACTATCGATAGACTATCGATGTTTAGCTAACACTATCGTGTCCCTAGCCATTCTTTCTTCTGTGTTTGCTGAAAAATCTTGCAATCATTTTCGTGGTTTTCCCAGAGGAAACCCAGAACAAGGAGTCAGAAATGGGCAACGCGAGTGCCACAGCAGTGAAGGTGGCAGAGCCACCGGCGCCTGCCAGCTCTGAAAAGAAGTTGAAACCTTGCTGCGCGTGCCCCGAAACCAAGAAAGTACGGGATGCATGGTGAGGTTATGTTTTTGTTCGTATTTATTACGTAATTTAAGCATGATCGCATGCTTGGGGTGGTTATCATGCGGTGATAATTACGTATTACATTTAAAACATGGTCCTATGTGAATGACAAGGCAGGCAGTTAAAAAAAAGCTGCGAATATTAAGTTTTCTACTTCCTTGATAAAAAACGTAATACTAACACTCTGAACAGAAGAAGCAGAGCCTCCAATATTTACAAATACACGCTCACACCTTTTCCCGGAAGAGGGGTAGGCAGAGCCTAGACCTCCATTTGCTACAATCCTGCCCGCAGTATACTGTCAATAAAACCAATGAAAGAATTTTGCCAATTGCAATTTTATACTATACCTATGATTTGAGTATAGTCGGCATCCAAGTCGGCAAAATAAGTGACATAAAACAACATGCATGATGTCAGTGAAATGAAAATACTTTAAAAAATTGTTTAGATCTTATTTGAGTATGGTAACAGTGCCCTTACTTAGTGCATGGTTGACTTTACATGTTCAAAATCAAAATCTTGCTAAGTTAGGTGTTAGACTACACTTAAATGTTTTACCCTCTCGCTCGCAGGTCTATTGTTGCTATTGTTAGTTTGGCCCATGTGTGTCTTGACTCAAGCGAACCGATTAATAAACTCAGTTTGTATACCAACTCACCAAGCATCTGGACTTTAAATTGAATCTGTTTCTTTTTCAGCATTATAGAAAACGGGGAAGAGAACTGCGGACCACTGATTGAGGAACACAAAGCTTGCATGCGGAAGATGGGATTCAACATCTAAGTCATATTTCACTAAAATAGGTAACAAATTCCATTATTTAATTGCAAAACAAAAAATTTTGGACAAATAAGCGAGACAGGTAATTTAGAATGTTCTGATTCTACTTGATATTTTAAAATTTTGTTATATTATGTTTAAAACTGCATTTTGATTTCCCTACTAACAATTAATTTGTAGGAGCAACAATGTTTATTCCAGACAAACCTATTGTCTCCAAGAATAAATCTTTGCATAATATTTTGTAGAGAATCTTGTAAAATATTTGCTTTTTAAAGTTTTTTAAATGTCCATAGATGTCAATCAATTTCTGTATCTCTATCTAAATATGTATTCTATGCTATAATTAGAAAATGCTTGAGGAATTCATGCTAGATCTGTCTGTCTGTCTGTACACATTTCATTCGAGATTATTTATTTCAACATCATTTTAGGCATTGTTTAAGGAAGACAGTATTTATTTTTAAGGTAGGTCATTCAATATGTACTTATTATTTTGTAAATAAAAGTCATTTAATTATAACCAATGTTGTTTTATGTAATAGGCAATGTGGGTACACATTTACTATTTACGAAAAAAACTTTATTTTGGAAGTAAACTAAAGTTTAACAAAGTTTAAAGCCATTTTTCTAATATTATGTAATTGTGCGCGAAATAAGCTCAGGTGTCATGGCGACGGCTTTGATGTCACGCATAAGTAAACATGTCAATGTCCAAATGAGAACAAAACACAGTGATGTTTACATAGTCATGACGTCAAGCAGCGTCATGCGCTATGATTCCTGTTTCGGTCAAAATGGCCGAATGCAGTATTTAATATTTTGTTTTGTTGAAAATCATATTAATCTCAATGTTTTTAATCAAATGAAATTAGTGTTTTAAATTCTTTTAATATGTATTTACCCCTAGAATCATCAAATCTTTGATTATTTGATACAGTTGTCAGGTCTATTATCCTACATTGTGTTGGACATACAGTTTGAGGAAAATAAATTCTAGTTTTACTAACTAATCATTAACCTAACTAAGATAAAAGTTATTAACTTATTACTAGATTGATGAGGATTGAGATTGTTGAATCAGCAAACAATCTTTGCAAACAACTATCTCAGGACCTAAACTACTTCAAAAGTGACTCAATAAAGGAGGATGCAAACTCTATAGACTCAACACTACTATCTACAAATCCAAAGTTGAGATTTGTTCAGAGAAGAGTATTAACTTACATTCGAAGTACCTAGTAGGATTATGTACAGTACGACGGGGCCTTTGTTTTGTCGGGACGGGACCCCTGTTGCCACGATACTCGGCGTTAGACTTAGCGAGAGAGAGAGAGCGAGAAGAGACCCGACGAACTTGCCAAAACAAAGGCCCAGTAATGACATTGTAGTATTTAATATATATTATCTTTGGTCGTATCAATAAGTTTTTTAAATGTCACGTCATTAATAATACATTCAAATCTATGCACAAATAAGTTTTGAATAATTATGTCCATGATTAAAATGTATGTAGGCCATTAATGTCCCCACCGAGGGGAACGGGTCTTTACCGAGTATGTAGGTACTCATACAAAGTGGTATAATCAGAATTTGCCACCTCGGGAATCCGTGCCTCTACTTTGTTATACTAGGATGACTCTTAAGAAGAATGATCCCAAAATACTTTCTACAGCCCTGTCAGCTTATTCTCACGCAAACCAATAAATCATCTCACACGTCGACTGACCGCCGCCTGCGCACGTATTGTGGCTAACTGATAACACTGAATTGAATTTAACTTATTGTGTGTCAAGCAAGTTGTGATAGTGAAGTGATGAGGTTTTTGCATCGCAACACACCACGGCATAGTGATGAGGCGTTATCGGCGGCAAGCTCAACGTTGTCGACTGATAGCTACGAGTAAGTCTTTGTTTGTTATCTTTATCTTCACCTCTTTTTTCTCATACGAGGTGGCAGAAGCATGTTTACTTGACGTGCCGGAAGAAGGGTAATGTATTTCCGTGGTAGAGGTCGAGGTTCCGTCGGAGATGTGTACTGTTTGACCAACTTAGCGCAACATCAATTCATTTGCACGCAAACAATTTCAACGAACAAGTAATTCGCGAGCACACTGTACAAAGGCGAGCTTAACTCCAGTAAGATATCTCTTCCAAACCAGGTTAATATAAAAGTGGTTTGCTGAGGTATGCAACAACAACAATAACTTTATCTATACGGCACTGCGATGTACCGGATTGCCCATTATTTTAATTATCTATTGACACATTTTATCATTCTCTAATAAAAGTATCAATAACGACGCGTGCGTTAAATAGATACGACGTAAATATATTATTTATTTTACGCTATGTACCATACCTACCTAGTATTTATCTATGCTGTGCAGTTAAAAGCGGATCCATCCACCTTGTCATTTCTGTTGGAAACTCGAGCGTAACGCTAATGAATAGAGTTCGCCAGTCCCTTAGTTAGACATGGTCGCGGTCGGGTCTCGCCCCCGAATGATGAAACAGACCCCAAATGTTTCATCAGCCGATATGTTTGGTAAATACACCAATAAATCATCTGTTGTGTTTACACAGATTGCGACTTTGTTGAGGGCGGAAGCGAAATGTGCGGATCTCTTTGTTGCGTTGGATAAGAATCTTCGCCTTGCAGACGATGAAGATGACCAATGGCTAGGCTGCTGCCTGTGACGAAGATGCTGGCGACAAAACTCAAAAACCATTCACCACGTTATTTGCATGGTCCAAAGAAGGGAATAGGAGTGTTCCGAC
The DNA here is from genome assembly GCA_963457715.1 of Argyresthia albistria. Lineage (NCBI taxonomy): Eukaryota > Metazoa > Arthropoda > Insecta > Lepidoptera > Argyresthiidae > Argyresthia > Argyresthia albistria. The sequence continues at coordinate 4,316,908 of OY735268.1, read as the reverse complement.
CAGCAGCCTGATGGCACAGATTAATAAATAGTTACTGCGTAACTGATGGGCCGATGACATTACGACATTCCAGGATAATACAACAAAGCCATCCATGCTAAGTGGGAACCCAGTCTGACAAAATAACATTTGGATCGCTTGACTTCACCCTTTTGAATTAAAAGTTGTATTCATAGTTTCATACTGTATTTAAAATGTGGTGCAAGTCTTACGGCCGGTTTACTTGTTAAACTTTCAGCCATTACGTGCCGCTATTTTGAGTCAATCGTCAATTAATCGCCTCATACATTCGATCTCTAATTCAGAAACTGAGGTTCTTATTACAAGTCAATCTCAAAGCTAACAGATGAATCTTTTATCTATGTAGGTCTCCAAAGTCTTCATCGAGTAAGTAGGTCTAAGATACTAAAGTTTAGATTACACTCAAAATAAGTAGCTAGATAAACTTGCAAGGGCGTAGGATCAAGGCTTCCTAAACATTTGCCTTGACAGCTAGATACTGACCTAAGTAAAATATAAATTAGGTTACAATCTATGTATTTGCAATACATCAAAGTATCTTGCGATGCAATAAAATCTCGTTAGACCTACTTAGACTGTATAGTAGCAGACCATTATATCTTCGGCACTAGGTGACAAGGTCATCATCAACATCATCAGGCCATTTGGTTACTGACTTCTGGTTCATTATGTTAGCCTAATTAACTTGATCTATTCAATACTTATTTCGTCAACTTTAAATTAAAATTTAAACAATTTAAGTTGTACGAGCTAGCGAGCTTCCTTTAGCTACATGCTAAAGGAAAACTAAGTAGCTCTTAGCTTTATACTGACAGCATTCTGAATCACGTTGATTTGTAATCAATAAACATAAATATCTTTATTTACATTTTCTCGGTGCATTTACAGTCAAACTGTCGTTGAAGGAGATCTCGTCTCACGTAACTACTCCTTACTTTGATTTACGACGGAATATTGCAACAAGAATTAAATAATTTTGTCTGATTCATCACCGTCAATGCACATTTAATCGGTCTTTGTTCTTCCAACTTTTGAATCCGTCTTGTGACAATCGAATCGGTAACCGTCGACCACTGGCTGCTGGTCTCCTGAAAGTTCTAGTCCTCTCAGTCTCTTCTCTAGCATCCTTGTCCTGCCCATTTCCATTTGGGTCTCGTGAGCACTGGGTTAGTACCGAATTTGATTTTAATTCTCCACTTTTTAGCCTTCGTCATAATCTACCGATTCCTAATTCACAAATATAATTAATTTCATTAATTCATCTAATAATCCTAAGGCGATGATCTGCCCCTGTTGTGCTAGTAAAAGGAGTAGATAGTAAGAAATACATCTTGAACTACCGACAGCCTGCCCAAAGTTTGGCGCAAATCTGCCTCTGCCACCCCATATGAGAGAAGGCGTGACGCTATATGTCTGTGTTTTCTTACTTTTACGGACTTTTAGTCCTTTTGATTTTTATGTTTTCTGCTCGCGTATTAATTATATTATTTGTGGACCGATCTGTAACCGTCGGTGGCCAAGAGGAGGCCAAAGTTCAGTCGACAGACCACCCGCCTGATGGCACGACGAAACTCGTATAGCGAGGATAGTAGGAAAACAATGGATGCGGGTTGCGCAGGACCACGTAGAAAGAATCCCGTGTGCAAACGAGGAAGCCCTATACTCAACTGATGAATTCCCTGACAGGAAGATGATGATGATTCGTGTGTATGATGATGATTACTTATTATACATGTTTTGTGGTTTGTAGAGTTTTTGGCAGTGCGTGCTCAGACTACTCCGAGTGTGATTATTGCGAAGACAGAAGACAACGACGATCTAGACGCAAGTAAGCCTTACCAAAATATATTTCTTTCCTCAGCTATCAACATTACAACATTATTTTCATACAATCTACAGTTTAAAAAGTATCTCTCCATTTTGTTTAGAGATGGCGAAAAATTATCGGCAAATGGTCAGTGCGAATCTTATGTAAAATAACAATACACAAATGACAGTTAATGCTATCGATGCCTTTTGTCCCAGGTCTTGGATGTTACATGGTTCCCACGACACAGGGTATCCTAGTGTGGGGCCAGAAGCAATGTATGTGCCTGTATGTAAATGTATATGTTTATGTTATCATAACACAGTGTTCCGGAACAAAATATTTCCATGTCAAAGATTTCACTGAGATTTGAAAATAACTGAGGTTTGCAAATGCGTCTGTTTTCTAGCACCACCTCAACCCAATCTCCAGGCACAAGTCACAGCTACCGCAGTGCCATGGATCACAACCCTCAGTTGACAGAGTCAGCACCGTTACTGAACACCGTCCCCAGTCACGCGCAGTATAGCAGTGTTAGCGACAGTGATAGTTTGGTAAGTGGACTGTAATTAACACACCTAAATCACACCTCTACCTTTTCTCTTAATATTATCGTCATTGTTTATTTATTTGTAATTTGGGTGGTTTCATAAATAAGATTTACCGCTACCGATCGGTGCGTGCGGCCAACCTTTAATTACCTACCACGTACGAACACTTACAAAATTACGTTTGCCCGAACACATTGGAACCGGTAAATCTATCTTACCTACCACACCACACAGATTAATAAAGAGTTAGGAACCTACCATTAAGAAAGCACCCTACGACACAATTAGGTACAACATTTAAGTATTTAATATTTGGGGACCGAGCTTTGCTCGGCGCTTGGTGGTACAAACACAATAAAATAGGTATTATATTCATCAGACTGCACATAAGTATCATCAATCAATATGCTGCTCTGTTTTTAAACAGCCTATATGCAAACGAGAAGCAAACAGGCATTTTGTTTTCCTCATGAGTTTTAGGCACATGATGAGTAACTAACATTTTGATTGTCATTGGAATTTGTGCCTTATTTTCATTGTTCTAAAGTGAAATTGCCGATCCTATTGCGCGGGAATGAGAAAAGCATGAAAACTCGGAAATTATACGTGATTTTTCAGTTATGAGACTTATGAGACCTGTCTCGATCGATTTTTTTACCCCCAAAAACCCCTGTATTGCACATCGAAAAGTACAGCGCCTTTGTCTAGAACTCAAAACATACATATCGTTACACCGTTACCTACATACAAATATTCCTCGTATTATGTAATGGCTGTGCTTGGCTCGGACCAGCCTGATGGCTGGTCTTCGCCTCGCACACCAATTAGGGATTCGTACGACCCAATGGTTTTTACCATACGGCACGAAGGACCAAATGTTATTTTTTATTTTTATTGACAGTTGTCAATAAATAAGCTGGCAATAAATAAACCTAAGCATATAATTACCAAGTCTATGACGTAGGTCCCACTACGGCCCTGACTCCTGTAGAAAGATAAGCATATCGTTCAGATTTGAACTTCGTGTCAGCAAAGATATTTCGAGAGTAGGTAACCGTTCTTGCTTCTAATTTTCCTTGATAAAATGTATCCTATTTTGAGACGTTCCTGCGTACACATGTAGATTAGCGAACTAGACTCGTGGACTGCCGAATGCAGATGAGACCTTTCTCACATCGTCTGAGTCAAAAAGATTGTCGGATAAGTAAGCTTCCGGTCATCGTAAACTGGATGCCACTGCCACCTTGTTCGCATACGTGATTTTCAAATAACTAACAGCACAGGGTGCTCATCCCATACAAATTAGAATTAGTAACCCTTCGTAAAAAAGAGATGGCGTGAGGAGTAAGATTTGTACTCTAAAGTCATGGTTTCAGTTAACATACTTCTAGGTGGCGCTAATCCTAGAATAAATCTATATATCTTAGCGCCATCTCGTTGAATTTGCAATCTTTCGATGGTGCTGCACCAAGCGATAATGGCCTCGAACTAAAGAAGCTTCCGTAGCATCTCAGTTTACGCCGGTGTCATATTTTGTTCTAGGCGGTCTATCTGTATTAGTATTATATTACAGTATCTGTGCTAATAGGTAGGTATTATGGTCATATATGCCATTAATGGTCTTTTTTCAGGGGCCAGCAGACCTCTCCACAAAGGCGATACTGGCGACCTACAGAGAACTTGAAAATCAGAAAAAGCCTGAACGAAAGAAACAGAGCTCCCTCGTCACTATGTAAGTGTTAATATCGTACGGTTTGGGTGAGACAGATTGGCATTTAACGGCCGTTTGCAGTAACCTATCTATCCTCAATCTGCAGATAGATAGGTAGGGTCTTTGACATAAGTTCCATAGAGCAACTGTCAAATCTAACTCTAGTAATGTGAAAACCATGGATAGATAGATTACTTCTAATGGACGTAAGACGAGTAAGAGCAACCAAATCGGCCCGTCGTATCCGTTTATGACGCCCCTGATATTTCACATGGCTTAGCAATCCGAGCCGACCGCTGCGTTACCAATCAGGATCTCTTATATCATGTTTGTGATGTAGCTGTTTCTGGTTCCCACGATACAGGGTATCTTAGTGTGGGGCCAGAAGTAATGTATGTGCCTGTATAAATGTTTAGAAGGGGCGTCGCGGGCCGCCCCTGAAATTTCACATGGTTAGCTACCACCCTCGATCCTTTATACTCCGCCACTGACACTACAGCCACAGGGCAGCAAACAAAGTAGGTACCTTAAATCCTTAATATAGCTCATTTTATTTAGAAGCTTAAAAGCCATGCTGCTTTTATAAAAAAAAACTGCATTTGAAGTTTAAAATCGAATATTTCGTACGAAAATTCTAAGAGGCGTGTCTGATAAAAAGTTCAAAAACCTCTGCTTCCAGCTTCTCAATATGGAACACCACACTGGGCTCGTCGCTGTTGACGATGGCGTGGGGCGTGGAGCGAGCTGGTCTGCTCACGGGCCTGCTGCTGTTGATAGTGATGGGCGGGCTGTGTCTCTTCACTGCTGGTCTGCTACTGTCAGTTAACCGGCATCATGGTATTTATTGAGAAACATACTTCAACAATATCAGCTAGTATCATTGACAATCTTCTTCAAATGCGGTCGAGGTTTTGAATGCCGGAATGGGGAAAAAGTCCCCGGGTCTGGTGGGCAATTCTGGCACTAGCGAGATCATGTCCATGGTCGAAATATAGATTTTGAGACACCGAAATCTCTATCAAAAACAAGAAAAAGCTATTCTTGCGACTAGCCTTTCGAGCAAACGAGATATCTCGACCCCTTTTCGATCGAAAAGTTTGAAAGATCATCTCTTAATATCCCACCCCGGCAGGCGGCGCCACCTGCGAAGTGCCGCTCCTCTGCCGAACCCTCCTCGGACCCTGGGCGGAGAAGCTGGCCCACACCTTCAGTCTGCTGGTGCTGCTGGGCGCGAATGTCGTCTACTGGATCCTCATCACCAACTTCCTCTATTACACTGTTAACTACTTCATGGGTAAGTTTGATTACACGATTTTTATTGCTCTGCTCATCATCCGGATAAGCCCTTATGTGACCGATAAATTGTAATTTTACTTACCTACAAACCTTATGATGACTTATCTGATTTCAGATTTCATTTATTTGCGTAAATTTGTAAAATAAACAAGTATACAGCACATTTAGGTCTGTCTTCTGGGCTTATACACACTTTTTCACATAGTTACCACTAGTTACACAACAACTATACCTACGTGGGAACTAGATAATAACGTAGCGAGCATTTGACAGGACTAGGCCGCTTCTTCTTCATCATCAGGGGATTGTATGTATTGCCTGTACCTGGCCCATTTGAGCGAAGCCTTTATGCATTTATACTTTATACTTTATACTTTATTGCACAGAAAATATAATACAGACACTTAATATTAGAAAAAACATGTACAAAGGCGAGCTTATCTCTAATAAGAGATCTCTTCCAGCAAACCTAGGATGGAGAGGATAATTTAATAAAAGGTAGACCTACATAAGTGCACAACGATAAATATTAAAATAATAGACTACTTACTAATAAATACATAAATACAGATAAAAACAAAAAACAAAATATTATATATAAATAGATACTAAGGTATATTAAGGTAGAGAGAGATAGTGTTCCTTCAAGCGTTTTTTAAAAATGTTGAGTGAAGGACTGTCCCTGATAGCACTGGGAAGTTCGTTCCAAAGTCCAATAGCACGGAGACGGAACCCATGCTCATATGCGGATGTGTTGTGTTGCGGAGTTATAAGCAGTGACCGAGCGTGTGGTCTCCTGGGCCTATCCGAAGACAAAAATTCAAATCGATCTCGCAAGAAGCCAGGATAGCGTGGATTAAATAATATGTTGAAGAGACAGATGAGGGTGTGGAAATCTCGACGAAGACGGATAGGTAGCCACTTCAGCTCCCTGCGAAACTCCGAGACATGGTCATACTTGCGCAGACCGAAGACGAAACGAATCCCGAGATTTTGAAGTCGCTCGAGTTTATTCAGTTGATCTTCGTTTGCGCTGACCCAACAGACATCAGCGTAATCGATAAGAGGAAGGAGCAGAGACTGGGCAAGCGTGATTTTTGTCTGACGAGGCAGGAAGTTTTGGAGTCGCCTGAGGGAATGAAAAGTAGCGAAGACACGCCTACTGACTTCGCTGACATGCACTGACCAGGACAATTGGTTGTCGAAGAAAACGCCCAGATTTTTGGCCTTCGTGCTATATTCGATTATATTTCCATTGAAGGTTACAGGAGCAATGGACAAATGCTGTAAAAGGTTAAGATAATACCTAGAACCTATAATCAAAGCCTGCGACTTACTAGGGTTGACGAGTAAACCAAAAGAAGTGGCCCAGTCCCTGATCCTCTCAAGATCAATATTTAGCATCCTTACAGCAGAGTCAATATCACACGGAGAAAAATGTCGATAAATTTGGAGATCGTCTGCGTAAAGATGATACGATGAGGAGAGTACATCCGAGATGGAATTAATGAAGACAGAGAAAAGAAGAGGAGAGAGAATACCACCCTGAGGGACCCCTGTGAAGAGATCACACCACTCGGTAGAAATCGCCTCTGACTTAATACGCTGCTTGCGCCCTCTCAGGTAGGAGTCAAACCAGCTAGCAGAAACGGAGGACAGATTCAGGGACTTCAGTATCTCAACGAGAATATCGAAATCGACGCAGTCAAAGGCGCTGCTGAAGTCGAGCAATGCAAGCACAGTGAGCTTTTTCTCGTCCATCGCATGCTCAATGTCATCAGAGACCTTAAGTAAGGCCGTGACAGTGCTATGACCGGGCCTGAAACCGGACTGGAAACGATTAAGCAAGCTGTTTGAGGAAAGGTAGGAGGAGAGCTGAGTATGGACAATGGATTCTAGGACTTTGGAGAGGATGGGCAGGATGGAAATTGGACGAAACTCTTTAAATGAGGAGGGATTTGAGGTTTTGGGTAAAGGAATAACTAAGGCTTTTTTCCAGACAATAGGGAAGGAACTGTTAGAGAGAGAGAAGTTTATTATGTGTGTGATTGCTGGAAGTAACTCGTCAAGCACACTGATGAGCATTTTGGAGCAGATGTTATCGTCTCCGACAGCTTTGGAGGAAATGGCAAGCACAGCTTTCTTAACTGCATCAATTCCGACAAGACTGAAGTCAAATTGAGTGGTGGTGGGAGCTGACCTCGAGCGCAGGAGACACAGAGTGGCATCTTTAACAGAGGGGTCCATGACGACAGGGGGGGCTGAGAAGAATTTGTTGAGACCGTTGAGATCAACATTGCCAGCCACTTGATCCTGAGACTTACCGACACCAAGGGTCTTAAGGAATTTCCACACTTGAGCAGGTGTGTATCTTTCGATGCATTCAAAGATATGACGGCGCTTGGCATCACGACACATTCTATTACAGCGGTTACGGAGGAATTTGAAGATGGCAAAGTTATCGGCAGTAGGATCCTTTTTGTATTGACATTTTGCTCTGTTTCTCTTAGCCATCACACGCTTAATAACTTCACTGAGCCAGGGCGCAGGAAGGTGTTTAACCTTGACCTTCTTGACTGGTGCATGCTTGTCGAACAGTCCCAGAATAATTGCGTTAAAGTGGTGGATCTTGTCATCAACGGTCTCACTAGAGATAACAGGGGACCAGTCAATCGATGCGGCATCAGATTTAAGGGATGAAGGATCAATACCCTTGAAACTACGAAGGTCGATAAATTTTGATCTGCTCTTGGGAGGCTTCAACTTGTACGAGAGGTAAATGAGATCATGATAAGAGAAAGGAGAGTTTAATTGTCCATGCGTTGCAACTTTGTCCAAGTTGGAAATTATCATAAGATCAAGGAGAGATGGATGGATCATTTCCCTTGCGCCGTCCGTCTTTAATCAATCAGTCATCGCAACTTCTACACCAGTTGAACTAGGAGGCGACTGGGTGGCTATAACTGCGTGTATCATGCTTCACAACTTCATTAGCTCACTGTTTCGATTCACTACCACCTATTGCATCTCCCAGACATCACCAGCGGCGCGACGTACAACGCGACAATCAGCTGCGCGTCCAACGCCTCCATCCTGTCCCCCCCCGCGCAGGACGCGCCCGCCGCCCCCGCGCTCTGGCGGCTGCACGCGACGGTGCCGCTCTACGTCGCCGCGATCATCTTCCCGCTGCTCAACTTTAGGAACGCGACATTTTTTACCAAGTTCAACTCACTGGGTAAGCATTATTTAAAAGCTTTTATTTAACTTGCACTGTATGTATGTATGTTTGTTTGTTTGTTTGTATGTTTGTTTGTGGGTATCACGGTTCGCGTCAAAAATGTCGGCTTGAATTTGACCCACTTCCCGTTATCCGATTGAGCTGTAATTTTGCATACGTATGTAAGTTGGATGACAATGCAATATTTTTTTGACTTGGAGCTGATCTGATGCTGGAGCCGGAAGGTGGCCATGGGAACCCTGTTACCAAACGACGCAATCCTATTGTGTTTGGGCTCATTTGATTTATATTGACAAGTACTTTGATCCTAGAATATTTTTTATGACATGGAGCTGATCTGATGCTGGAGCCGGAAGGTGGCCATGGGAACCCTGTTACCAAACGACGCAATCCTATTGTGTTTAGGCTGATTTGATTTATATTGACAAGTACTTTGATTCTAGAATATTTTTTATGACATGGAGCTGATCTGATGCTGGAGCCGGAAGGTGGCCATGGGAACCCTGTTACCAAACGACGCAATCCTATTGTGTTTAGGCTGATTTGATTTATATTGGCAAGTACTTTGATTCTAGAATATTTTTTTTATGACATGGAGCTGATCTGATGCTGGAGCCAGAAGGTGGCCATGGGAACCCTGTTACCAAACGACGCAATCCTATTGTGTTTGGGCTCATTTGATTTATATTGACAAGTACTTTGATTCTAGAATATTTTTTTTATGACATGGAGCTGATCTGATGCTGCAGCCTGAAGCTGGCCATGGGAACCCTGTTACCACACGACACAATCCTATTGTGTTTGGGCTCATTTGATTTATATTGACAAGTACTTTGATCCTAGAATATTTTTTATGACATGGAGCTGATCTGATGCTGGAGCCTGAAGCTGGCCATGGGAACCCTGTTACCAAACGACGCAATCCTATTGTGTTTGGGCTCATTTGATTAATATTGACAAGTACTTTGATCCTAGAATATTTTTCATGACATGGAGCTGATCTGATGCTGCAGCCTGAAGCTGGCCATGGGAACCCTGTTACCACACGACACAATCCTATTGTGTTTGGGCTCATTTGATTTATATTGACAAGTACTTTGATCCTAGAATATTTTTATGACATGGAGCTGATCTGATGATGGAGACGGAAGGTGGCCATGGGAACTCTGTCATAAAACATCGCAACACCATCATGCTTGGGCTCGTTCGATTCGTCTTAACAAATACTTTGGTCCTAAAATATTTTTTATGACATAGTGCTGATCTGATGCTGGAGCCGGAAGGTGGCCATGGGAACTCTGTTACCTAACGACGCAATTCTATCGTGTTTGGTCTCATTTGATTCGTCTTGACAAGCACTCGAATTCTAGATTAGATGTTTTGTCCTGTAATGATAAAGACTAAAAAGTTAAAAATAAATTAAAAGTAAAAAATCATTTTTAAACAAAGCTTTTATTTAATGCCCTAAAAAGAAGAAAATAAAATTTCAATTCAATCAAATGCGTCATTTTATTACATTACACAATTTATACGATATAAAAGCTTGTTGCGGGATTTATCTCCAAGTCTGTGCAAATAGGTGCCTACCCACCTAATTAAGTCTACACAAGTAAATCTCGCAACAAGCTTTTATATCGTATAAATTGTGTAATGTAATAAAATGACGCATTTGATTGAATTGAAATTTTATTTTCTTCTTTTTAGGGCATTAAATAAAAGCTTTGTTTAAAAATGATTTTTTACTTTTAATTTATTTTCTAATGGATATGATTCGTAACTGGCATTACCTATTTTCATTGTACCAATTACATATGCTGTAAAACATCAACAAATCAAAATAAATTAATAAAGCACTAAGCGCAATACGCACCAAAGCCGCCGATAAAGTTTTCCAACCTGCAATGAATAAAGCCATATAAGCCCCCCACCCCAGCCAGCCCCCCCTAAATATTAATTTAATTACTTATTTTTAAGTAAATAATCAACTCAATATAGTGTGAACATTTTAAGCGTCTACCTGCTACCATTATCAATATCGAGCAAAAATGAGCAAAAAAATCACGTTTGCTGTATGGGAGCCCCCCTTAATATTAAATTTCTTTTGTTTTTTAGTATTTGTTGTTATAGCGGCAACAGAAATACATATCTGTAAAAATTTCAACTGTCTAGCTACCACGGTTTATGAGATACAGCCTGGTGACAGACAGACGGACAGCGAAGACTCAGTAATAGGGTCCCGTTTGGCACCCTTCGAGTACGGAACCCTAAAAACTGTATCAGAGACATTGGGTGTGTAGATAAATCTGGTTGTATAAAGCGCTTATTACATTACGCTGTCGGCAGGGCACGATTCGTCTCACTCTGATGGAACGACTAGAAAGAGACAGTGAGTCAGACAGGGCCCTGCCGACAGCGTAGTCTAATAGGCCCATAAGATGTGTAGAACTTGCATGGTCACGTAATAATTGATGATGTCTGTAAATCGTTTGTTTCAGGCACTCTGTCAGTGTTCTACCTCCTCCTGTTCGTGACGATCAAGGGCTGGGTGTGGGGAATCAACGTGGACCGGTCGCTGATCACCGCCCACGCCGGCAAGGAGGCCGCGGTGCTGAGCGGCATGCTGGCACTCAGCTTCTACATACACAACATACTCATCACGATCATGAACAATAACGAGAATCAGGACAATAATGTGAGTGGGACATCTTAAAGACGAGGTCGTAAGTCGAACCATGTGTAAGAGGAATGACGTCATTTATTAGTAGAGTGCAAGGCCGAAGGCCTAACCTTAGAAAGAAAAGAACATTTAAGAAAATAGCCCAAGACTGAAAATTGCCGACAGGCCGAATATTCAAACTTGTGCTATGAAATAGATAAAGAAAGTATATGGCTTGGCCTTATGCAGCAGATGCGAATAGAGCCGTTGTGAATATAAATTGATGAAGTTCTGGTAAAGAGGCAAATCTGAAGTAGTAACTGACCAAATCATGATGATACTTGCATTTGTTCCAGGGCCGAGACCTCACAATAGCGTTTGTTCTCATCACCCTCACATACATGCTGGTCGGTTGTGTGTTCTACGTGTGCTTCCCGCTTATCAAGACGTGCATTGAAGACGTGAGTTGATCTAATGGTGCGCCTAAACGGGCCATATTTTCACTGCAATATGTGGCCTGCAACTATTGGTGTCTTTCTCTAACGTAACGTACGAGAGGGACACCAATAGTTGCCGGCCACATATTTGCAGCAAAACCTGGCCGGTTTAGGAGCACCATAATGGTATTCAAATCCAGAGCCATGTTTAGGAAAACCATAAAAGGCGTGACCTTTTTGTTTCGTTTGTTTTCTAAGGCTGGATTTGACCAACAAAAAGTTATCCGGAGATTAACTATACCGGGGATAACTTGTAACTTTTTCATAGACAGCAGTGACACCTAGATCCGATCACCTCACCTAGGTGTCACTGGCGTCTATGAAAGAGTAACAAGTTATCCCCGGGATAGTTATTCTCCGGATAACTTTTTGTTGGTAAAATCCGGGCTTAGATTAGCTTTACTTACTGTTTATTATTACTATAGCCCCCTGAAGTATAAGAAAAAATGAACAAAGGGCCGCTCAAGGGGGAAGGGTGCAGATACCATATACAGGGTGTAGTCATATTTTAGGGGGTGGTTAGGGAGACCATTCTGAGCAACTTTTACTATGAAACCGATTTGATGAGCAACTTTATTTTTCATTGCTCCATATGTTTTGGTCCGGGCGGTCAGCTGATTTGTATAGAGAAGTGAAAATTAAAGTTGCTCTGATCAAATCAGTTTCATAGTGAAAGTTGCTCAGAATGATATCCCTAACAACCCCCTAAAATATGACTACACCTTTCTGGTACACCCTGTATAACCCCCTATCTGTTGCCATCCTGTCGTCGGGTTGCGCACTAGCTAGTTATGTAAGTCTATGCTTGACATTGAAACCGACCTTCTGACACTGAGCCAGCGAGTGTGTGTATGGCTCGCTTCCCCGTGATGAGCTGCACCTCTGTATGGGCTGACGCGAATTGGTAATGGCGACCGTATGTTGTTTGGTTGCAGAATATCCTGAACAATTTCGAAATGCATGACGTCATGACTGCAGTCGCCAGAATGCTGCTTCTGTTTCAAGTAAGTCGTACTGTTTTTGCTGCACAACGCGACATTATAAACGTACCTAGGTATCTATCATTCACTATTTATCATCGCGTTCGTGCGAATGTATCGCTATTGCATCGCAACAAGCAGCCGGGGTAGGCAACTGCCCGAATTTACATTTTTAGGGTTTCCGTACCCGAAGGGTGCCAAACGGGACCCTATTACTGAGACTTCGCTGTCTGGCCGTCTGTCTGTCACCAGGCTGTATCTCATGAACCGTGGTAGCTAGACAGTTGAAATTTTCACAGATGATGTATTTCTGTTGCTGCTATAACAACAAATACTAAAAAACAAAAGAAATTTAATATTAAGGGGGGCTCCCATACAACAAACGTGATGTTTTTGCTCATTTTTGCTCGATATTGATAATGGTATAGCAGGTAGACGCTTAAAATGTTCACAATATATTGAGTATATTATTTACTTAAAAAATAAATAATTAAATTAAAATTAAATTAATATTTAGGGGGGGCTCCCATTTTTTTTTGCGTTTATTTATAGATAATGGTATGGAACCCTTCGTGCGCGAGTCCGACTCGCACTTGGCCGGTTATTTAATTTCTTTTTGTACCTACTACACAAAACAGACATACAGAAAACTTATGCAACATAGCGCATATACAACACCGATGATATACAATATACGAGTTTATCTAGCTAACATGCGATGTCTTCCAGAAATGTATAAATGTAGTTGTATCATCCATTATCACTGTAATAATTCACATCAGTAATTTTATTTATTGAAACTATGTATCTCCAACAGGTAATAACAGTATTTCCGCTCGTAGCCTTCATGCTGCGAACTGAAGCCATCCTCCTCCTCCCACTGAGTGAAGAGTTGAAGACGAAACGCCGGACTACTATTGTCGTCAACATAGTTATTGTGCTCATCTGCATACTGTTTGCATGCTTCTGCCCAAACATCGGGACTATCATACGGTAAGAGGCAGGTAGTGTGGGGGTTGTAAATAGGGCTACGTTCGGGAACTATAGTGGATCCAGCATAGGATGATCTCTGACAGGCTGTCAGTGTCAAAACACGCCTATGAAGTATCGTATTTTTCAACGGTTAAATGTATAGAGACAATTAACATACTTTATTGGCAAATAGTGACGTGCTACACTTATCGTAAGACAAGTTATCGATCTTGACTCGGAACATATAATAGAATTTTGAAGACATCGACAGTACAAGAAAAATTATGGATGAAGATTGGGAGCGTGACGTACGATTCGACCAATCTACCCAGGAACTGACTATAAATCTACAAGACTGCTCCAGCGAGTCTGAATCAGACTTTTATGATTGTGATTTGGGCTGTGAATCGATTTAACAAGAATAAAAACAAGTTACAACATCCTTTTGTTTGATTTGCTTGAAACATTCAGAAACTTTAATTAGAATATCGATAATTTGTATCGACACTATCCCCATGCCTAGTAAAGTCACAGTGACAAGCTGTCAGAGATCATCCTTGTTGGATCCACTATAGTTAAAAAGTCACTCGGAAAAAGATATTTGACAGCTGTCAGGTAACAGTTCGGTTACCCTCGGTTTCACACGGGTCGTTACCGAACGCTCTGGAGAAAGAATTCCCTATACCACTTGGCTACTTAGGCTGTATTCGACCAACAAAAAGTTATCCGGAGAATAACTAGCCCGGGGATAACTTGTAACTTTTTCATAGACACCAGTGACACCTAGATCAGGTCACCTCAACTAGGTGTCTATGAAAAAGTTACAAGTTATCCCCGGGATAGTTATTCTCCGGATAACTTTTTGTTGGTAAAATCCAGCCTTAGACTTTTGGATAACGTCAATGGAACGAATAGTGTGGCCACTGAAATATCTGAAGCTAAAATATCATTTACTTTAAATAAATAAATTAAATTTACTTTAAATTAATAAATTATTAATAAATTTATTATTAATAAATTTACTTTAAATAAATAAATAAATAAATCATTTTTTTATTAATAGTGGTGTTTAATGTAATCTATTTTATAGTTTGGATACTTTGCACGACGAATTGGATTTTTTCTGTCATGTACGAATTCACTTTAAGAGCTTATTACATTACGCTGTCGGCAGGGCACGATTTGTATAGACGTCTCACTCATGATGGAACGACTAGAAAGAGACAGTGAGTCAGACAGGGCCCTGCCGACAGCGTAGTCTAATAGGCCCATTAAACAAATAAATAATTCTTATTCGTGCCCAACAGCTACACGGGCGCTGCCGGCGGCCTCATCCACATCTTCACGCTACCTTCGCTGCTGCAGCTGCGCTCGCTCCAGCTGCGAGGCCAGCTGACCTGCTGGAAGACCGTCCTGTACTGCTCGATCCTGCTGGTCGGGCCGGTCAACCTGCTACTGCAGTTTATTGTCGACGAGTGACCAACGTGAGCCTGACGACTTACGTTAACTGTATTTGAAAAGGTTCTTGAGACATGGATTATCTAGAGCCAGTTTTACAATGTCCGGGTAAACAATATGTGACAGATGGATCGTGATTTTACGTACAAAAGATATAATTTAATGATAAAATACTTCCCGGAAGTGAAAGAGGCCATGAATGTTGATCAGTAGCGGCACTAGGTGCCAACTGACGATTTAGAGGCGACATTACTGACAATAATGATAAAGGGCGGATGGTGCCGCCCCTTAGCACAATAATTTAAAGTTACACAAGATGCGATCTAGAAATAGGGCGGCTCACGCTGCCTCTAAAACAAGCTTAGTTGCTTGTAAGTTACTCCTCTTTCTAACCTTGTGAAAATTCAGGGGCGGCTTGTTCGGCCCCTGCTGATTTAAATCATGTTAGGCCCGAAACTTAGGTTTCAGAATCCATAGATTTTTGTATGAATAAAAAAAATATGTACTAAGTACACTTATTTTCGCATCACTAGCGCTGAAAGTACTGTCGTGACTACAACATTTACATATTTTATATTATATTTTCTTAGTAGTAAGAAAAACGTACCTAGCTTAGATTATAATCCATTTAAGGGTACAAATGTGATATTTTGGTTGTACCAAAGACAATGAGGCATGTACATGTACAATTGTACATAGGCAAACTGTAAATTGTATGTAATTCTAGTCAATAGTTGTGTTGTTGTAGAAGAGCAAAACTCCAGTGTAAAAAGTAATGATTTAATTTTAAAACATTTAGGTGTAAAACTTAACATTTAAACAGTTTCAATAAATGATATAATTTTTAAAAAAACATTAATTTCTTTGGATATTATTATGCACTTTGTGTTTATTCTAGACATATAACATGTGCAAACTATGTACATAAAATGTTTAATTTATATTCATAACACTCCATAAACATATTTTTCTAAAAAAAATTATATATTCGTAGCAAAAATTAGCAAGAGCTTCATCTTTAATTTTACTTTACTTATACAATACAAAAAATAAGACAAGACATTTGAGTAGTCTAAACATGGATATTTCATAAATATAAAATGGGGTTGGCAACTGTCAAAGATGTCTCGTTCCATGTCCTTTACTGGACAGGATTCGCGCACGTCTGTTACCAATATGACATTGACAGGAGAAGAACCAATCTGCACAAGCGCCACCTGTAATTAGCTTTTACTGGCCAACCCTATTACGGATGAAATTATACATACTTGCTTGCGGTCCTTTCAGCTGTGATTCTGATCGAGTAATTCCTATTCTGCTGCTAATTCCTAATTGCTGCTTTAAGGTAGGGGTCAAATACACTAGGGACAAATGGTCCCCCAACAGGTGTGGGGTACTTTTAGTCCCGAAATTAGATTACTAATCTCGTAGTAAACAGCTAAACAATGGCCTTAAACTTTACTGTTGTTTATGTGTATGCTACGAGAATAGTAATTTGAGTTAATCCTCCTACCTATATTTGTCCTTTAAAAATAAATTGTTGAATTGAGGTAAGAATTTGTTCTTTGTGAAGGACAGATGCCGCCTTTGTGAGCTCAGATTGGGTGGACCTAGAGTTGGCCCAAGATCGGAACAAATGGAAATCTAAAATTCTGAACTGAGAGAGAACCCTGTACGCCTGCTGAGGGGTGTCAGGATAATAATAATAATATTTATTTACCAAAAAACACGGTCAGAAAATGGTAACATAGTATTACACGCTTAAGTAGCACTTATTTGGAACCTAATCAGCATTGGTTGGAGGTGGCAGTACTGGGACAGTTCTACGTGATAACATGGGCGCATCGCGTACTGCTTTAGCTGGCTGATGCTGAGTGCGACCTCGATGAGCGGCTTTAGTAGTGTCGATGAGATTTGTTATAACTGCCAAGTTCTTTATAAATGACAGCTGTAGGTAGGCGCATTTGTATGTAGTTGTCGAAGGGGTCGCGCTGCGTCCGTGCCTAAAGGAGCCGTGTTGTCTGTAGTGTACAGTCTACGTGATGACAGTAGGCGCGTCCCGTCCCGTGTACCGCTGCAGCTGGCTGACGCTGAGTGCGACGTCGATGAGCGGTCTCAGCATCACCTGAGCGTCGCCGAGTACGCTCTCGCGCTCGTACGAGTCGATGTAGAGCCTGCGGGACATGATTAGCCGCACATGGCATGATAGAGGTCGGAATTACCACGGTAAAACTCACTGAGAGTCAACGGACATAGCATTTTTATTTTTGGTGGAAATCCCCTGCATCCTAGCATGACCCAAGCGGAGTTCGCAACGCGAGAGAGTAAAGGATAGAGGACACGTTTCAGATGTCTCTGTCCCTCACCTTTCGCGACAAAACCTAACCCTCGCGCTTGGCATGCTACGGGGCCAGGTACTGATATACTGTTTGTAGTATAAACTATGGTGTATTTGGCAAGCAAGATACACTGGCCTGAGAACATATCCACTACCTAACGCTAGCGAAACGAAACGATAACTTTTTATGTATGCGATTTGACATTTGGCTTCGCAAAGGTGACGTCACGTAGCGATTCCAAATGTCAAATAGCATTCATAAAAAGTTATCGTTTCTTTTCGCTATCCTTAGCGTTTAACATTGTCTACAGGCACTGGCCTATGACAAAGGCATTGGATGTATCTCAGACACCAGGCGCTCAGTTAAAATGTCAAGCTTTTTCGGACTATTAGTAATCTGGCGTATTTTCCTTCTTTAGAAACATTTCCAAACGAATTGAATAACTGGCTGAAAGTGGGCAAAATTGTGCCTCTGCCACCCCGAATGGGAAAAGGCGTGACGCTATGCTATGTAATGTTAAGGGGCTTGTACCTGACTGTGGCACCGGAGCTGCCAGTGCCGCTGAGACGAAGGACGATACGGGACCCGTCCTCGAAGATGATGCGGAGACCCTGAGGATACATCACCAAGCGTCAGTCAAAACCATCGACCAGCTTACTCTGTGGGAGACTTGCTCATGTCCGTAAGCAATACTTGGATCTCATCACCCTCCGTGTTCTCCTAGGCCTGGGTCTGGGTAAAAGTAAATGGCAACCAAACATTCTCAAGACACTAAATAAAGAACAAGGGCCCGAATTCTACTGTTCACAAGCATACCACAAGCCTGGCACAAACTTGAATACGACGCATTTGGTATTCTACTAAAACCGGAATCGCAATTCACAAGCGCCAGCGTGACGCCAGCCTACTTCGTATTCTACTATTCAAAACGTACTCACGCTGGCGCCAGTCTGCCGCCAGCGTACTTTGTTCTACCGTCCAAAGCGTTCTTACGCATCCAAGACCTGGAGACTTTTAGGGTTCCGTACCCGAAGGGTGCCATACGGGACCCTATTACTAAGTCTCTGATGTCCGTCATCGGGTCCTACAGCACGAACCGTAATAGCTAGAGAGTTGAAATGTTTTACAGAATGTGTATTACTATTGCCGCAACAACAACAAATACTGAAATACATGAAAAAAGGGTGTTTAGAATTAAATAATAGGAATTATGTCAATTTCAATACAATAGCGCCTGACATTTTTTGATAGCAAGAGACGACTGACGACGAGATTCAATGTATTGCCGTTTAAGACACAGACGACGATGGTGCGGAAGCTTTCGTGTGCAAGTCCGACCCGCACTTGACCAATTTTTTACCTACCTCCCTAGCATCCGTAAGGTGTTGTTTGGAGACCGTATTTTCCTCCCCTCAGCATCCATAAAGCATCTAGGGGTGAGAGGGCGTTATTTTAAGACCTAGGGATGTTTTCTCCCCGCATCCATATAACACCCCTAACTTGTATACCTGCTTCATAGCGACGCTCTGGTCGATGGGGTCCATATAGGAGAAGTTGTCTGCCTTCGCCACGACATAAGTCTTGCCGCCGGCCGAATGCGCAGAGCCGACAAACCCGGGGGAGGTGATCGTCTCTTCTAGAAGCTTCATCATCTCGTTGCACGGCTCGCTCGCGCATTCTTCGTAATCGTATCTGGATGTGCAGTTGATGTTGAGATATGTAAGTTCAGGTTTATTTCGTATATATTTAATGCACATAAAAGACAAAATACAGAAAATACAGAGAAGTAATTTACAATGGCAAGCTTCTCTCTCTCTCTCTCTCTCTCTCTCTCTCTCTCTCTCTCTAACTCTCTCTCTCTCTCTCGTTTATCCCCCTGAATCGACAGACTTTTGTCAAATAAGATTCAGGAAGGTTACAAAATCGAAATTGGTCCAGCCGTTTGGGCCTAGCAACAAATGACTAAGGTCTGTGGTTCAGTACAATTGTAAAAAAAAACAACCTTATCGCAATCAAAAAATAATAATTAAATAACTAAGTTTAGCTAACCGACAATTTGAAACAAAAATATCTGTACGTATAATGCTCTCTCTGCACTCTCTGACAAAGTATTACACATTACCTGGTGAAGTAATTCCTCCCGAACTCACGCCAGTGCTCGGTCAATAACTCTTCGACGGACTTGCCCGTAGCTGCCAACACCTGTGGACAGACAACAATGTTGTAAGGTGGCGCTAGTTTACTTGTCAAACTAAGAGTCAACTTCTATCAAGAGAAGGACAGGACAGGAAGATAGACAGAGAGAGAAATACAAGTTGCACTTGATATCGACTGCCGATGGCACTGTAGGTAGACGCAGGTCCTGAGTGCATCACGCCGTCTCGCTCTCACCTGCAGCCAGGCCAGCGCGGCCCAGCAGCCGTCCTTTTCTCGCACGTGGTCGGAGCCGGTGCCGAACGACTCCTCGCCGCAGAGCGATAGTCGACCCGCGTCCATTAGGTTGCCGAAATACTTCCAGCCTGCCAGACAGATGTACATTGAATCCCTCGCTCGCTCAGGATTCTACTTATGAATCTCGAGCTAGAACCCTTCGCTCGCTTTGGATTCCAAAACACTCGCTTAAAAATAGTTCTTTACTCCCTTGGTAAACAATGGGCTTTCATTCTGTATCTTTGCTCTTTGTAATTTGTTTATGTTTGTGCTGTTGATGTCCCAAATTAAATAAATAAATAAATCTACTATTTTTGTATACTACCGCCTCTAAGAAAGTTGTGGACTTACGTTGGGGTCGGGGTGCGTCACCTGCCTCACAACTTACTCTACTTACCATGGAGATGATCTCAATATCGCGGAAATTCGAAGCCTGCACACAGAAGAGATAATAGTAGTACGTACAGAACGGCCACTCCCTTCCCCGCGCTGATTCAGATACCGCAACCCACCCCTCGCGGCAGAGGGCGAACCACAGGCTTTTTGCATAGGCGCTGAACGCACACATTCACAAACGAACAAGTTTACACACACATTTTCACGTGTACAAACGTCATTTGGCTATGTAGTAGTAACAGGTGATTATTTCACGAGCGTTCTATGGAGTGTCCGAGGTGTGGCTACTTTATTAATCTGTGGTGTGGCCTGGCCCCCGATTCTCGCGCTATCCAGATCATCTCCCCAGTTGAGAGATCGGTTTTGATGATACCGCCTACATCCGTCGAAAACGATCTCAATTTATATTTATTTCTATCGAAAACGGGTCGAGATATCTCGGTTGGTTGAAAAGCTAGTCGTAAGAATAGCTTTTTCTTGTTTTTGATGTTTTTGATTTCGGTATCTCAAATCGATATTTCGACCATGGACATGATCTCGCTAGCGCCAGAATTCCCGCTCTGGATTAGTACTACGTAGGACGTCTGAGGAGGCCTTTATTCAACAGTAGATGCTGAAAGCTGGTTATATAGCTAGCTAGATATAATATATAATCTATATATATAAAAATGAATTGCTGTTCGTTAGTCTCACTAAAACTCGAGAACGGCTGAACGGATTTATCTTATCTTAGTCTTGAAATGTTCGTGGAGGTCTAGGGAAGGTTTAAAAGGCGAGAAAAAATCGAATAATTTCCGGGAAACCCCTAAAAACAGCCCTTTTCTATTTCCCATACAAACGTTTTCTAGAGTCAATCGTTTTCTAGAGTCAATTTGAACTTTATTGCTATTCAATAAAGTTCATATTATTCATCGATATATACTATTGAAGTCTGTGATATTATTTAATATGTTTTGTTTTGAAATTAATTTATACAAAAGTTTAGGTCTTTTATTCATCGATTGAGGCAGTACGAAGTCTGCCGGGTCAGCTAGTATAGATATAAAGATATAAACTACTCATCCTACACCATCGGTTTGTATGGAGATGTGAAAGCTCTCGACAAGATCTTCATTTCGGATGACAGCTGTCAAACTAAAAACGGTCATATCTCGGAAACTACTCATCCTAGACCATCGGTTTGTATCGAGATGTGACAGATCTCGGCAAGATCTTCATTTCGGATGACAGCTGTCAAACTAAAAACTGCCATATCTCGGAAACTATTCATCCTAGACCACCGGTTTGTATGGAAATGTGACAGCTCTCGGTGAGATCTTCATTTCGGATGAGTCATGTTATTGACAGCTGTCATTAATGTTGATAGATGTTACTATTTTTGACAGGTGTCACTATTTTTGACAGGTTTCACTTTTTTGATAGGCTTCATAGTTTTGACAGGTGTCTTTATTTTTGACAGCTGTCATGATTTATCACAGATATTATGATTTTGACAGGTGTCTCTATTTTAGAAAGCTGTCATGATTTTTGACATTGATTGTGAGGGCGTCTCACCGGTAGGCACTTCGAACATCTCCAGCCCCCTTTTCCCAGCGACCCGGTCGACGGCGGCCGCGGTGGGCATGCTGCGCGCCAGCCCGCGCACGCCCGTGCGCCGGAAGTAAGGGATGAGCGGCAAGTGCGCGGCCAGCACCGCGAGCGAGTCCGACGGCGTCACGAAGAAGGCGGCGCGGCCGATTATCATGTTGCGGTCGCCTGGGAGAACAGTATGATACGTTCAGATCTTAGTATAGGCTTTTCGTGGACAGGGTTCGGGTACAGATATAATTATATTCTAGTCCAAATTGAAAGAGCGGAAGTCATCACATCATCTTCCCTTATTACTCGTAATAAAAAGTTACTCCGGAGAAACTACGGGACAGTGCTAAAATAAGAGGATATTATTGTAAATTTGGCTGACTTGTTTCCTTGATAAGCAGAGTTCAAATTTTTATTGACCATAAAATCATACAGATTACTTAGTCAACGTCAATTGAATATTAATAATTTTGTATACTACCGCCTGTGGGCTTAGGGATGATATAGCAGATATCTTTCGAACCACTGAAGCAATTTTAATAAATCTTGGGGCTCAAAACCACTGTATGCGGCAGATCACATTTTGTAAGGCAGGGCAAACTTGTGCGTCAAACCAAAGACTTGCCTGCACTGCCTTGCAAAATCATCTCAGCTCCCTACTTACCGTCACCATCAAAAGCCGCCCCAAAGATAATATTGTAATATCTGTGCCCAAAGTCATAATCCCCTCCTGTCACGGCAGCCACTAGGTCGGCCGCATACATGAGATGAGGTTGGGGTCGGCGTGCGTCACCTGCCTCACACACAGCTTACCGTCGCCATCAAAAGCCGCTCCAAAGTCATAATCCCCTCCCTTCACGGTGACCACCAGGCCCCCGATTCTCGCGCTATCGAGATCATCTCCCCAGTCGAGATATCGGTTTTGATACAGTCTAAATCCGTCGAGAACGATCTCGATTTATATTTATTTCGATTGAAAACGGGTCGAGATATCTCGGTTGGTCGAAAGACTAGTCGTAGAATAGCTTTTTCTTGTTTTTGATTGAGATTTCGGTATCTCAAAATCGATATTTCGACCATGGACATGATCTCGCTAGCGCCAGAATTGCTCGGCAGGTCCGCTGCATACGCGAGGTTGGTCAACTGCCTCACATCTTACACTACTTACCGTCGCCATCCAAAGTCATAATCCCCTCCCTTCACCGCAGCCACCAAGTCTGCTGCATACGTGAGGTTGGGGTCGGGGCGCGTCATCTGCCTCACATCTTACTCTACTTACCGTCGCCATCAAAAGTAGCCCCAAAGTCCAGGTTTGGTTAGGTTAGGTTACGTGAGGTTGGGGTCGGGGTGGGTCACCTGCCTCACGCTTACCGTCGCCATCAAAAGCCGCTCCAAAGTTATAATAAGCTTAGGTTAGGTGAGGTTAGGTTACCGTCGCCATCAAAAGCCGCTCCAAAGTCATAATCCCCTCCCTTCACGGCGGCCACCAGGTCCGCTGCATACGTGAGGTTGGGGTCGGGGTGCGCGCCGCCGAAGTCCTGCAGCGGCGTGGTGCGGCGCACGCTGCTCGGCGCAGCGCCCAGCTCCTCCAGGAAGATGCGCGTCACGTACGGACCAGTCACTGCGGGTACGAGGTTAAAAAAATAATTGGTCAAGTGCCGGTCGGACTCGCACACGAAGGCTTCCGTCGTCTGTGCCTCGAAAATACCTTCAATCTCGTCGTCAGTCGTCGTCGCTATTAAAAAAGTTGCGGCAATAGAAATACACATTCTGTAAAATATTTCAACTCTGCTAAAATAAATTTTGCAAGTGATCAATTGTTATATTATGAACAGGGATCGGAATTGAGGTGTGAATTTACCTAAAGTTTGCAGTGAGACATAACATGGAGCTGTTACAACCACTTGAGTTGAACCGGTTTGAATTTACCCAGTTAAATTTCGAGTTTTTTGTTTAACCGGTTAATTATTATTATTTTAGTTATACATGTTCCTTACATTTGAAACACCGAACTATAAACATTTTTAAGCTCCTGATTCCCAAAAAAAATCTTACCTTTTTTATTTTTCAAGTTTTCGAAAAAAGAAAATAATAATAATAGGTAATACAATTTCTAGAATCTATAAAATAAAAATATAATTTTTATTTTCTCCAAAGTTATTTAAATCAAATCGGTTCAACTCGAGTGGTTGTAACAGCTCCATGTTAAGTCTCACTGCAAACTTTAGGTAAATTCACACCGCAATCCCTGATTATTAACTCAAATAACTTTAAACCCAATTTTACCAAACACTTATTTATTCTTTTATGCCCATAAGTTAAATAAAGCACCATTTTAATCATAATTAATTGTGAAGTAGGTAATAAAAACAACAACTAAAAATCCAAATCGTTTGTCGTTTTTCGTAGTTATAATAGATGGTGCTTTGGATTCTGTAGTTCTTTCTTAAATGTCAACCTAACACGACACGAAGGATAAAGGGGGCTTCGCTTCGCTCACCCCTTTTAGCCTTCACCTACACTGACCCACCACTTCGCCCTTACATGTGATGAGCAAACAGATATTATTATAAGAGTTGCGATTGAACATATTCCACGCGGAAAGAGCGTGCCAATATATTTTTCATTAAACGAGATAATTCCGTTTTAAGATGGAGAATTTTGTGAGTCAGTATTTTTGTTAGATAATATACTTGTTTTGAATACGCAATATAAACAAGCTAATCTTAAGAAGTGTAAGAAAGATTAGCTTGTTTTGAAAGGATTTGGTTTATTTGTAGTGCACCTAGTCGAATCAGTTCTTGAGTATACGCTAGGCACTGAAAATATTTCGTTTGCTCAATTTTATTTTGAAAAGCCACAGAAAGGCTGGATGCATAATGTTATCCAGGTAAAAGCAAATTAAACTTCACAGTTTTTTCATGTAGAAACCTGACTAATGGACCGATTCCTGATTTTCAAAAGAATGTAGAAAGATTTTTTTAAATCGTTTCATAAATAGTAACAGTTTTGATGTAACAAACATAAAATAACCAGCCAAGTGCGAGTCGGACTCGCGCACGAAGGGTTCCGTATCATTATCTATAAAAAACCGCAAAAAAAATCACGTTAGTTGTATGGAAGCCCCCCTTAATATTAAATTTATTTTGTTTTTTAGTATTTGCTGTTATAGCGGCAACAGAAATACATCATCTGTGATTTCAACTGCCTAGCTACCACGGTTCATGAGATACAGCCTGGTGACAGACAGAGGGACAGTGAAGTCTCAGTAATAGGGTCCCGTTTGGCATCCTTCGGGTACGGAACCCTAAAAAACATACAACGGAATTGATACTCTTTTGACGGAGTCCGCTAAAAAGTAAAGCAAGTGGGCATCAAATCTGCCTCTGTCAGTCCCAAATGGAAAACAGCGCGATGCTTATCGTATGAGCAGAGCCTGCAATCAAATATGTTACAACGACTCACCTCCGCTCATAGAGTCAATCAGCACGTTGAAGGGTTTCCGCAGCTCCGTACCCTGGATCAAAGCCTTGATCTTGGGGAAGTCGAAGATCTCCTTCATCAGGGCTAAGTAGTCCTGCACTGGGTCTATAACTTCTACTGTGAAGGGACGCCCTTCCACCTGAGGACGAAATTACAGGGTGTGTTTGTGTCATATTATAGGGACATCATGCTGAACATATTTCACTATGAAACTGATTTGATCAGAGCAACTTTATTTTTCATTGCTCCATACGTTTTGGTCCGGGCGGTTAGCTGATTTGTATAGAGAAGTGAAAATTTATGTTGCTCTGATCAAATCGGTTGATGTCTCTAATAACCCCATTAGTGCATGTTCAGAAACGACACTTAACCCCCCTGGAAAAGTAGAAGAAGCAGTACAGGGTGTAACAGAAGGGTGTAGTCATATTTTAGGGGGTTGTTAGAGAGACAATTCTGAGCAACTTTCACTATGAAACCGATTTGATCAGAGCACCTTTATTTTTCATTGCTCCTTAAGTTTTGGTCCGGGCGGTCAGCTGATTTGTATAGAGAAGTGATCAAATCGGTTTCATAGTGAAATTTGCTCAGAATGATGTCCCTAACAACCCACTAAAATATGACTACACATTTCTGTTACACCCTGTATAAAGGGACAGATGTAACTCCGTATTTTGCTAGTATCATTCAAAATGAAAAAAGACTTGTTGTGTAATAATAACAACGGCCTAGTGCAGTATTATACTTACATCAAAATTCTGCACACCAACTACATCCACTGGACACACAAGATCCGGAACAATCTTATATTCTTTAATTTGCGTTGTGAGCGCATATATCTCGTTGGTGGTGTTATCAGGTGCTGGGCCTCCGTTGGAACAGTTAAATTTGATGCCAAAGTCATTGTCAATGCCACCGGGGTTGTGGGATGCGGTGAGCACAATACCACCTGGAATAATGCATGTGTATTGAGATCTACATGTGTACAGGCTCTGCTTAGTTTAGATCTCGAATAATCATTAATTGATTACATCCCAAACTCTTACTAGGAAACCATCCAATGTGTTTATGAAAGGTGTAATAAAAAAAAAACAATTGTTTTTTTTTTATATGGATATCACTGATATCTCTATTAGATTTTTTTGAAATGAAAGAAATATATGATGATGCTAGGCGTCCTGTCACGCACACACAACACAATGAAGTATTGAATAACTCCCTAAAAGTGGGTACTACTGTGGGAAAACCCTCAGCCTGTATGGGAAAAGATGTTGCTTGTATGATAATATTGATAATTAATCTAGAAAGTCACACTTATTTCTCGCAAGATCTGTTATCCGTTCATTAGTGGGCAATTTATAAAAATAACATTTCAACTGTTATCTGTCTGTAGCGGCCATTAATGGTGTGGTGGGCGGTGGCCAGACACAACAGTGATGTTGCATGCTTAAAAATCCATTAGAGATCTTTAACAACATGAATGATGTCAAAATATGCAAGTCATGTAATGTGTACTTAGTTCTATCTTAGCTGCTAGTGTCCTTGCTGGCTGTTTTAACTGGTTCACCAACAATTCTTATACATATAACAATAGTTCGCAATTGTTTGGTTTTTCAAGCCTTGTAAAGATAATCTGATTTAGCTTAGTAATTTATACAAGTCATTGCTTATTTATAAAAAATAGAATTGGTTAAGTGCGGAAAAAAAGATCTTATTAGCTATGGTATTTTGTTGGTATTGATTGAATTAATGTTTGTTAAGTCATCAGGTGGGTTACTATCAACTCTTAGAGCAGGACCTAAACCGGGCAGATCTGCTTTTTTCATACAAATTCATAACATTTTAGTATTGAAAAAGCAAAAGTCCTGCTATAAGAGTTGATAGTAACCCCTCAGAAAAATAATATACCTACAAAGAATAGAAGTCAATTGCATAAAAACTCATAAGGGCTATGCATACCTCCCACAAAACCATAAGGGCTATGCATACCGCCCGCAAAACCATAAGGACTATGCATACCACCCACAAAACCAAGTGTGAATGTGGTCTGTCTGTGTGTCTGTCTGTGACTTGACATGATGTAGATGTAGATGTAGTAGAGAGACTTACCAAGAGTATTGTATTTCCTAATAAGGCATGAGACTGCTGGTGTTGAGAGGATTCCATTCTGGCCAACTAGGAGTCTGGAAACCTGAAATAATGATAATTCAAGTTGAATGTTTATGGACTATCAATTTTACTATTTAATAGTAATTTTCTTTATTAAAACCATGTCACATCACACTACAATGTATAACCTTGCAATTGCAACCTTGGTAAAAAAAGATTAGACAGAAAATAATAAAAACTATACCATGGCCGCTGAGAGAATGTGATCCTGACACATGTATAATGTCCCTGTCTGTCCCACTCTACTTTTAACTCTATCTCACTCCCACAAGTGAGATAGAGTGAAAGTAGCGCGGGCAGGGACAGGGACGTAAACATGTGTCAGGATTGCATTCTCTCAGCGGCCAGAATATAGCTTTATAAAGTTTTATTAATAAATTGGTATGCTCTGTCTTCAACAATAATGTCCACGTAATGCAAGACAAAATACATAGGTAAAGTAAAGTCATTTCAATGCCACATTAAACTGAAGTCACGTACCCCGTTAGCAGCGGCGATTTTGATGATTTTATCGACCACCTCCTTCACGAGATATCTTCCATCACCACCAACCACCAATGTGGAGCCCACAATAGCAGCTTTATTTGCGTCTAAGATACTTTGGACGAAGTTTTCTGTGTAATTTTCCTGAACAAAAACTTTAACTTTCTTACGAAGACCACTTGTTCCCGGCTTTTGCCCTTCAAAGGGGCTTGTGGTCACGGTCACTACTCCAGGCATTGTTCACTTATTAAAGAAGAGTTTATTGTCAAAACACGAGTTATCTCAGCGGTTGGTATGGCTAAAATAAATTGTTTTGAGATATAAAAGTTCGTAAGGTCAAGCAAGGAGCGAACGAAGAGCGACGATCGCGCGGTGAAGTTTGTTTGACAACCAACAACTGTCAAGCCAATGTCATCCAAGGTCAAAATTATAGTGCGTTCACGAAATTTAACATAAAGCTGCGATCATATTATTTTCATAAATCGTACAGCAGTACTGAGTACACACAGACTCTTGCGTGCGCAATGCGCATGGCATGCGTGTAATGTTGAAAAAATGGAAATGGAGTGTATGAAACGTGATGAAACATGAAACAATCAATGGAAGGCCGGCCTTTGTTGAGCTAAGAATGTTACAAAAATACACATCGAAGTTCTTGATTGATTAATGTGCATGCATGATCAATCAGCCTACACAGAAATAAATCAATATTGTATTAACCCTCTCGCTCCCACATCTATTGTTATACTCTATCCAACATAGGATAAACTCTGACAGCTTGTCACTGTGACTTTACTAGGTATGGGGATAATGTCGATACAAATTATCGATATTCTCACTAAAGTTTCTGAATTTTTCAAGCAAATCAACAAAAGGATGTTGTAACATGTTTTTATTCTTGTTAAATCGATTCACAGCCCAAATCACCATCATCAAAGTCTGATTCGGACTCCCTGAAGCCGTCTTGTAGATTTATAATCAGTTCCTGGGTAGATTGGTCGAATCGTATGATTAGTCGTACGTATGTACGATCGTAGTATTTCTATTGTTTCGAGTTAAGATCGATAACTTGTCTTACGATAAGTGTAGCACGTCACTATTTGCCAATAAAGTATATTAATTGTCTCTATACATTTTACCGTCGAAAAATACGATACTTCATAGACGTGTTTTGACACTGACAGCTGTCAGTTGTCGGTTGTTCGGCCTGTGTCCTTTCTTACGCGAGGACACCGATTAATATGTGTATGTATGTAGTGGTGGTCATAACGGCTAATTTTTGATAACAGGCTACATGGAATATGCTATTTTTTTGTAGCCTGCTTATTTACACGCTACGCTATCGACGCTACGTCCAGCGCGGTCGCGAGTTACCGGTCGACTGATCACGCTGCGCTGTGCTTTTTATAACGTAATGCTACAAAAAGTCCGCTGGCGCTAGCAGCGCAGTGCGCTGTGCTTTTTTTAACGTAATGCTACAAAAAGTCCGCTGGCGCTAGCAGCGCAGCGCGTACAGCGTCGGTCCGTTTCGTTATGATAACGTAGCTCTATCTGATTCGATTAATAGCACACGCTTTTCGTTACAAGTGAATAACGTGCTGCTTTAAACGGCTTTACGTTATATTAACCACCACTATATGTATGTATTTGTAGTGTGTAGAGTAGGGTACCTAGTAAGTGTGTACTATATATACCTATTCTTGCAATATATCCTTGAAAACAAGGCAGTAGGTAATAATGAAGTCTCAGGAAAGCAATCGATTTAAAATCCTTCCTTTTTGAAGTTCAAGCCTTAAGGTGGGCATTGGCGGGAGTTGAGTACCTACTGAGTACTGGCAGTTTATTCACCCCATTATTGTGCGATTTGCGCGAGAAAAGCCGGGTGCAATGCAAACAGCTATCTATTGCTAATACTAAGACAAATTAGGGCAGCAGGATTCGAACCTGCATCTCCTGCGTGAGAAGTAGGCGTGAAACCCACTAGTCCATGGAGCTCTTAATGTTTAAAAATGTTTATATAAAGTTTGGAATTAGTAGGATAGCGCTCGTGTAGAGTACTGGGAGTTCAGTGCCTGTAGACAATGTTAAACGCTAAGGATAGCGAAACGAAACGATAACTTTTTATGTATGCTATATGACATTTGAAATCGCTACGTGACGTCACCTTATCGAAGCCAAATGTCAAATCGCATAGGTGCATAAAAACTTATCGTTTCGTTTCGCTAGCGTTAGCGTTTAACTTTGTCTAGGGAGGCTGGAGTTCAGTTACTTTTAATGGTGGCAATACCATGCAGTAATTCTCGAATCGGAAATAATTCGGACACTAGAGACCGTTACTGTTAATCTGCTCATTTATTTTTTATTTATATGAGCAGAAATTATATTAAATCGGCTGGCCTTTACGGAATAATAATAATCAAAATAAACATAACTTACTGGCAATAAATAGTATGTCCGATGTACTTACGCTTATTTGCAGAGTTTTCAGGGATTACGCAATGAAATTCACGTTATTCACGTTCATAAAATATTTAAAAATATCCCGATGAATTGTAAACTCCTTTTGTGAAGTCGTTTAAAAAGCGCTCCCAATTTGGTTTGACACAATTTCCAACACTGCTATGCTAAGTATCCGGTAAAAGTTAAAATGTAATCTAACTAAACGTATGTAGGCCAGCCTGCCTTCTAAATTTTCTCCTGCATTTTTATAATATCAGGTCAGGTGGAGGGAAAGTAAGAATAAAAACAAGTCTTGAAATTACACAAACTATAATCGGCCAAGCAAAACTTAAAAAGAACAATCGTGCAAAACTGTTGTTTAATCCTTAAAAACTAAAAATACTTATGTTAAAAGTGACACCAATGCATAAACTTAAACTCCATACAACTATTCAACACTGAGTAAAATCAATTTGAAATTGCATTTAATCACTAAAACAAAAAGTCTATGTTGTTAAATTACTTACTGGTACATCTCATAATCATATTTTAAAAACCATTGATCAAAATCATAAGTTAAAAATTGCATTTTCTGATCTTGAAAGTAACAAGTTATAAGTACATTGTATGTATTGGTACATAATATTTTGGGTATAACGGTTCATTTGTTTTATTTGATTTGAGTACTAATTATACAATTTACTGCCATAAAATTATGTACCGAAACAGTACTAGTTAGTAGACATACAGTGAAACACTGTTGAAATTAAACATAAGTGCATTACATTAAATTAGCATGTTAATACGTTTAAAATAAAAAATGCAGAAAAACACCTACCCACAATCAAAACACGAAATAATAAAATTGTTAAATGATTAAAATTTTCCAGCATTTGCCTAACAATAGCAATAACAATTTTCTAGTCAGTAATAAATGAGAGGCCTGAATAAGTAGTTTTATTGATAGAAAGGTCCAATTATGTCTTCTTTAAAATCAAGTCAAAATGGTCCAGTTTATTTATCTCAGGACTGATTCACTAAGTATATAAATTGTCATCATAGCCAAATACGTCTGCTTTCTTGCGATGTCCATATTCATTACAATATGGTTTCAGAAGAAAACTCAACAATACTTATCTATATTCGGGGCGAAACTTGATCAAACATAGATATTCAAGCACACAGAAAACAAACACTGGACATTGATATTTCTATTGTATAGTTATATGTAATCAAGGGTTAAAATTGAAAGCACATGATATATTTAATCAAAACATTTTAGTCTGAAAAACTGGTAAAGATCTTGTAAAAGAGTTAAAATCAAAAAATAAAACATGCTCTTGCGAAACTGATTAAAATTAGACGTAATTCCTAAAATATCTCATGTATTACACTAATTTTATACTTAGATCTAATTATTTATCGGCCTTCGGCCAGTTTACTTCAACAATTGTCTTATAGGAGATCAAATCGTCGTATCGCTTTCAGCTATAAAATAAAATCTCTAAAAATAAACGAAAAACATCTTAAAATCTAATATTATAAACACCACTTGTATAAACTTTGTAACTCCCAAACTTAAAAACTGACCTAAGGAATCTGACTAGCGACCGACTACATAGTTCAATATCTATATATTTTTTCTATTCTTAGTCAGTCTTCAGAGATATAGATCATTTTATCGAGTACATGTATCGAGTAACTTGATTCATTCAAAGAGTAATACATAATCCTAATTATAACTTAACACCCGTAATTGCTTCATAGATTCATTAATGTCCGTATTTACTCTTCATGAATCGGTTATAGTTGTAATCAGTCTTAAGTTAATTTATTGAGCTTTTTATCATCTAACTAGTCTATTTTGCTTGGCAGAAATATTAATGGTAAATTATCTCAGTGCGTGCGTTTTACGCAGAGGCCAATATATTTGATCATATTATTTAAATAGATAGGTAAGTAACAAAAAATAAAATTAAAATACGAGTACCTATATGCCTCAATTTACCGCCTCTTTAAGTGTATCCATCAAATTCAATAACAGAATTACGCTTCTTCCCCTCAAAGTTCCTGCTTTGCAAAGCGTAATTCCGCCACCTGACATCTTACCCAGCACTGGGAAAACCTACCATTAGCACACATACCATCGGGAAAATGATCCCCGGCGATGGCACAGTGGAGGGTGACCTTACCACTTATCCTGCTCATTCAATGCTTCAGTGTTGTATTGGGGCGATGTAAGCAGATTCCGTTCGGCGCTTGGCCCGGCCCGTCCGTAGCCCGGCCCTTGTTTTTGGAGCTCTAGGGGAAAATAGATTTTACTGTATCATCAGACTTAACCGCTATATCAGCTCAATACTTACAATAAAATATTTAGCACAGATTCAAAATCACAACACACACTTTAAGAAAGAAGAGAGAAAGAAAGAAAGAAAGAAGAAAGAAAGAAATAAGAAAGAAAGAAAGAAAGAAGAAAGAAAGAAGAAAAAAGAAGAAAGAAAGAAACGTTTATTACATAATTCTTATTCATTATTCATTCTTTACGTAACACTGGCGGGTGACTGACGTGAGTGTGAGCGAAGCGAAGTTCTAGCTTGGCCGTTTGGCCCCAGCGTTGATGACTTAGGCCTCGTCCAGAGTGAACGCGCGGTGACTTAGGCCCAGCCTGGCCACGGGACACGCCCGCCACAGCGAAATTCGCGCGGTGCGAACGGAACACAGACGGCTGCCTAGCTCTGTCCCGCAGCACCGCGCGAATATTCGCTACGGCGAAAGGCGGGCGGGCGGGGCTGCACTTTAGCATTACCTGCCTTGTCACTTCAGTATAGACGCAAGCAGCGTCATATGTTCTATATTTCGAGTCCACTGCCGCTGCCGCGCAAGCCCTTTACTCTGGTTGAGGCGCCCAATTTCACCAACAGTTAGGGGACACTAGCTTAGGAAAAGTCCTTAGCTGTCTAGCGACTGTTTCGGAGGCCGACCTCTTTAATTTAGGAGGTCCCCTAGTAGCCTAGATGACCCTTAAACTTAGGTCAAAGCGAAACAACTTGCAGGTGGCCCCTGAAAGGAAATAAAGTGTCCCCTAAAGATAGAGATTGTTGGTGAAATCGGAGATTAGTCAGTCAGTCAGGACATGTTCTTTTATAATACACCTACTCATCATCATCATCATCGTTATAGTATGTGGTGTAACTCACGCTGTATCACGAGCAGCATCTTCCTGCGTGCGCCGAACGCGGTGACGCCGATCTCGTTGAGGTCCGCCTCGCTCAGTGACGCGAACGTCGACAGGTCAAGCTCGTGCTTCTTGAAGAGGTCTGAAAATGAATTCGAGTACGTTTCTATTGCAATCACGACTGGTTTTTGAAGGATTTGGATGAGCTAAATTGCTAGTTAGATAGTTTTCCTACTTCAGCTAGTGCAGGGGTTTAGGCCTTCTGGCCGGAGGCTTATTTACTTAATTGTTATTACGGTAATATTGGTAACCAAATAACGAGGCTAGACCCGTCTCTTTCCATTTTATCCAAAGACTTCGTTGGTCATGGATTTACGAATGAAGAACCGATTACAACACGGCGCGCTATCCTCTAACGGTTAGAGTCTAACCTAACCTAAACATTTATAAAGGTAGGTAACTAATTAATTAGTTATTAAATTACCAACTACCACCTACTGAAGCGACCGATGTGTTCACTCACCGATATACTTGTGTAGTCCTAGCTGCAGCAGCAGTTCATACAGCTGTCGGTACCGGCAGGGCTTGTCTTGCTGGGGCTTGTTCGGCGGGGTGCTCTGTGTCACCTAACCTAACCTGACCCAACTATAGATAATTAAACAACTACTGAAGCGATGTGTTCACTCACCGATATACTTGTGTAGTCCTAGCTGCAGCAGCAGTTCATACAGCTGTCGGTACCGGCAGGGCTTGTCTTGCTGGGGCTTGTTCGGCGGGGTGCTCTGTGTCACCTAACCTAACCTGACCCAACTATAGATAATTAAACAACTACTGAAGCGATGTGTTCACTCACCGATATACTTGTGTAGTCCTAGCTGCAGCAGCAGTTCATACAGCTGTCGGTACCGGCAGGGCTTGTCTTGCTGGGGCTTGTTCGGCGGGGTGCTCTGTGTCACCTAACCTAACCTGACCCAACTATAGATAATTAAACAACTACTGAAGCGATGTGTTCACTCACCGATATACTTGTGTAGTCCTAGCTGCAGCAGCAGTTCATACAGCTGTCGGTACCGGCAGGGCTTGTTGTCTTGCTGGGGCTTTTTGGGCGGGGTGCTCTGTGTCACCACGTTAGGCCGGGACATCTCGGATCGGTTCCACCCTTTCTCTGGCTGGAGGGGAAATTGTGGGTGAATTTGGGTGGGCAACAACGAGGTGCTATGGGTTTCAAACGTCCGTCTGTCGGTTTGTGTGTGTCTTTCTAGCGGTCGGACGGGGTGGACGGATTTTAATGCGATTTCCTGTAAATAGTCGAAGACTAGATAGTAAGCGATTGTTTTTAGCCATGTTTTATTAATATTGCTACAGTGATTCGAAAGTATACTGCTATTAGCAGCTATTTCTGTGCGTCACCGGTATTGATGGACCGGCATATGCGGTATTCAGAGCAGGCAGAGGGGAGTGACAGTGGGCAATTTTCGCGCTATCGAGATCATCTCTATGGTCGATATGCCAATCCCAGATACCAGATATCTCAAAAAAAACTCAAGACCAGCCTTACGACCAACCGGCAACCGAGACATCGCGAAGCGGTTTCGATCGAAAGAAATATGCTATGATTCGTCGTTACGGACGGAAATATGCGGTATCAAAACTGATATCTTGACTATGGAGATGATCTGCGAGAACTGGGGGCCTCGCTCAGAGCCTAAGCAACTCATCGCGAACAGTACTTACAGTAGTCATTCCATCTCCTTTAGTCTCGTTCAGATTGAGCGGCCCCGGCGAGGTGTTGCTGAAGAAATAGCCCGACCACTTCGGATTCGGCACGCGGTACCCGCTGCCCACGTCCGATTGCATCACCTAAGAATTAGTCGGGTTATTTATTTGGCGATGGAAACCGGGATGGTGGGATAACCTGGACAAGTTTCTGCCGGAACTATTAGACGGCCTCTTGGTTATCGAAGACCGCCCTCGACCCTTGATCCACCATGGCTTTAAGGAGAATATCTCTTTTCGGGATTTCTCTAACGTGATTGGCACAGGCCTGAGAGGATTTGCGCTATACAGGATGATGCATACACTAATACTATGGGGTGATGTAACAGATAGGTGTCTTCGTCTTTCTAAACAACTTTCAATATAAAACCGATTTCATCAGAACTTCTTTTCGGCGGTTAATACTTTTGTGGACAAGTGAAAAAGTTGCTGCTGAGAAGAAACACACGCCCAGCAGTGACTCGATGATAGTTCAGCATGATGATGATGAAAAGTTCAATATACCGTCATGCGTACTAGCTAGGAGAAAAGAGGCCGCTATTTTGAAAGAAATAAATAAATAATAAAACCGGCCAAGTGCGAGTCAGACTCGCGCACGAAGGGTTCCGTACCATTATCTATATAAATGGAACAAAAAGTAAACTTTAGAAAAAACCGACTTCCACAAACCCTATTTGATTAGATTGAGTTTAATACAAACTGTAACCCCTTATCCCCCCCCCCCCCCCAGGGGAATTAATTTTGTCAAATCCCATATCAGTGCTACCCCACGCTACTAAGGAACCCCTGTACAAAGTTTCATGGCTCTAGGTCCATCGGTTTAGGCTATGCGTTGCCTGCCCGTCAGCCACGCATTGTATTTGTACCTAGTATTGAGCAAATCTGGTGGCCATATGTGGTCTTCATCAGCAGTTCCGCATCACAATATTATGCTTACCATGTGCATTTGCACGAGTTATTATGAAAAACACAAAAATCACTATAGGTCTAATCGGTCTAATTTTCCAAATCGGTCCATCCGTTTAGGCGCTATCGAGGCACATACATAAAAAAAAAAAAAAACAAAAACAACAAACATCCGGACGAATTGTAAACCTCCTCCTTTGGGAAGTCGGTTAAAAAAACAGCAAAAAAACACGTTAATTGTATGGGAGCCCCCTTTATATTAAATTTATTTTGTTTTTAGTATTTGTTGTTATAGCGGGAACAGAAATACGTCATCTGTGAAAATATCAACTGTCTAGCTACCACGGTTCATGAGATACGGCCTGGTGACAGACAGACGGACGGACGGATATCTTGAGATTTTAAGGTACCTTCCCTCCAGGGCCCATTCGTTTGTTCCACCCTGTATATGTGTGATCTGTAACTGTATTTTTCATGAAATACCAAAAAGTTTTGTTCAAATTATCATCTTATGTCAGAATAACTTTGTAGCTAGTTGAAAAATAACATTTGAATTGATTCAAAGCTTGCCGCGCTTTTAGGGCCTTTAGTACCTACTAAACGCCGCCGTAAGCAGCACTGTCTACAACCTACTCCTACTGGAAAACGTGAGACACCCATCTACAATTTCCGTACAATGAGGTTCACTCAGTGGGTTCACTCACTCATTATGTCAATGTCATGCAGACTGCAAAACATCATTTCAACGCACCAAAGAGTATTTAATTAAAACATCACTGGCAGCCAAACTTGAAGTGGCCAAAAGGAAATAAAACAAAAAAATTAATTTCTGTGCTCTGAGATTTGTATGAAAACAAAAGTAATTAAAAACTATTAATTTTATAATTATTTTCTAAAAGTTCTACATAATAAATAGAGACGTCGTAATTCATCAATTAATATTTAAAGTCTTTGTAGAAGTCCGGGGACGACATTTCCATATCATTTAAATTTAGTTTCATTAAAAGAAGGCTTACCTACCAAAACAAAATGGCCTTGGTATAAACTTTTCAAGCGTGTTGTGAAGACGTATCTTGTACCGAGACCACTTTCAATTTGTAATATCTCTCGTATTTCAGTATTTGTGGTTGGTGCGGCAACAGATATACACATTCTGTGAAAATTTCAGCTTTCTAGCTATTACGGTTCGTGCAGGCGGACCCGGTGACAGACGGACGGACGGACGGACGGACGGACGGACAGCGAAGTCTCAGTAATAGGGTCCCGTTTGGCACCCTTCGGGTACGGAACCCTAAAAAGAAAGAAACGGCGTTTATTCCACAACAAAAACAAAAAACACACCTTTCATGTTAAACTTACCTACAGAAAAATCTAGGGTAATTGTGAGCTCAGATTGGGCGGAGCTAGAGCCGGCCCAAGATCAGAACAAATGGAAATCTGTCCTAAAAGCCCTATACCCCTGATGAGGGGTAACAGGATGAGATGATGATGTTGACATACCTTACTAGCTTCGACCTTCAGCTTGCGGTACTCCGACAGCGGGGAGAGTTTGATGAGAGTCTCCAATGTCTTCTTCTCACAGCCAACAGCGCGTCGCTCGTTGATCGGCATCTCCGATATTATGTTCGCCAGCTCTACGGTATTAATACTTTCGGTTAGGTAAGACGAGAAAAGTGAAGACATTTGCTAGATGTGGATTGAAACAAGAACTTTAGATTTGCCCAAAAGGGGTCCAGATCTCCTGCCATATCGCAAGATTACAAAATGTTCTTACCAGATAGAATAACTGGCAAACTGGGTTTATTAAAAGGCTGATGATGCAAGCGAGGGGCCTGAAAAGTTTACTAAGTATACAGTTTGGGCTAAGTTTCTTTGGCTCTGAGGTAGCTGTCACCTCCCTCTCCCACCTCATCTTACCCTATACGAGAAAGAGATGTCACAGCTGTCTCGGAGCCAGAGGCACTTCGCGAGGTCTGCATATTTTCTTAACGTATGTTTGTTAGCTTAGATTCTGAATAAGCTCTAAGTACTCGTATGCCCATCCTAAGTCCACGGCCCGCGATTTTCAATCTACCCATGGAGATAAAGCAAAACCTGTGAAAAAACATTACTCTGGAAAGTGGAATGATGACCTATGAGTGGCTAAACAAATATGACTCACCGTTGGTAGAGCGGTCAGTATCGTTGGAGTGAGAAGGGCTGTGCGAACTGTGTCCCTTGCTGATCGGACTGACTGAAGGGCTAACCATGTTGCTGCCTTCACCACCTAGAACATATACAATACAAAGAAGAATAGATAAACTTGGTATAACTGCGGAATATTCATGAAGAGGCCCAATTGGAACCACACAAGGATACCCTGTGTCGTGCCGACAAACACCCTTAATCTACAACCAGTGTGGGCATCTTAGCTGTATTTTGTTATACATACATACACTGCGCGCTATGTAGTCAGAATGCAGGTAGAATGGTAAAAGTATAATTCCGAACTCAGTAGGACAGCTGCGCCTCTCTAGTTACCATACAATAATGCCTTACCTACTTCCGTACATTTATGGTCTGTACGACAGAGAGCACAGCAAACCTGCGGCAGAATTACTGCGCTGAATCGCTGCCGAGAACCCTTTATTTTATAAGTACGGAGTTAATATTGTACGAGGACTTAGTGCTGTACAATAGAGTGTAGTAATATTGAACAGCACTGCACAGCACTAAAGTAGAGTTCAGACCCACCCTATACCTATACCCAGGGATAGAACAGGCGTTTATTCAAGCGTCGCAATACACAATACACATAAGAATACGGACATATGGATGTCGGTGGCCGATCTTAGAATTGGGCCCATCATCATGATAAACGTGAAATATCATGAAACGATGAAATCTCATAATGCAAACACTGCGGTAGCTTAGGTAAAAAAAATCACGTAGTGCAGAATAAAAAAGCATTTAAAAAGGCATGTTTTCGATAAAACCCGCCTTATCATCATGATGTGCCCAATTCCTACGATCGGCCGCCGACATGGATAACATAAGTGAGTCTTTTATGAGTAAGGTGGGTCTGAAGAGAATGTGAGCAAGAATCCTTACCGGAATTGTTATGAGTGTCGAGCGACACACAGCTGCCCGTGAAGTTGCTCTGATAGCCACTGCTGCCTGCGGAGCTGGAGTTCAGGATTTGGTTCAGCGTGTTCTGGATGTGGAGATTACATTTACATGTGAGACGACTATGGAATTGGCACAAGAAAACATCAAAGGGTATATTCATGAAGAACAACAGAAGGCATCTAACAGAAGGCGTTTAGATACTTTCAGTATTTGTAACAAAAAGTATACTTTCTGTTAACGGAAAGACTGTCCAAAGGCAGCTCGAGCTCCCGCCCCACGCCCCAGTGACGAAGACCAAAAGGTCTCTCTCGAATTCTATAGGTATGAACATACCAACAATAATTTTGACCAAAGTTCATAAACATTTGAGAAAGCTCTGACGTAGGAGTTTACTACCCTCGCCATTGTGAGGCGGAGCACAGGGCCCAATCGGAACAAATGGAAATCTCTACTACTCCCTATTACCTTTACTGAGGGGTGACAGGATGAGATAATAATAATAAATAATAAAAATGTTTCTTTTTCCAACCCTAATTTGGAACAATATTTTGTGGTTGCTAATGTTAAAATTTCAAATTAAAAGGCAAAAGATATACAAAAAAATATACGGCCACACCCTAAGCTAGATGATGATGAAAACTAAATGGCAAAGAATGATGTCTAGGACATATCTTTGCTCCATCCCTAAGCCCACAACTTCCGAACGGGCGGTAGTATACAAAAATATTAATATTATATTGACGTTGACTAAGTAATATGTATGATTTTATGGTCAATAAAATTTTTGAACTGAACTGAACCACCTCAGCATCATTCCGACTTCATGTCACTATGTGGCTAACGCGAGGAGCAATCCGGGTTAGTTTATCCCCCACATGGCTGGTCCGGTTTTCTGTTTTTGCCGTCCGTCTATCCCCTTCCAGCCTCTGCCCATTGTCCCCCCCCAAGTCCAGTAAAGTCGTCAGTACTTACAGGCCTCCCCTCTGGCGGTGCCGGCTGGAACTGCGGCGCCTGCATCATTTGCTGCATCATCGGCTGCTGCATGCCGCCTTCGTTGCCGTTGGACATCGCTGGGGATTAGACACGTTTATTTATATGGCCATTATGAAGCAGGATGTCAGAGGATCGAGTGTGGCAGCTTGAAAACTTGTGAGAGTCGCGACACCCCTCCACCACCCCACACTGAGCTCGTGATGGAATATGGGATACATTTATATGATGTAGAATTCAATTAACTAGGCTGTAGGTGAGTGTCAAAATCTCAATGAAGAATCTTCCCAAGCGCGATATGGGCCTGCGCTATTCTGTAAGCGTGACCATACATAGTTACCACCACCCCGCTCCCGACGATGTGATGTGCTAATGTAATGTAGTACGGCATCCCTCACATTCCCGGGAGACACAAAGCTAGAAGCGGTACAAGTGACATCACATCCACATTGTTCAGCATACAGCGTACACATACACTGCCGTCCTTTTTCAACCTACCTACTTCGAGATAAAGTTAAAGTTCCTATGAAGAATCAAAATAAAAGATCTGGGTATTTCGTGGAAATTGGACTAGCTATTAGAAGACTCACGGAAGGGGCCGCGCGGCTGCGAGGATGGGACCATATAGCTACTCACGGTTCCACACGCCCTTGTTCTGCACGTACACGTTGGAGCCGGGCGCCATGGCCGGGTAGTGGAAGGGGCCGCGCGGCTGCGGGGATGGGATCATATAGCTATTCACGGTTCCACACGCCCTTGTTCTGCACGTACACGTTGGAGCCGGGCGCCATGGCCGGGTAGTGGAAGGGGCCGCGCGGCTGCGGGGATGGGATCATATAGCTACTCACGGTTCCACACGCCCTTGTTCTGCACGTACACGTTGGAGCCGGGCGCCATGGCCGGGTAGTGGAAGGGGCCGGCGCGCGGCTGCGGGGATGGGATCATCCACGCGTTCGAATACACGTTGTTCATGTTCGGGCTGAGTGGGCTCACGAACCCGCCTGGAGGAAACATTGCTGAATCATAAATGTGAAGTGTGTGCTGCCTATCGTGGAAGACGTGTTTCTGACTGGCGTGCAAATTGTGCTCCTGCAACTGTCTTGTACAGGTCACACTTAAAATCTACAAGGTGTACATTAGGGCGTATGCTGAGGCCTAGGCAACGCTAAAGGGCAAACTCGCACGTCGAAGAATAGTAGTCGCCTGGGAATAGTAGTCGTCAAAACGGGGCGTTTTGAAAAAATCTTTCCTGCGTGCATCTCGGCGTACGTCTAGACTAGACTAAGGCCTTTTGTTTGTCCACCGTCGCCGTCACCGCCATAGTAAAAATTACGCCGCCGTTCATTTACTATGGGATGGGTGGGCGTTCTTGTTACCGTGAGAATGACGGCGGCGTGGACAAACGTCGTAAACAGATAATTTCTTAAGTCTACTACTGATGATGTGAATAACCACAGGGTGCTTATCCGATACAAATTAGAATAAGTAACCCCTCGTAAAAAAGACATGGCGTGAGGACTAAGATTTGTACTTTAAACGCCATGCCAACGCCAGTTAACATACTTCTAGGTGGCGCTAATCTTTAAAAAAATCCTATATATCTTAGCGCCATCTCGTGGTATTTGCAATTTTTCGATGGTGCTGCACCAAGCGATAATGGCCTCGAACTAAAGAAGCTTCCGTAGCATCTCAGTTAACGCCGGTGACATATTTTGTTCTGTATCTGTGTTGGTATAATATTATAATAACTTACCCTGAGTAGGCGGATGCTGCGGGTACATCGGCGACATATTCGCGTAGTTGGCCAACTCTGTCAGCGTCATGTTGTACGGTGACGTCACCATGGGCGAGCACGGCGCGTTGTGCGTCGGAGAGAACGGGTTGTACGCGCCGAAGTTGGGCATCGCGCTCGCGAGGGACGGAATCGTGTAGGATTCCGGGATC
Organism: Argyresthia albistria; assembly: GCA_963457715.1. Lineage (NCBI taxonomy): Eukaryota > Metazoa > Arthropoda > Insecta > Lepidoptera > Argyresthiidae > Argyresthia > Argyresthia albistria. The sequence continues at coordinate 4,274,508 of OY735268.1, read as the reverse complement.
TCAGCGGTTATGACCTGTTCGTTCCCGCCGAGGAGTTCGCGGCGGGCTTCGTAGATGTCGCCTGGGGAGGAAGGTAAAAAAATATAACATACACATACATTGCTTCTGGCCCCACACTAGGATACCCTGTGTGGAACCAGAAACACAACAATAGGTCACAATTTAAACATACAAGATCTGCCCCCCTCGACAAAGTGAAACGCTAAGGATAGCGAAACGAAACGTTAACTTTTTATGTATGCGATTTGACATTTGGAATCGCTAAGGTGACGCTGACGTCACGTAGCGATTCCAAATGTCAAATCGCATAGGTACATGAAAGTTATCGTTTCGTTTCGCTATCCTGAGCGTTTAACATTGTCTACAGGCACTGTAGGTCTAGACAAAGTTAATAACGCTACGAAAACGAAACGAAAACTCAAAATGTATGCGGTTGGACATTTGGTGACGCTAGCGTAGCGTGACTAACTGTCAAATCGCATACATATTCTTAGCGTTTCGTGTGAACGATAATAGCGTTTTGCATCTTGTCTAGGGGGCAGGGGTTTGTTTTTTTACTATCCCTAGCCGGGAATCGAACCCGGTTCTCGGTGTAACCCATGTTACAAATGCATGGGACTTTGAGATATCAAAGGTTAACCCACCTCTACATATAAAATGTGTCAGAAAATCTGTTCAAAAATCATCAGCACATCCGAGTAGTCATAATAAACGTTTGCCATACGGTGTCTCTTCGAGTAGTACTGGGGAGCAACAAAAGAACTGGAACTTTTATAAATGTGACTTCTCTACATTGTATTCCTCTTTCGCGGCAGCAGATTGGAGCTCAATTTATAAAACTGCTTCCGTAAATGACGCTACAAATTTGTTCTATTTAATAGTAAATGACCTGGTAGACAAATGCACACCTAGAAAGCGTAGTAAATTAAATGATGTTACATCTTATGTATATCCGGAGTGGTATACGTCTGACATTATTAGTAGGGTTGTAACGGAGGCGTCTTATCGGAGGCGGAGTCGGAGGCGGAGGTGAAGAGCTTCGCCTCCGCGGAGTCGGAGGTTAACGGAGGCGGAGGCGGAGATAGAAAAAATATGTATTTTTGATTTATTCCGGAAAAGTACCTATTTATTCAAAAGCTATAGGACATACATACACATTACACTTTAACAATAATTTTTAACGGTATTCATAGTTAAGAAGAGGCAATTTAGGTACTATATCATTCAAAACAATCGAGGTTCAGTCACAACACAACTAAGTATTTACAACTGCGAGCTAGAGTCTGTTTCAAGTTTAAATTCCCCTGGATCAAAGCATTTTCGTTCTTGACCTTTGACAATAAAGACTTCGATAAAGGAACTATTCGGTGAAACGCAATCTAGTGAAAAAGTCGACAGGTTGATTCCTGTCAAGATACCTACCCACCGCCCGCGCATTCCATTCGCACAAACAATCTTCACTTCATTCAGTTGCGTTCTCATATCAATACTCAGCCGAGCGGCCGTGATGCCTAGCGTCGCTACTGTCACATTGCGTGTACATTTTTGAACATAAATTAACTCCGTTAAGCCTCCGTTCAAAAATGGCGGAGGCGGATTCGGAGTCGGAGGTATGATTTCTTTCGGAAGTTCCGAACTTTCGGAGGCGGAGGCGGAGCTCCGTTACAACCCTAATTATTAGGGACATAAAGGTTAAAGCTGAATGGCACAAAGCGTACAAAGTCAGCAAATCTAATGATGATTATAGAATATTCTCGTTATATAGAGCGCAGGTAAAACAGAAAGTTAAAACCGCACATAGTCAATTCATAAATCAAATTCAGGCAAGTTTAATCAAGGACCCACGTTCCTTTTGGTCTTTCGTAAATAATAGAAGAGAGAGGCGCAGAAAACTTCATATAACAAAGGACGGAAAAATCCTGCACGAGTATGAGTGTGCGGAAGCATTTGCACAGTACTTTAGATCAGTATACGAAAGCGGAAGTCCCAAACTTAATGTGGAGATCGCTGCAGCAGGGGCAGCAGATAAGTCCGGGGCGGGAGCAGAGCGGGTCCATGTGCCGAACCTCACGCTACAGGAGGTACTAGCAGCTCTAGCACATATTAAACCTAAAAAAAAAAAGATACGCGTGTAGCACCGTACACGTGTTAGAAGTAAAACTTCTGTAGCTAGATCATTAAGTGGTACCTATACTATACACCTATACCTACCTATACTAAAAGAGATTTAAATTTCCAATTTTGAGATCCAATCTCTGCTTCAAGTTACTTTTAAGTTTCAGACGTCCGATTATTTGAAATTATTTTATACTTGTACTTACTTTTAATACGTCATGTCATTTATTTCCCACCATTCCTTATCTACAATTTGTCGCGCTCGTGGTGATATACTTAACTCATTCAATAGTGTACTATTTGCATCTCGCTCAGATTATATACCATCTGACGTCACGTCTTTAAGCCGTCTCATTATGTATGCCTCAATGTATGCATTGCTTTGCTTGTTTTAGAAATCCATATCGACCCGTGTGACATTGATGAAACTCTTTTCTTACAAACTGTATGGATCGCATCGCACAGCTGTCAAACATAAGTTCCGGTTCCAACAAAGAGGTTGAACGAAGTAGTTTTTGGTCACGTCACTGGTTTTGTTTATCCCAGCCAGCGGCGGCGGCGGCGGCGGCGGCGGCGGCGCCATCTTGGCCATACCGGAAATCAAGAACTCGTGGAAGAATGCTTAAAATAATTTTTATTTGTTAACGTTTCATCAGGTTTTTCTCTCACTAATTAACATTCTTTATTGTACGAATGTATTATTATCTTATCTGATTAGTTAAAAACCGTATTGAAAATAGTTGCGGTTTTAAAAGTCTTCAGCCGACCCTGACGTCACCGATTCCAATTTCCGTTACATTTCTTAGCCACTCGTGATAGCACCCGGCTAGTAGCAATGGAAAAGCAAATATATGAATAACCCACAGTTGAGAGGTTAAATAAATTTTACCCCCGTGCCCCAAGAAGTTTTACTTCAAAATCTGTAGGTCCCGATGGAATACCACCGTTCATAGTCAAGGACTGTGCGTCTGTTCTAGCTGAGCCATTGCTGTACCTGTATAACTTATGTCTAGCTTCAGCCACGTATCCGGAACAATGGAAAACAACTAGAGTTAGCCCTGTACCAAAGGGAGGGTCTGACTCCGATTTATCTAACTTCAGACCAGTAGCTGTCCTTTCTACCTTTGCAAAGGTTTTTGAATCAATACTATACACAGTCATTTACACACAAATTCGGGGGAGACTCTCTGATTGTCAGCATGGTTTTCGACCGGCTCGGGGAACACACAGCAACCTTATGTGTTTCACGCAAGACGCTGCCACAGCCTTAGATGTAAAAGTAGGGGGACAAATGGATGTCGCATATTTTGATTTTAAGAAGGCTTTTGACCTAGTTGATAATGACATATTATTGGAAAAATTAGCTATATTTGGATTTACGCCCGCTTTGCTGTCTTTTTTTGCTGACTATCTAACAAATCGCCAGCAATATGTTGAATACGCTGGGAATACCTCAGGAATGTATAGGACACCATCAGGCGTGAGTCAGGGCAGCAACTTGGGACCACTAGAATTCATACTGATGATAAATGACTTACCAGACGTTGTCCAGCAATCAAATTGTCTACTGTTCGCAGATGATCTGAAGTTGTACAGGACAGTGAATGATAGGGAGGACTGCGAGAAACTACAGTGTGACATAGATAGTGTGGTTGAGTGGAGTAGGAAGAACAAGCTCTACTTTAATGTATCAAAATGTAGCTTGATGACATATACTCGTGCTATAACTCCTCAACGTTACGATTATAACATGGACGGAGTCCAAATGGCTAGGGTCACCTCGATACGCGATTTGGGTGTCCGCATGACAAGTGATTTAAACTTCCGTGACCACATAATTAATATCTGTAAGAAAGCTTTCCAAATTTTGGGTTTTGTGTTGCGTCAATCGAAAAACTTTAACAACTTCAATACAATAAGGACGTTAGGTATATAGCACACTGGTAAGAAGTAGGTTAGAATACAGTGGTATGGTATGGCACCCTCAGGAGACTAAGTACACAGAAATGATCGAAAAACTACAGAATAAATTTTTAAGATATATGTACTTCAGACAGTATGGTACATATCCGCTCTACCCAGCAATGTACCACTCGTTGTTTCTACTAGGAATGATAGGATATTACAGGCTGGATGTAAGGAGGCATGTAGCCCTGGTCACCTATGTGTGGGAAGTATTTCGAGGTAGATTGCCCAATCCGAGACTCTTGGAATGTATTTGCCTGAAAGTCCCCAACGCGCACCTTAGACAAGCGCGTCGTAATCAATTATTTTCTCTTCCACTGTGCAGAACTAACATATTAAAATTTGCCCCATTGACTGTAGCCCTTCGCACCTTGAATTATATTGCAATAGAAATTGACATATTTAATTGTTCACTGGCAAAGTTCCAAGAAAATGCTTATAATTATTTGACTAAATGACTGATTTAAATTTTATTATATTGACATGTAATTAGAATAGGTATAATTAGATAGGATGGTGATATTTTTTATAGTTATGGTATTTAATAATAATATTATTATAATTAATTGAAACTTCAACTTAATTTACAATGTATATAAGACCTAGCAATGTGTGTGCCTGTACATAAAGGTTATGTTTTAATAGTTCTATTAAGATATTATATGATATTGAATTGGGTCAAACACCTGTAATGATATCATGAATTGTTATTGTAATGAATAAATAAATAAAATAAATAAATAAATAACATTAGAAATCCTAACAAACTAATATTCTAACTAATCCATGGTTTCCCAATCCCAACAGATTTTACAGCTCACTTACACGTAAGGTAACAAACACATATGCTTTGGCCCCCCCCACACAAGGACACCTGTGTCGTGGTAGCCAGAAAAAGCGACATCGCAATCACGTAAACATTCAAGACCTGGGGAGTATTTTTCCTTACTCCTAGCCGGGATTCGAACCCGAGGCTTATCGCTTGGGTTGGAAAGCTCACTGTCGACCGCAACGCCACAGAGGTCATCCCCAGAGTTGACACGTTAAGGCTGCTGTCAGCAGCTGCCGACCCATAAATAAGGCGTATGGAATAACTTTTTAAAGATTTGAGGAAACCTCTAGCTGGGTCAGATTTCAGATTTAGATTTCATTGATTTGCGTAAATGTGATTACAATAGTTGTTGTAATACAGGGTGTAACAGAAAGGGGTGTAGAGACATCATTCTGAACAACTTTCACTATTCGGGCCAAGCGCTCAGCTGATATGTGAACGGTGGAGTGATAAATAAAGTTACTCTGATCAAGTCGGTCCCCAAGTGAAAGTTGTTCAGAATGATGTCCCTAACAACCCTCTTTCGGCTTGTACACCCCTTTCTGTTGTACCCTGTATAAAAACTAAAAGTTAAATCGTAAGTACCTACAGTCCTACATTATAAGTAAGCACATTAAAGGTAAGACCGCACTAGGCGGAACTGCACTGCAGCGGAACTGCGCGACACGGCGCGTCATTTTTTGGTAAACCGCACTTGAACTGCAGCGACGCGACAGTTTCACCCGCCATTTGAACAAAGAACGAAAGAGATAGAAAGAGGAGAGAGGGGCGGGGGCGTGAGGTAGCGTCAGTTTTGCCTAGTTGCCCAACTTTGCCGCGCAGTTCCGCTGCAGTGCAGTTCCGTTGCCGCGTAGTGCGGTTTGCTCCATATGTTTGCCTTGAAAGAATATTTTGTCGCGTCGTGTCGCTCAGTTCCGCTGCGGTGCAGTTCCGCCTAGTGCGGTCTTACCTTTAGAGCGCTTTAACATACAGACAGGCGTTTCTGTCGCGCGACAGACGCGCTGCAGGCGGGAGCCCTTCACATTAAAGCGACTGCAGCGCGGCTTAGCCGCTAGCGTCTGCGCGGCTCGGTCGCGCTTTACAGTCGCGCGTATCGAATATCCTTGTGGGGCGCGTAGGTAAATAATTTGAAACTTCCTACACATGCGTTTGCAACACTGGTCGAATGCCGACTAATCGCACGCGACTACACGGCGTATCCGCAACGATTCGCTCGCAGCGCTACAGCCGCGCGGCTGTCGCGCAACAAACGCGCGACTGCCGCGCTGCTGAAATATGTATGAAACCCAGTCGCGCTTCTGCAGCGCGACTTAGTAGCGCTGCAGTCGCGCGTCAGAAACGCCTATATGTGAAAGCGCACTTAGTCGTGTTAGCTCTTACCAGCAGCCCTCTCAATGCCCTTGATGACAATCGCGGCCTGCCCCTGCTTCGGCTTGCGTCGCACGTTGATGTACACATTGTACTTCTGCATGAGTCTCGTCGCCGCGTCCGGCTCGATGCGGTGCGCGTCTTCCGACACGTCGAAGATTACCACGAGGGGGAGGCTGCCCTGGGGGGGGGAGATGGGGGTTGAAGTGACGTATGCTCAGGCGGACTGGGCCTAATGATGCAAGATATCAAACGATGCAAATTTTCTTCCTGAGACAAAATCGAGATTTTATGTAACCGGAATAAGCCATGTTCTGGAGTTGGGTTCTGGTTCTAGTAGGCTTGTCTGTTTAGAAAATCGCCCCCCTACAGTACAGACATGGGGAAACATGGGATGAGAACAAAACAGAGCGAGAAATCATACAATCCTTGTTCAATCAATCAATTCCTTGTCTTCTTGTTCCCCTCTCTCGACTCGAGTCTTGCCCGATCTGTCTCGGACTTTTCTGTCTAGCTAGTGGGTATCGCGTCTTATCTCTCGATCTACCGGACATACAGGACGCGCTAAGTTAATTGGCATCAGCGGGTCGATTCGCGCGCCTTCGATATACGATATCTACACCTATATCGAGTGATTTTGTACGGGAATCTGTCAATATAGGTCTCGATATCCGTATATCGAAGGCGCGAGAATCGACCCGCTGGAGTGCCGCGTGGAGGGGGCTCGATATACGAATATCGAGACCTATATTGACAGATTCCCATACAAAATCACCCGATATAGGTGCAGATATCGAATGCGCGAGAATCATGCCACAGACCCGTCGGTAATGTTGCCTTGAGTTCTATGGATATAATATAACAGCTTTTCAACAATCCTTTGTCTTACGGTGACAGGTGGGGAACTAACGCTTTTTGAAAGGTTCGTTGCATTAAATTGCGTAGAAGTGGCGCTCCCCTGTTGGAAGACTCTACCTAAAGGTGACAATCAAGAATCAACTTACAACCAACTGCTGCCTTGCCGCATAAACATCCTTGATGTGCCCCGTAATGGTGACGCAGCTCTTCTTCAACGCCGGGATATTCGGGTCGTCGGCATCAGGGAACATGATCTGGGTGTTGGTTCCCTTCATGATGACCTTGAGCTGGTCGGCCCCACGGCCCACGACCACGCTGTGGTGCATCGGCGAGATCTCTAGCGACATCTGCACTTGGGTTTGGCTCTGGGAAAAAGAGGATGAAGATAAGCTTTGTTGTTCAGGCTTTGTTACTTCTGGCCTCACACGCGATGACGTCCAAAGTGATAATAAACGGTTGATAGAAGAAGAACCAAACATAATAGGCTTGCGTCCAAGGTAGTCCAATAAATCTAGGAACAAGTCTTAAGTTGAAGCATTATGTACAAAATGGCTTGATCAAGTATGTAATATGTATTGTATATTTCCAGCAGATATATTTTATAAAGTCAATTTTGTGCAAAAAAAGACAGCATTTGATGGCACTTTTACATGACGTCACTCTGTGGTTATTCCATAGAACCAGCATAGAACTCAGGAACAAAAGGTCCGTTTTGACAGTTCATATAAAGTATCTATTATGACTTGACAGGCCACAAACCTATTCTGTATCTAGGTTTTGATTCCCTTGCGAGTATCAAGAAAATTCAGTAAATGTGCGCCATAGACGACAGTATCCTATGAATGCGTATATTTGTTAGATTTTTCTCCATTTCCGAGGGAACATACACAGACCTCAGTTGATGGTATTCTATTTATTGGTAAGTATGATATTTATTTCAACTTGACACCTTCACGCGCTGTCAAACAGACAGACGGACAACGAAGTGAATGGGTTTTATTCCTTTTACCTACGAAACCCTAACAATTTTAAATACATGTACGTACGCTCTGTAACGTAGGTAATCACTCGTAGATGGACTGCCCTACATACCTACTACTTTAGTATGCAAGCCAGCCCAGCTAACTGCGTTGCAGACTGTACAAAGGCGAGCTCATCTTAGTTTCCATACTCACAGCCAAAGGGCCACACATGTAATTCATCAGCACATTCGTCGCCTCCATAGTAGCATCCACCTCCCATTGCACCCCCTTCACCACCAGCAGGTTGGCGTGCAGCTTGGGACGGTTGCGAAGCATCACCTGGTATGCATGGCACAGATTATTGAAGAGGGGTAACAATGTTAGCAACGTACTTTTAAAGTGACAAAGCCCTGTAGAGTGTACGGGACACGGGACAGGACAGAAACAGGGGATACAGCCCCCCTAGACAAGATGCAAAACGCTATTATCGTTCGCACGAAACGCTAAGAATATGTATGCGATTTGACGTTTGGTCACGCTACGCTAGCGTCACCAAATGTCAAATCGCATACATTTTGAGTTTTCGTTTCGTTTCGTTTTCATTGCGTTAGTAACTTTGTCTAGGCCTACAGGGCCCATAGACAACACGCAATTAGCTAATATGGTTTGTGGGGAACGCTAAAATAATGTATGCGATTTGAGAACGTGAATTTTCATTCTCAAAATGTCAAATAGCATATATTTTCTTGTCGTTTTTTAAGCGAATTGCATGATGTCTAGGAGAGTGTTGGCGTGAAGCTTGGGACGGTCGGTTGCATTTGCATAGCATCACCTTGGTATTTATTGCATGGTAACAATGTAGCTGAATAACGTTACTTGTATCATTATAATGGGACATTAAACTCGTGCCGCTATTTTTGGCATTGTCCTTCGATCAATCACCTGTATCTGTAACATTTGACCAGATCAGATCCTGGGGGTTTAGTCTGATGATGAAGATGTACCGACCTGCACATTGTACTGATTCTGCACTTGCTGCACGTAGGGCGAGTTGATGTCGGGCAGCGGCTGCGAGGGCGCCACTATAGGCAGCTCGAAACTAAACACCAGCGGAGTCAGCGCCTGCGCACAACAAACAGGTACAGCTTTACAAAGAACTTTTGGCGAGCGACCAATGATTTGGATTTAGATTTGGAGGAATGAAAGGAAAGGTCTGTGTTGATGACAGGTTCGTTGCATTAAGGTGGCGCCCCCTGTAAACGTCACTCGTCAGCCAAAATATCGTTGAAAGACTTTAAATTACAGTCGGCGTTAGCGTAGGCATATCATATCAGTAAGGCTGGATTTCACCAACAAAAAGTTATACGTGAATACTATTCCGGGGGGATAACTTGTATGACAATGACAAATGACAGTTCAAAATGAGGTGATCTGATCTAGGTGTCACTGGTGTCTATGAAAAAGTTACAAGTTATCCCCGGGATAGTTATTCTCCGGATAACTTTTTGTTGGTAAAATCCAGCCTCAGTCGCCTAGGGCACTAGGTTTAGTCGGGCTAGATCCAAAGTAGGAAGTAGTGTTTACTAACGTAACCTATGGAAATTATAATGATCAGGAACCATTTCAAGGCTTTATCTATTATTATTTATCGCCAGTACTGCCTACATCCGTTCACATTATCATATCATTGAACAACCACAAAAGTAGGTAGATAAAATTAAATACATTACAATTCTGAACGTCCGAGTCTATGGTTAGGGGCTCGACCTTCTCGCAAAAGATAAAGGTTTGAATCCCAGTGCATGTGAATAAAAATAATGTGGGTAGCCCATTAATGTCCCAACAACCCAACTCAACCAACCAATACGGCATGTTTCACACTTCGGAGCAATCGACTCACTATGTCTAAATAAAGTGAAATCTTCTAACCACGTAACAATGCCTGCGATTTGGGAGGCGACACGAACTATAGGTAGGTACTAAGTAAACTAATTAAAATGGTGTACCTATTCGAAAAAGAAATCTGTGGCAACCGCGCAAGAGCTGTCGGATTTGAGATTGTCAGTTTAGCCTTTAGTTCTTTTAGTTTAGTGGTTTTAACCCCTCCCAAATAGCCCTCAAAAAACGACACACTGTCATTTCAAAGTTGTTAGCAAAGTTCCAGGCTGGCTTGAGATGACTGCTGGAACTTCCAGCAGTCTTCTCAAGCCAAAATATCTTTCGAAACATTTTATTATCTATGTTTGGAAAACTCTGATGTACGCTGATTACAGTGATGACGTCATCAGCTAGGGTTACTATTACAGGGTGTAACAGAAGGATGTAGTCATATTTTAGGAGGTTGTTAGGGAGACCATTCTGGGTAACTTTTATGAAACCGATTTGATCAGCGCAACTTTATTTTTCATTTCTTGCATTTTGGTCCGGGCGGGCGCGGGCGGTCAGGTGATTTGTATAGTAACCTTAGCTGATGACGTCACTGTAATCAGCGTACATCAGAGTTTTCCAACCAAAGATATTAAAATACTTCCAACGATCTTCACTACTTCATCTACACCTTTCTGTTACACCCTGTAGATCGTGTATGTCAGTGTGTTGTGTCGCTCACCCTGACGCGGGCCCTGGCGCGCTCGACCCTCTCCATGTCTCCCGCGATGGACACCTGGTTGCTCTTCTCCACGGTGCTGGTGCGGTTCGAGTCCGGGAAGTGGATGTGGCAGCCGGTCTCCTCCATCACGCGCTTGATGGTCAGCCCGCCCTAGGAGCACAATTCATAATGAGCTGGCTCCCCAAAGAGCGAGCGAGAGGCAAGCGGGCAGCGCGCGCGTTTTTTTGGCCGAAGCTCGTCCACAAACATAACTAGCTCGTCCAACGGACCAAAAGACCCGAGAGCACTCGCATCGCATGGCATAAGACTAATATTAAGACAGAATAGCTTAAGATATAAAGAAAACCATGTATAAGGCGAGCTTTATCTCGAATAAGACATTTATTCCAGTAAACCATGTTGGGTCCATCATCATCATCAGCATCTACTTCAATTTTGGGTGACAGGCACAGGCACGCTGTGGACATAATCTACCTAAGTAATAATGAAGAATACCTAGGTGTAGCAGTTGTTGGTTGGTTACTTCACTACAAAGCTCCTGACATTATGTTACGGCAAAACACAGCACTGAGCACCTAGTCCTCTTCGCAATAACCACGCACGAGCACGACCATCTTGACTCGTCGTCGGTCGTTATGACAAGACTCACCTCACATAAAACTAAGAGAGCAGCTTTCCTATTGCGGCGTACAATATTTGAGCATTGTACTTGCATTCGTACCCACATCACACCTATCTGATGATGACCAACGATGTAACATGGGTCGTGTACCCTAAATAAAGATGGTGACATACCTTTCCGATGATATGCGAATGATCCGTGTAGCTGACGTCGATCTTCATCGTGACTCGATTGCTCTGAAAATATACAAACAGGTGTGAGTTTTCATTCCTAACTATCACCTCTTACGATTACGAGATAATACACGGTGAGCTGAACCCTCGAAGAAGATTAGCCAGAGCTGCAGCATCACAAAAGTATAGTCAACAATATAGGTACGCAAAAATTTCGTAAGAAATTGGCACTGTACCTGGACTTATAGGTCAACCTATGCACAAAATGAGATCTGGTCAATTCTATTAGGTAGGAAGGTAACCCAAAGCACAGGAGATGTAACCTGCAGCCCTTCTAAAACCCTAATTAGGGATGTAAGCAGACAAACATTCAAAATTACAGTTGTAACAATGTCTACTCTTCCGTTATCTTGTTCAACAGAACGTATGAAGGCATTTTATTTGAATCTTGTAGGAAACGACTTACTTACCCTAGTATCTAGCAACTGCATTATCTTTTCACGAGCCATCTTCACGTTCTCAGGACGCCCAGCCACTCTCACATGAGGATCTGAACAAAATTATTCTTCAAATACCCGACAAAACATTCACAAATTCAAAACAACAAGCCAACCCTCACCTAAATAATCGATGAATTTCGTAAAATTTTCCTCACGTATTTGTTTGATAACATCGTACACTGATTCATCGTTACACTGTGTTAGTGACATGATAACTTAAATGATAAAAAACCTTGTAAAACATGAAATTGATTGTAAAAACGTGAAAGTTTGGGCCGCGCGCCTTGAAAAGTTGAAACAAAATTCGTTTACTGGCGCCACCAGCCCGAAACCGCAGACCAGACGGCGCCGGGCGGCCCGTAGCGCGCCAAAATTTAGCAACATCCATTCAAAAACTAGGCCGTTTTCAAAAGTGCACGTTCGTATTTCAAGTATTGGTGTATGATAAAATTGACCCACCCATGAGTGGCGTCTGGCGTGGCATGCATGGTGGAAAAATGTGAATACCAAGCGCAAACTAATTTGTGTTCTGTGATATGTGCGCTTATTAGTAGAAATTGCATGACTAAAAGTAAAATAATAATAAATAGATATACATTTAAAAAACATAATAAAGGAAATGGCTAAATCGTCTATGAGCACAATTTCCATCAACCAGGCATCGCAACTAGCCATATACTTTCCTGGATGGCTAAATATCGCTATTTCATATTTTAAAAGTTTACGAACTTGTCAGTTATTCACAATTAAAAAAATCGGTCAAGTGGGACTTGGAATCGCACAAGAAGGGTACCGTACCATCGTACAACACAGCTTAAGCACTCAAAACAATTAAAAAAACAAAAAGAAAATTAAAAACACGGTCGTCTCTTGTATGGGGACCCCCTTTAATATGTAATATCTCTCGTATTCCAGTATTTTTTGGTGTTGTTACAACAGATGATATAAAAAATCTGTAAAAATTACAACTTTTAGCTATTACAGTTCGTGCTCTAGGACCCGCTGACGGACGGACGGATGGATGAATGGACGGACGGACGGATGGACAGACGGATAGACGGATGGACAGACGGACAGCGGAGACTTAGTAATAGGGTCCCATTTGGCACCCTTCGGGTACGGTACCCTAAAAATTAAATCGAAAAATCCTGTAAGAGAAGTTGTTTATTTATTTCAAAGTTGTCAAAAGTCGTCGCCAAATGCCAGAATATTTTTTTGAAGCAGGAAAAAAGTTAAAAACTATTAAAAGTCCTTCAAGATTATGTACTGACCGCAGATCAATAAAACTCTTTGTTTAAAGAGTTCCTTCTTTCAAAGTACCTATACAAACTTCAAGATGGATTTTATTATTAGTATGCGAGCATGTGACGTTTTATTTACATACTTCCAGGAAAAGTAATTGACCGAGCGAACGAAGAGTCTCCGTTTTAGGATTGGGCAAAAATGTTTTCGTATGTCCGTCTGTCTGGCCATCTGTCCGGCTGTTCTCCTCTACAGGTCGCATTTCTCAACTAATTCTTGTGATTTTTTCTGAGTAGGTTGGTTAATTAAATAGTTTTTTTTGTTGATTCAGTTTATGGTTTTTTTTTTCAAAATGGCGGAGTTATGGGGTAAATAAATGTAAAAAAAAACCGCTACAGCCCAAACGACTCGGCGAATTTTGACAAATAAGGTGTCGTTGGATTTGTGGAGACCATGAAAGTTACACAGACTATATAGTATGGGGATGATTTTTAGCCATCTCCTTTAAATATTACCTTTTTTGGAGCGTGCGCCAACTTTTAAGCGAGTAGGCCATTTGATGAGGGTGTTTGTGTCATTCATTACCTAAAACGTAAATTATTTATATTCAAATAAAATATTCATATTCATTTGTATGTATATTAATGTATATTGTATACTAAATACTTTTTGTAATATAAAAACATACCCGATGAAAGAAAGCTTGTGCCGTTTGAGATTCTTCCAAAGTGTCTGAAAATTCATTAATATTAGATCACAGCATGTACGATTAATAATGTTAATTTTAGTCTATTCGTGTGCTATTCGTGATATCTTTTGTATGAACCGGATATCAATCTGAAAACAATTGTGGTGATATGGTAACATAACATTACATAGCACTATATATATTACCCATACGGGGTGGTAGAGGCACAACTGTGCCCACTTTGATGTAGAAATGGCTAGTTAGATGTAGCCTTTGGAAAACTTTCAGAATAAGATATCCTTTGACAAAAATAAGTACCTACATTCTGTTGACAAAACCGTTTAACCGGCACAGAACACAGCACATACCAGCAAGCATAGTCTCCAAACGCCGACGGTCAACCCGGAACCTTTCTTGGTAGACATCTTCAGCACTATTCAATCCAAGTATCAAAGCAAACTTCTGTAGCTCTTCTGCTGACGTAACCGAATTGCTTGTCCCACTTTCTGAAGCCTAAAGAAGAGAATCAGATCAAATATATTTTGGTAAGTTGTGAATATTTGAGGCTAGTTTAATCCAAACGAAGGCCATCTTCATGTTATGTGATTGCACTTTATTTCCTTTACTTTATCGATGTTTCTTCCTCAACCAAATTGAAAGTAGTTATTGAAGTGAATCAATTTTAAGAATCTTCAAGATCGAATACAAAGGAGCAAATTTTAAATTTTTATCTAACCAGGTGAAATAAATAAATTGACTTAAGCTAATGTAATATATCACAGCTATAATTTTAGGAAAAATCATCATTACGCCATCAATGATCTATCGCTTGCCACGATATCAAAATGGCGGATATTGCATAATTATTAGGAATCACCAATATTTTCAGCTATGTATAACATTTAAATTATTAAAACACTTACCTCACTTATAGTATCCTTGTCTGAGTTGGATTTTAATTCCGATAGATGAGATTTAACAGTTAAAAAATTGCTCGAGGACATATTATATTAACGTTTTCTATTGACCGATAGTTAACTATATATCAATATCAATTAATCATAAAAATATTTATTATTTCATTATTTTGGTTAAAAGAAATGTTATAACGTGGTAATATTGGAACAACTACACCCTAAGCTCTCGACTGAAGACCACGCAACGGTCTACGGTGCCTAGCCTAAGTTCGCACCCGGAAACAGGGTAAATTGCTAAAAAAAGTCTTGCAGGTTTAATCAAGAATTACTTCTACCCTACACAAATGGCTTTTTAAAAAAATCTACTTAAGTGAATTCGTCACTAGATGTCGTAGGCGAGACATGGGGTTGGCTTTTATATCATTCATCATATTTGATTATAAAAAGGTATTTAATGGATAGCAGGCAGTCACTTTTCATGCCAAAGTGCATTTTTTCTGCGAGGACTGGAAATAGAAAATGAAATTGTAAAATTTGGTGAAAGAAACGTAATTTGCTGACAATTCTAGTGACAATATGCAAATTTAGCTTGTGTATGGTCTCTTCAACGTCTATAGAAGCCGATTTTTGCGTTTTGGTGACAAATATTTTGGAGATTTCAACTTAATTTTCCGCAAAAACTACGCATTTCCTCACAAAAAGAAAAACATTTTGGTAAGGAAAGTGAAGTGAAGTTCCGTGCCTACCACTTTCGCCGTAAACAATAACATAATAACTTTAGCATTAAAAAACCCCCGCATAAAACCAGTTTTCCAGATTCATCACCAGGTCTCATCATCAGATGAAATTAAAAGGTCTCATCATAACGAATCTAATGAGTCTAAACTTCATGGGTTTACTAGTAAGCATCCCAGGGTTCCAGCTCATACCTTCGAGCGTCGCACTCCATCATTATTATTAACTTTAACTCGATGGTACCATTGTCCCAAAGGTCTTGTCACTACAAGTCTAATGAGCCCAAACGCGATGGGTTTACTAGTAAGCATCCCATGGTTCCAGCCCCACCTTTGATCTTCGCACTCCATCATCAGATCAGCTCGATAATACCATATTCTTGAAGCGCTTGTCACAACAAACCTAATGAGCCCAAATTCGACGGGTTTACTAGTAAGCATCATAGGGTTCCCGATCCCACCTTAGAACTCCATCATCAGACCAGCTCGATGGTACCATAACAACTAGCTACAAGAAATCTACTTTCAAATAAAAAACAACATTAAAAATCGGTTCACTCTTTTACGCTCCACGTGCTGAGACACAGACAGACAGACAGACACACAGAGTGACTCACACGTCAAACTCATAACACTCCTTCTTTTTGCCTTCATCGGGCGGGGGTTAAAAAGAAATTCTCAGTCTGATTTTGGTATTGCGATCCACAGACAAAATCCACGCTATGTCATAAACTCATATTTGTACGGTTTGTATTAAACTCAATCTAATCAAATAGGGTTTGTGGAAGTCGGTTTTTTCTAAAGTTTACTTTTTGTTTCAATTATAGGTATTCACATACTTCCCGGCCACAAAACGATTCGTTCATCATTTTGAAAATCCGACCCGTGTTGAACATATTTACGAATTTCTTTATTTACACACTGTATGGGTCGCAGCAACGCACAGCTGTCAAACATAAGTTCCGGTTCCGCGAGTTTCGCTTCCAACAAAGAGGTTGAACGAAGTAGTTTGAGTGATGCTAGATATATGGCTACCAACCCCATCTAGCGAAAGAGAGTGAACTTCCCATACAAAAGTTATTTAGTTTTTTTTGGGTTTTTCTCTAAGTTTTTCTTTATTTTCTTTTTACCTAAACCTCCTCCGGACTGTGGATTATAAACATCGGTTGGGCCAATTCAGAGGAAAAGGAAGACTAACGCACATCATTTCATTTTTATAAGTATAGATTTATGTATGATGACATGATCCAGTTGCCACTTAATTTTTGACGTGTAGTCACAGAAGACAATAGTAGTGTAGTAGTAGCATACTGCTGTGATATTTATAGGTCGTGAAAATCTCCACACCTTCCATTTATCCGATAAACCGTTAGTCTGTTAAAACAAATACGAGAGTAAAACAATTCTAAACGGCGTGAAAATAAAAATGTCACTGGTAGTTTAGAATTTTTTTAGGTTAAAATTGTTAATCGTACTCGTAAGTATCGTAGCCTGCCTAATTATAATTATATTCAAATACATTTTTTTACGTGTTGTGTGAATTAGGCCGGGGGGGACCGAACAGCAGGATTGGATCACAAATAGTTGTATACTTACTTGCTTCACATGTGTGCGTAATTGCGTTACCTAGATCCTAGATTCCTCTATTGAAACGTAATTATTATTAATACATACTTTATTCCAGATAAAAAACCATACATTGTTAAATTACTATTTACACAGCTTATTTTTCAAGGAGGTAAGTATATTGATATTATTATAATTATATTACAATTATATTAGGTATATTAGTAATGTGCAAATCGTTTCTTTTGATAAAATTCATAACTCAAGACAAACGATACGAATACGACACGCACGTATCATTTGGTTTCCAATATGAAAATCCGAACGGTCCCTGAAAGCTTTTTAAATGTAAATGAAATGTTTTTTTTTTTAAATGTAAACGAAACGTCAAAGTTTATGAAAGTTTACTGAAGTGACCAATCATTGGGTCTCCCGCCTGACGAATATTTTAGTTCCGAAATACTTGATTATGTAAAATTAAGTTAGATTTGATTCTGTTAAAAATGTTTACCTATTTTAACTCGCACTCTCAATTTTGTTGCGGAGCTCGAGGCTCTTAAAAATAACAATTATCTATCAGAAATACCGTACGTTCTGCCGTGTACTTTACTCTCAGAACAATAACTAAAGCACATCTACTATTATTTGTCTATTTACTCACATCTTTTTTGCTTGGCGTTTGCGAAGTTTTTGTTTTCATTTCAGGAAGCACTATACGGAACGTTCCAAAATTATTTCGAAACCGAATCGATTTCGTCGTATACCGTGGGAGGGCGCACCAGTCGGGTTTCTGCGTTCGCCGGTAGTGGTTGTGCGTTGTGCGTTCGTCTCGTCTCTTGATTATCGTAATTCTATATTTTAATTTCATAGAATTTCATAAAATTCCGTACATCGCTGCTGTTAGCAAAGTTGTCAAGTATTAAATGTGAAAGTGTATATTGTGACTTAGTGTGGATAAAGTAGAAAGAAATTAGGTTTTAATTTTAAATAAGACGGTAAGAATAGATTTTTTCTTTTCAGTTTTACTGTTCGTGTCGCTGCTTTCTGTGTTCCTGTCTTTGGAAATTTAATATCAATACCTAGTAGTGAAGTAAATCCATAATCACTGCTTCTAATTATTCGTAATCGATTTCTCTGTTGATATGTACATTACTCAAAACAGCTGTTTGCCTGCAAACTCGTGGCATTGCCCTCTCCCGTGGGGTTCAGTCCGACATCAAGTTCAAAACGTCCTTATTCCATCTGTCACAATGACTAAATTCACGTGTAACGACAGTTAAGATATGAAGTAGGTACAATATTGTACCTATTCGAAATTTCGAATTCGAAATTCAAACAGTGAACGATTGATAGTTTTTTTCTGGACGACGAAGGGTGCCCTATTTTGTCGTGTTCGGGGGTTATAAGTTACATACCGTTAATCATGCATGACATGATGAGTAGAGTAAGAGGTAGTTAGGTATAGGTACCTACCTAAACGTATTTTTATTGTGAGATTAACATATCAATGTGTACCTACCTACCATTGAACTACTTTATGTACTACTTAAGTAATAAGTAGTAACGTAGTAATGGTAGCTCAATGGTACCTACCCTAAAATTCTTTACTTGAGCTGCTGTCTGTCTATCTGTTCCTTAACTACCTAACCTACCTCTACCACAGATTAATAATCCTCTACCAACTAAAATTCAATAGAAAACCTATCTCAGCAGCCTATATATTCATCTGTATGTTGGTAAGTTAAGTAGGTAGGTAGGTACTTAAATTATTGGCTACATACGTTAGGTAGGTAAGGTAAGTACAGCCAGCCAAACAGATAGCTGACCCCCAAACTCTTTAACTCTATACGACAGGGTGTCAGGCATCTGCTTCGCTCCTGTAGTAACTTTTTATTAATAAGGTGGAGGAAGTCCATGCGTAAGCGTTAAATTACATGTAACACTTGGAAATTGTCAAATTACACATTGTTAGTGTGACGTCAAAAATTGCCAGCCTTATATCATCGCTAAATGTGCGAAATGCGAATAAACTGTTTACACCCCAGCATTGACGTCGTCGTCTCCGAGCGACCTTGAAATTGATCTTACAGAAATAGATGCTCCTGAAATTCACGACGAAAGAGAATCACTATTTATTACGTTTTAATATTTGATTTGAGCGCATAAACATAAACATTTATGTAAAGAAAGACTTTGTTTCTGGTCCCACATAGGATGGGAACCAGGAACGAATGTCATGTCACACACAATCACACAACACAACACATACATAGGAACATCCAAGACAGGTATTAGGTATGCATGCAGCACTATTACATCAAATAACATAATATTCAAGCACGTTACAACGAATATTATTTCACAATACAATTCCACCTACAACAACATAAAACATCATCGCCATTCGGGATACTACAAATAAATAATGATCTGACAGTTCGTTCCGGTCTGTAGCCAGACCACCGCAAAATGAGCGAAATCGACGCACTGTTAGTCAAATTCGCCATTATGGGAACGCATCATTTACGGCATGGGACGCACCGGACGCACAGTCCGCAACGCCCGCTTCCTCTGCACCAAACGGATCGACCGCACCAAACGGATCGACCGCATCGACCGCACCAAACGATTCGACCGCACCAACCGCATCGACCGCACCAAACGGATCGACCGCACCAAACGGATGAACCGCACCAAACGGATGGACCGCACCAAACGATACGACCGCATCAAACGGATCGACCGGACCAAACGTATCGACCGTACCGAAGGAATCTACCTCGCTGCTCTTGCACGCGCATTACTCTATTCGCACGCAACCTTCGATCAATATATGATCGAAGCACGCAACAGAACGCAGAATGCCTCCGCATCGCCCGCGTCAAGTCTGAGCACTTCATCAGGATTCTTTCTACGAATTCGGCCGATACCTACGCATATAGGTGTGAAACAAGGTTTTATAGGCGTCCAGTACAACACGCTCATGCAGGCGTCAGTCAATTCCATCAGTCATGAACTCATGAGTGACGATTGCTTGATGTCGAGTGCAGTGCGTTTGGTGCCGATAAAGTGTGCATTCACCGTGCATTAACTAAAATATTAAAGTATCTGTGATTTGAGGCGAGGAGGCTTAAACACGGCTTGCCTAAAACACGTTTGCACACAGTTCGCAAATTAACCACGAGAGTCCGCGTGTTTACTTTTGTTTGACACCAATGTCTTCATTGTAAAATTATCTTTATCAACATATCGCCGTTACTGGCGCCGCCGGTCTGTTAAATTGCTTTGGATTTTTAACGGCGCATTCCGCATAAAAAATATTATTTGCATGCATCTCATTTCTTACTCCAGTGCACATTAATAACCCTGTCAGGCCAATTAATTAAGCATGTATTGAAAAGTAGTATTTGAAAAATCATACAGGTTTTTTGACAGATCGACACGTGACATGTGATGATGAGAGTAGGTCAGATATAACGTTAAAGACCAACTTATTTCTCCACAAGCGCAAATAAGTTTCTCTAGTTTTTTGTGCCGCTTCAAGGGTGGAATTAGCCCAGCTGGTCCAGGTGGAACCTACTATCCATTGTTACCGTCAATATAACGTAATGTCTCACATTTTTACTATGGCGGTTCTCGATATCTTGATAGTGACGGGCGGCGGCGGGCGGCCGGTGGCAAACTGCCTTAGTCCTTCCCGGCCCACCTTATTTTGTGTCTTACTGTATGTATAACTGCTTTGTTTTGTGTATGAATGTACCAATTTTTGAATGAGTTTCTTTTTGTTTCAGAATCTTCGATAGTCATTCCAAAGACCTCCCAAGATGGCAAAAACTGAGAAGTCATTTCCGAGAAATTTCACAGGTAAGAAATTCTGCCATTTTAATAGTATAGGTACTTAGGTATTCCACTTCAGCAATTCTTCATTCAAATCGGCGTTTTAGTTTGTTTCTCGTAAATAAATCGTTTTGAAATCTCACACTACGAATAGTCATCATCAGCGTCACGCCTGTCCTATATCCGTGCGGTAAGGCAGGGGCTAATTGCGCCCATTTACGTTTCTTCATTATACCAAATATTATAGTATCTGTGATTATACCTTCATATTCATTTCATTTGATTTCTCCACATTTTTCATTTCATTTTCTCCATCTTACCTGATCCCCCGGTCTGCTCTTGCCCATCTCCGCATCTGTATCTTACCTGATCCCCCGGTCTGCTCTTGCCCATCTCCGCATCTGTATCTTACCTGATCCCCCGGTCTGCTCTTGCCCATCTCCGCATCTGTATCTTACCTGATCCCCCGGTCTGCTCTTGCCCATCTCCGCATCTGTATCTTACCTGATCCCCCGGTCTGCTCTTGCCCATCTCCGCATCTGTATCTTACCTGATCCCCCGGTCTGCTCTTGCCCATCTCCGCATCTGTATCTTACCTGATCCCCCGGTCTGCTCTTGCCCATCTCCGCATCTGTATCTTACCTGATCCCCCGGTCTGCTCTTGCCCATCTCCGCATCTGTATCTTACCTGATCCCCCGGTCTGCTCTTGCCCATCTCCGCATCTGTTAAGGTTTCCTCATGATGCTGTGATTTCTAATCACGTTTTTACGATTCTTGCTTCTTCGCAGTGAATACCAAATCAAATCACATTCGCGATTTCGGTAAAGAATTTGGCAAGTCTCCATTTGGGAAAACTAATGGCCGCTAGCCAAATACACATTCGCGTCTGTGACCTTTATCTCCTGGCCGATAGCGGCTAAATTTGTATTTTCCTACCATAGATAAGATGGTCTACGACCAATATAACTTCCGGTGCATGTTTGTGTATTGAATCGGCTACTTTAACGTTACGAAAAAGCAGGGATGTTACCTCTGATTTAAGAGTTGGTCTTGGTTTGGTATTAGGCCTCCAGAACGAGAACATGGGTCGATTTCACGATTTTTGTGTCACACGAATGAGATTCGTTTCACACGAATGAGATCTCATTCATGTGACGTGAAATTGACATGCGAACGGTGTTACGCACGCTGCAAATAGCGTTGCAAGCGTTTCGAAACTGCTGCGAACATTGTTACGCTGCAAATAGCGTTGCAAGCGTTCCGAATCTGCTGCGAACATTGTTACGCTGCAAATAGCGTTGCAAGCGTTTCGAATCTGCTAGCTGCAAATAGCGTTGTAACGAATCTTCTACGAGGGTCGATTTCACGAATTATTATGTCACACGAATGAGATCAATTCACACGAATCAGATCTCATTCGTGTGACGTGAAATCGACCCACATGGCTTGTATTGCTTCTTTTATTTCTCATTCTGTTCCATCCATGTCTACTGTCCTTGTCGTCGGGATTGCTGGCATGATTCTCGCGCATTCGATGTACGATATCTACACCTATATCGAGTGATTTCGTATAGGAATCTGTCAATATAGGTGTCGATATCCGTATATCGAAGGCGCGAGAATCATGCCATGCATCTTTAGCTTTACCAAAGTCGCAAGCCAAAACAACTGCGCACGGTTTCCAAGTTTGTGAATGCATTAGTTTGGGAAACTTTACGAAGCATATCAAGCATGCGAATGTAAGGAAAGCATAGGTATTTTGCCAGTGTCGATAGGAGTATAATTATATTATATAATGAAAAAAGAGCTATGAAATGAGTCAATCAGGAGCATGATTCTCGCGCATTCGATATACGATATCTACACCTATATCGACTGATTTTGTAGGGGAATCTTTCAATATAGGTCTCGACATCCGTAATATCGAAGGCGCGAGAATCGTGCTCCAGCTTCTTCCAGCTTTTTCTAACACTTAACTCCACGTGTTAAGTGGGTCAACGTCTTATCAACAATGGGAGGAAAATAGTTAATTTATTGCAAAATTTAAATAGAAATACTAATACAACAAAACAAGCAGTGAAATTCCCCGGTAATCGGCAATTTATTTTTATTGACCATTGCATGAGCCACACGTGCCTATTAGTTCTGCGTCGCATGCCCCCGCCGCCGCCGCCGCGCCGCCGCCCCCGCCCCGGTGTAGTTTTCTAGACATCTAGACAAAGGTGAAGATTTCCACGACAATACAAAACAATTCTCATGGTCAAGTGAGAGTCGGACTCGCGCACCGTAGGTTCCGTACAAATCATAGTAGTTTCACGAAGGAACTAATAAGGTTTTCGGATTGTTTCCTTTGTGCTATAAAACCTTGCTTCGTGCCTAAAGGTTCTTGGTAAACAGGAAGTACCCTATTGGTTTTGAGTGCCTTATGAAATTCCAACTATTTTTCAGCTTTTACGGTGTCTTGACGTTTAATTGCGTTGACCTAGAAGTATTTTTTTCCACAACTCTATAGGACTACAGATCTGAACAAATTATGTAAATTTTAGCTTGATGCTATAATATCCACGCGTTTCGTATAAAAACGGTTTTGACAGACGGACCGGACGGAGACGGATAGAGAGACGGACAAGGACAGCGATTTTTTTCCATTTCAGAAGCAGAACCCTAAAAACGAGTGACGTCTTAATTACAGCATTACTTTAATAAATTGTTGTGCGACCATGTGTCTCTTGTATTTGATATGGTAGAGGCTTTGGAAAAGTTTTAGCATGTTTTTTCTTCGCTTCGGAGATTAGTAGGACTAAAAATACTTACCTATATTTCATAAGCATGATACGACACACACGTGTCAAAATGCTCACTGGTACTCTACATACTCGTACATACCTACATTGATTGAAATTAAATGAAATACTTATTACAGTCTTCCTTGCGGTGATCTAGGTCTAGGAATGGGGGGCGGTCAAAAAGTCGGGATGACCTTGAATTGCTTCCTAGATTGTGAAGTGTGTAGGCAAGCAGGGACAATTTTTATGGCTCGCCCTGCGGCATGGGCAGCGATCGAAAATTACATTAGCGTTTTAGGCTTTGAGTTGGATTTTGAGTGGCGGAAGTAGCGATTCCTTCCTTGCACAGGCGTGTGCCGGTGTGCAGGATCAGGCAAGTGAGTAGCGGCTTTCAGTTCCACCTGTCTTTATTGCACACAAACAAAGTTACATAGGACAATAAAAAACATAGAAAACGTGTACAAAGGCGAGCTTATCTCTAATAAGAGATCTCTTCCAGTAAACCAAATAGGGATGAGACAGGTGGATTGCTGAGTAGGAGTAGACCCATGTGTACAATACAAATAATTATTACTTACAAATCAATAGACTACATAAACTATGTAGTGCATGCTTATATTTAATAAATAAATATGAAATATATTTATCGAGATATTTTTTTTATTTTTTTTAAGATCGTAGGATACCTATAATAATCTTTCTCTGAAGGTATTGTCAAGTTGTGGCAAGGAAGTCAAGCGCCATTCGAAAATGACATTGACCGTCGTGCGTGTTGTGATGTGAAGCCTTACTGCATCGGATTATGTACACGGCACGGTCACCGTTAGTAGGTAAATGGAATCATAAACTTTGCCTTTTGCTTGACAGTTCCGTGACTTGGTCTTTGGCCTCATTTTTAGGGTACCGTACCCGAAGGGTGCCAAACGGGACCCTATTACTGAGACTTCGCTGTCCGTCCGTCCGTCCGTCCGTCCTGTCTGTCACCGGGTCCGTCTGCACGAACCGTAATAGCTAGAAAGCTGAAATTTTCACAGAATGTGTACATATCTGTTGCCGCACCAACCACAAATACTGAAATACGAGAGATATTGCAAATTAAAGGGGGCCCTGATACAAGAGACGTGTTTAGATACACTTACGCACGATTTGAAAGCAATTTTCGACCTTATTGAGGAGGTTCTTAGGAGACTATAAGTGGCCGATTTCACCAACTATTCCTATCTATTAGGGGACAGTTTATTTCCTTTAAGGGGCCACCTAGCGGTTGTTTTACTCTGACCTAAGTTTAGGCGTCATCTAGGCTACTAAAGGACCCTCTAAATATAAGAGGCCAGCCTCCGAAACAATCGCTAGACGGATAAGAATAACCGGCCAAGTGCGAGTCGGACTCGCGCACGAAGGGTTCCGTACCATGATCTATAAAAAACCGCAAAAAAATAATTGTATAGGAGCCACCCCTAAATATTAATTTAATTTAATTAATTAATAAATAATATACTCAATATAGTGTGAACATTTTAAGCGTCTACCTGCTACCATTATCAATACCGAGCAAAAATGAGCAAAAAAATCACGTTAGTTGTATGGGAGCCCCCCTTAATATTAAATTTCTTTTGTTTTTTAGTATTTGTTGTTATAGCGGCAACAGAAATACATCATCTGTGAAAATTTCTACCACGGTTCATGAGATACAGCCTGGTGACAGACAGACGGACAGACAGCGAAGTCTCAGTAATAGGGTCCCGTTTGGCACCCTTCGGGTACGGAACCCTAAAAAGAGCTAAGTGTCCCCTAACGGTTGGTGAAATGGGGCATAGATCAGCTGTCAGAATTTTAAAGATCCGAACTGCTGTACCAAACCAAAACTTCCTAGGTACTTCGATACATACTTAACATTACATACAGGCACATACATTGCTTCTGGCTCCACACTAGGATACCCTGTGTCGTGGAAACCAGAAACAGCGACATCACTAACGTCCAAGACTTAAGTTTTTTATTCGAACCCGGGACCTCTCGCATGGTGGCAGATGCGCAACCGCTACGCCACAGAGGTCGTCAACTTTTTGCTAATCCCTACGATTTTCTCATGCGTAATTTTATGACGACCATTGGCATTGACTTCTTTTGCTTGGCACCAGTTGCATAGTTGCATTGCACCGACGACGATTTTAAAAGCCGGCCCAGTCTAATCTATACTTTAGCACGTACCTACCGTATGGCGTCACACCTTTTCCGATACGGGGTGGCAGAGGCACAACTGTGCCCACTCTAACCCAGTGGTGATCCAATACTTGGAGTACTAGCTTACATTTGGATCACACACACATCCGAAACATACTTTATTTATCGCGTAGCAGATTATCCTAAACCTGTTCTGATTACCCAGACAGCTTCTCAGAATCCAACCAAGTTTATACACCTCATTTGACGTGATGGCAGGATCGTGTGGCCAGCAAAAAATATGCATTTTTTATACAACCAGTCTCACGGATTGGTTCGTCGGTGGGCTGCAGCAGTCACTGAGTGGTGGCCGAGGGAAACGACAAGGCCAGTGGTTGGACCACTCTTCCAATAGTCAGACGACATAGCCTCGTAAAACCGACGGTACACACCGTACACACAGTACTTACCTGTAAGGTAATAGTCATTCCGTCACCGTCTTTTTTTTCTTCCAAAGTTCCCATAGAGTCGACGGCATCTAGCCCTGAGATCTAGCCGAATGCGGTTGGGACTGTGATGCCCAGGGATCGGAACGAAGGTGTGAATTTACCTAAAGTTTGTAGTCGCACATGACAAGGAGCAGTTACAACCACTTGAGTTGAGTTGAAAAAATGACTGCACCTTTCAAGTACAATCTGTATGAATGTTTTATTTACTTCGCTTGAATGATGTAAAGTACAATACTCAGTCATTTTTACGAAAAATTTAAAAGTAAAAAAGTTATGATTTTTTTGGGAATCAGCAGTTTGAAAATGTATATAGTTCGGTGTTTCAAATGTAAGGAACATGTAAAACTAATAAAAACAAAAATTAACTGGTTAGACAAAAACCCGAAATTTAACAGGTTAAATTCAAATCGGTTCAACTCGAGTGGTTGTAACTGCTCCTTGTCATGCATGTGCGACTACAAACTTTAGGTAAATTCACACCTTCGTTCCGATCCCTGGTCATGCCTCATCCAGACGTTTGCCGTTTGCCGCAAACGCCACACCTCTACAAACGTTAAATGAACTACAAGTTCTGCGCTCACCAATTCAATTCAATTTATATTTTTGCAATAAACAACAGTTATAAGGTCTTAAATAAGTACAGTTCAGTTTCAATGTCATTTTACCCTTAGGGCGTAGCAATATTAAGATAATGATGTACCAAGCCGAA
This sequence comes from Argyresthia albistria, assembly GCA_963457715.1. Lineage (NCBI taxonomy): Eukaryota > Metazoa > Arthropoda > Insecta > Lepidoptera > Argyresthiidae > Argyresthia > Argyresthia albistria. The sequence continues at coordinate 4,247,353 of OY735268.1, read as the reverse complement.
CTCTATTCACACGGTTTGTAGAGGTTTCACATTCACTTGCAGAGGTTTGGCAAGTGTATGGATCAGGTATATGATTATGTAGAAAAGAGACCTTACCCAGTAGTGACACGATGAGCATGATGTTGGTTTCACATTCACTTGTAGAGGTTTGGCAAGTGTATGGATCAGGTATATGATTATGTAGAGAATAGACCTTACCCAGTAGTGACACGATGAGCATGATGTTGGTTTCACATTCACTTGTAGAGGTTTGGCAAGTGTATGGATCAGGTATATGATTATGTAGAGAATATACCTTACCCAGTAGTGACACGATGAGCATGATGTTGGTTTCACATTCACTTGTAGAGGTTTGGCAAGTGTATGGATCAGGTATATGATTATGTAGAAAAGAGACCTTACCCAGTAGTGACACGATGAGCATGATGTTGGTTTCACATTCACTTGTACAGGTTTGGCAAGTGTATGGATCAGGTATATGATTATGTAGAAAAGAGACCTTACCCAGTAGTGACACGATGAGCATGATGTTGGTTTCACATTCACTTGTAGAGGTTTGGCAAGTGTATGGATCAGGTATATGATTATGTAGAGAAGAGACCTTACCCAGTAGTGACACGATGAGCATGATGTTGATTTCACATTCACTTGCAGAGGTTTGGCAAGTGTATGGATCAGGTATATGATTATGTAGAAAAGAGACCTTACCCAGTAGTGACACGATGAGCATGATGTTGATTTCACATTCACTTGCAGAGGTTTGGCAAGTGTATGGATCAGGTATATGATTATGTAGAGAAGAGACCTTACCCAGTAGTGACACGATGAGCATGATGTTGATTTCACATTCACTTGCAGAGGTTTGGCAAGTGTATGGATCAGGTATATGATTATGTAGAGAAGAGACCTTACCCAGTAGTGACACGATGAGCATGATGTTGGTTTCACAGTTTATCCATTTATACTTCTACATTTATCTTGATAATTATATTACACGTCAGTATATGGGATAAGTGTTGTCTCGATTGCTCGATTGTTTGTATGGCTACTATGACCTCCTTTATGTGGTGGTTATTATTCCCTTCCAATGTACGAGTACTAGACTAGACTTTTAATGATAACGACAAGACCCCGTTTGGTTCCGTAGCTTTATAAAAACAACATTGTTTCTTTATGGTTTCCGAAGACATATGTTTGTATAATTTAAACATAAAAAATTACATACAGGCACATACATTGCTTCTGGCCCCACACTAGGATACCCTGTGTCGTGGGAACCAGAAACAGCGCCATCACAAACTTGTAAACATCCAAGACCTGGGGGTTTTTTTTTTTCAGCCGGGATTCGAACCCGGGACCTCTCGCATGGTAGGCAGATGCACAACCGCTACGCCACAGAGGTCGTCAGAATATGATAACTTACTTCACTTTATACTTTATTGCACAAAAACAGATTACAGACACTTAATAATGGAAAAAGTAAGTACAAAGGCGAGCTTATCTCTAATAAGAGATCTCTTCCAGCAAACCTAGGATGGACAGGATTAATTAACAAAAGATAGACCTACAAATGTGCCACAACGATAAATATTAAATTAATAGACTTGTGGGCTCCTTGAAGGCTGCGTTGCTAGGCAACGAAAATAACTTGGCTGTCAGCTTACTTACATCACTATTGTTGATTGCATTCTATAGCTCTTGGAAATTGTATATATATTATAAATAGCTATCTACCAGTTCTACGTTGTTTCCCTGCAATAGCCTAGCATCCTACTTCCCATACTGGTGACCACCAACATCAAAACACGCACGCGCATCAAAAAAATATCCAATCAACTAACTTCGCCATGTCAAATGACACCGCTGATCCGTCCGTAGGGGACCCGGCCCCTGCTACGCTAACCCCGGAGTCGTGCAAGATTGCCGTGAAGGTGCCGGAATTCTGGCCGGATGACCCGGAGTGCTGGTTCGCCCAGTTGGAGGCGCAGTTTGTCATTTGCGGTATCAAGCAAGAGGATACGAAGTTCTATTACGTAATATCATTCATGGGAAAGGAGTACTCGGCCCAACTAAGAGACATTATTATTTCGCCCCCAAAGGAGGGCAAGTACGAAAAGCTCAAAGCCGAGTTGATCAAACGGGTTTCGGCGTCTAAAGAGAAGAAGACAAGGCAACTTCTGACGCACGAGGAGTTGGGCGACCGGAAGCCTTCGCAGTTTCTGCGCCACTTACAAAATTTAGCCGGTCCTTCAGTTCCCGAAGACTTTGTCAAGACGATATGGTGCAGTAGGCTGCCCAATAACATACAAACCTGCCTCGCCACCGACGCCGAGTCCTCACTCGAGAAAATGTCTGATTTAGCGGACCGTATTCATGAGATAGCCCCGGCCTCACTTCAGATGGCTGCAGCAAGCGCCCCAACCAATATGCTGGAGGAGTTGTCGAAGCAGGTGGTGGAATTGACTCGGCAGGTGGCCGCACTATCAGCCCAGGCCAGCCGAACACGCTCCCGCTCTAGCTCTCGCCACACGTCAAGGAGCAGCTCCCAGGCCAGCCGCGGGGAGCGTTTGTGCTGGTACCACTATAAGTTTGGGGCCAAAGCAGTGAGGTGCGAGAAGCCTTGCGCATTCGGAGCGGAAAACGCAGCGGGCAGTCAGCAGTAGCGGCCAGCGATTGCCCTCACCCCACAGGCCGTATATTCATACTGGACAAGACAACCAAGATGCAGTTCCTCATTGATACTGGCTCGGATCTTTGCGTCTTTCCCCTTTCGGCCTGCAAAGGAAAACGCACCAAGACGGACTACGACCTGTATGCAGCCAATGGCACTACCATCAGCACATATGGATTTGCCCAGCTTTCGCTTAATTTCGGATTAAGACGGGATTTTACTTGGCGATTTGTCGTTGCCGACGTTACCAAAGCCATAATAGGCATCGATTTCCTCGCGCACTTCAATCTCCTTGTGGATGCGAGACGTCATCGCCTTGTCGATGGGTTAACTTCATTATCATCCTCGGCTACACCTGTGAAGGACACCGATACAATTTCATCCGTCAAGACCTACTGCGAGGGCAGCGGGTTTCAAAACATCCTCAAGGAGTTCCCCGACATCACCCGCCCAGCTGGCTCCCCCGGTCCAAGAAAACATAACACCCTTCACTACATCAAAACCACCCCTGGACCACCCGTTACAACCCGCCCGAGGCGCCTGGCTCCTGACAAGCTTGCCATTGCTAAAAAGGAGTTTGACGACATGTTGAAGATTGGTACCGCCCGTCCATCTGACAGTCCTTGGTCATCGGCTCTGCACCTGGTATCGAAGAAGGATAACGGTTGGCGGCCATGCGGTAACTACCGCGCACTCAACAACAGGACTATTCCAGATAAGTACCCTATAAAGCACATCCATGACTTTAATCTCAGCATCTCGGGCTGCACCATCTTTTCAAAGGTTGACCTGGTGAAAGCTTACAATCAGATCAGAGTTTATCCGCCCGATATTTCAAAAACAGCCATATCAACACCTTTTGGGCTATACGAGTTCCCATACATGACCTTTGGCCTACGAAATGCCGCCCAGACGTTCCAAAGATTTATTGACGAAGTCACTAGAGGCCTGGATTTCGCATATGGTTATCTTGATGATGTCCTGATATATTCTCCTGACCAAGAAACACACGAGCGCCATCTGCGTCAACTTTTCCAGCGCTTTTCGGACTACGGAATATTGTTAAACTCAGGCAAATGTGTTTTCGGCGTTTCAGAAATAACGTTCCTGGGCTACAACCTCTCGGCGGAAGGTGTCAGGCCACTTGAGGAGAAGGTCGAGGCCATCAAAAGCTTCCCAACACCCAGAACGGTTAAGGAGCTACGCAGATTTCTTGGTATGATGAATTTTTACCATCGGTTTATACCAAGATCCGCCGAGATACAAGCACCTCTGAACGCCCTACTGAAAGGCCCGGTCAAAAACTCGCAACCCGTCGATGTTACCGAAGATCGCCTTCAAGCGTTCGAAAATTGCAAGTCTGCCCTTTGTGAATCCACCTTGTTGTCACATCCAGATTGTAACGCCGACTTCGCTGTCGTCACTGATGCATCCAACACGGCGATCGGAGCGGTTTTACAACAAAAGAAGGATAACCAATGGCAACCTCTAGCGTTTTTCTCGCGAAAATTAACGTCAACGCAAGTCAAATACAGTCCCTACGACAGGGAATTACTGGCGATTTACGAAGCAATCAAATACTTCCGTCACATGCTGGAAGCACGAGTTTTCACCGTCTACACCGATCACCGTCCGCTGACACATGCCTTCACTACTAGAAGGGACAACTGTTCTCCAAGACAATTCCGTCATTTGGACTTCATATCACAGTTCACTACGGATATTCAACACATCTCTGGGAAAGATAATGTAGTTGCTGACACCTTGTCTAGGATTGAAGAGATCGCTACGACAATAGACTTTGGACTACTCGCTCAACTACAAAGTAATGATCACGAGCTAAAGCAACTATTGCAATCTGGTTGTGCTCTCGATTTAAAACAGGTCAAATTACCTGGATCTTCAGCGTTTCTTTACTGCGATGTTAGTACTCCTTCTCCGAGGCCGTTCATCGTTGAGTCTATGAGGCGCCAGACATTCAACTCACTTCATTCCCTCAGTCACCCAGGAGCCAACGCGAGCATAAAACTCGTCTCTCAGCGCTTCGTGTGGCCGGGGCTAAAGAAGAACTGCCGCGATTGGAGCCGTGCTTGCCTACACTGCCAGCGAGCAAAAGTCACTCGGCACGTTTCATCTCCTTTAGGCACATTCACCCTACCTCCGGCAAGATTTTTGCATGTTCACATCGACCTCGTCGGACCATTACCTGTTTCAAACGGTTTTAGGTACTGCCTCACAGTCATCGACAGATTTACGCGTTGGCCTGAGGTAATCCCACTAACCGACATCACGGCAGAGTCTACGGCAAAGGCGTTCCTATTCGGCTGGATCGCAAGGTTCGGTTGCCCCGCTAGCGTGACCTCCGACAGAGGAAAGCAGTTTGAGGCATCACTTTTCAAGGCCCTCACTAAATTAACTGGCACGCAACACAAGACTACGACGGCTTACCATCCAGCAGCGAATGGCATCATCGAGAGATTCCACAGGCAGCTGAAATCAGCAATTATGTGTCATGCTGACCAACACTGGACCGAATCGTTGCCGTTGGTACTTCTTGGAATAAGAAACGCGTGGAAAGCTGATCTACAGACCTCGTCGGCAGAACTTGTATACGGCGAACCACTGCGTCTTCCAGGGGATTTTTTCGATCATAACACAGAAGCTGTTGTTGACGTTTCCGATTACGCTTCACGTCTACGCGCTTTCGCATCAAAAATAAAGCCTACACCTGCGTCGCATCATACACTGAAGTCTGTCTTCGTTTTTAAGGATCTGGCAACAACTGAATATGTGTTCCTGCGGCAAGATGCTCTGCGTGGCGCATTGCAGCCACCATTCGCAGGCCCATTCAAAGTTGTTGGAAGAGGACCGAAAGTTTTTAAGATACTGGTGAAAGGGAAAGAAAGAACAGTCTCAATTGATCGCATCAAGCCTGCCTATCAGCTACAAGATTCCCAGGCTTCCAAAAGCACATTGGTGCCAATCAAGCCGATCAAACCAACCCTTACTTCGCCCACAGAGACTACAAGATCGGGTCGTCGAGTGCGTTTCCCGGATTATCTTCGCCCGTAGTCACGGTCTCGGTGGGGGAATAGTGTGGGCTCCTTGAAGGCTGCGTTGCTAGGCAACGAAAATAACTTGGCTGTCAGCTTACTTACATCACTATTGTTGATTGCATTCTATAGCTCTTGGAAATTGTATATATATTATAAATAGCTATCTACCAGTTCTACGTTGTTTCCCTGCAATAGCCTAGCATCCTACTTCCCATAGACTACTTACTAATAAGTATATGAATACAAGTACATAATACCTTGTTAGATTTTTATGTTGGGTTTTTACCACGCTTCAGATATGTGTCAGCAAGACAGCTAGCTATTTAGGTCCTATTAGTTAGATTTACTTGTTGCGATGTGACTCATCAAGTTCTCTTAATTATCTCTTAAAAATCCTTGGTAAATGCAATTATCTGCGTTTGCATTTTACAATTTAGAACAATGTCAGTTAGTCATTATGCGAGTGAAGTAATTCCCGATCCTTTGCACGCATTGAGTCATCTGGTAGCCGGACAATTTTGCATAGTTTGTCGTTTGACTAATTGTGAAGGATGAGATTTGTTGAAGGTCAGAGTGTGTGATTTGTGAAGTAAGAGTAATGTCCTGTCGGAGTAATGTTTTACAGTCCGTTGTTAATATTTCTTCTAAGCAACTAGACTGCTGTAAGTCTTCGAACGGTGTCTATGTTATTAAACACTTGGCTAATTGTTAGCTATGTGCAGTGCAGTGTACTGGCAGGTTAAAGTAGGCATGATGACGAGCCACGACCTAAAATTACCCGTGGTCATAAGGCGGACAAGTTTCCAGCATAAAATGTCATTCGTAGCTAGGTAACTGATGTGATGATGGATGACGATGATGTCTTCCAAGCCGATACGACAACGGCGACTGTTGAAGTATAGCCAATCTTCCACACGTGGCATATTTTTGTGTGTCGTCCTCATAATTATACTGAAAAGCAGTATAGCATTAATGTCGAGATTACTCGTCACTGGGTTCGATAAGGCTATGTTCCCTACTCACGGTGCAATCTGTCTTGCAACTTGTCGCTGCAACTTGTTGCATGCAACCTGCAACCTCCCTACTCACGATGCAATCTCGATGAAATCGATGGCATGCAACCTGCAACTTGCCTTGCCTACTCACGATGCAATCTACCTGCAATCTGTTGCAAGGCAACATGTGGTCTTTAGTTTACAGTGCCCTGTTACCACACCTGCCAGAGTTGCTAGGTTATCTCTACTTAAATTAAGTAAATACTTAGCCTTCTTTGGATCCTTCCTTGTAATGAACATCTTTGACTGTTTGCAGTCTTTGTTGTTCTTCCATTCTAGGTTCGCGCGTTCAACGCCAAGCTATACTTGACAGTCTATAGTTGCTATGTGAATAACGGAATGAACTACGTCTGGTTACTGGTTTCCGTATGACTGATGAAGGGTAATGTGTAGTTATACTTACCTGAGTACGGTATTAGACAGTGCAAGTCCAGAATCAACTTTTTGCAAATGTGACTCTTTTGCCGTAGCTGAAAATGACGCAAGTGCAGTTTCAACTTTTTGCAAATGCGTCTTTTGCTACGAGTATCACGACGCCTCGTCCTGACGGCAGTATAGGTTTGTGTGACTATACCTCTGTTCTTCTGAGTCGTATTATAGCTGTATGTACTCGTAGTTTAAAATGTGCTTACCCTTGTTGCCCTATGTAACTTTGTAGCTCACCAAAGCACCGGCCTTTATCCGGATTGGATTGAGATTGATTGGGCCATACCATACTCCATCACGCATGCTCAGTGCGGGTTGATGGAGAATTAAGTTGTGTCTATCAGGGCCCTAGATTTAGGTTGATATAATACTCGGGCCCACTACTTTCAATCAAACGCGAGTTAAATATTCTGTGATTTTTTTGACAACACCGTAAGGTAAGGTCAAAAGTTATACACGCACTGGTCTGAAAAATCTTAAGATTGGGGGCAAGCCACATCACAATTGATCGCATATTCAAAGGCTGCCTTCGGTTGGTTACGACTACCGTCCTTGTATCCAATTGAATATTTATTGAATTGTTCATCGAAATACCGGTTGTGTTTGTGTGCATTGCATAATGTGCGTAATCATAATAAAATTGTAATCTTTTATTTAGTTAGGGTCAATCATCTTGCAAATTGCACACTTTTTAGGGTACTGTACCCGAAGGGTGCCGAATGGGACCGGTGAACCGAATATAATAAAATACCTAAAGTATCTAAGTAGACTTTCAGTCTACTACTATCAACTGAAAAATACCTTCAAATTCCGTCCACTCGTACGCTAGACAGACAGACAGACACAACAGACAGCGCTTAAACTTATATCACCCCTCTTTTTCGACGGACATTATGAAGGTCTACCCTTGCTGATATATCAAACTCTCTTACGGATTTTGGTTTGCTTTTTATAGATAACGTCGCTCGATACACTGTTTTGAAGTAAAACTTCTTGGGGCACGGGGGTAAAATTTATTTAACCTCTCAACTGTGGGTTATTCATATATTTGCTTTTCAATTGCTGCTAGCCGGGTGCTATCACGAGTGGCTAAGAAATGTAACGGAAATTGGAATCGGTGACGTCAGGGTCGGCTGAAGACTTTTAAAACCGCAACTATTTTCAATACGGTTTTTAACTAATCAGATAAGATAATAATACATTCGTACAATAAAGAATGTTAATTAGTGAGAGAAAAACCTGATGAAACGTTAACAAATAAAAATTATTTTAAGCATTCTTCCACGAGTTCTTGATTTCCGGTATGGCCAAGATGGCGCCGCCGCCGCCGCCGCCGCTGGCTGGGATAAACAAAACCAGTGACGTGACCAAAAACTACTTCGTTCAACCTCTTTGTTGGAACCGGAACTTATGTTTGACAGCTGTGCGATGCGATCCATACAGTTTGTAAGAAAAGAGTTTCATCAATGTCACACGGGTCGATATGGATTTCTAAAACAAGCAAAGCAATGCATACATTTGAGCGAGACGGCTAAAAGACGTGACGTCAGATGGTATATAATCTGAGCGAGATGCAAATAGTAGTGACCTCAGAACAATAGTAGTGACACTATTGAATGAGTTAAGTATATCACCACGAGCGCGACAAATTGTAGATAAGGAATGGTGGGAAATAAATGACATGACGTATTAAAAGTAAGTACAAGTTTAAATAATTTCAAATAATCGGACGTCTGAAACTTAAAAGTAACTTGAAGCAGAGTTTGGATCTCAAAATTGGAAATTTAAATCTCTTTTAGTATAGGTAGGTATAGGTGTATAGTATAGGTACCACTTAATGATCTAGCTACAGAAGTTTTACTTCTAACACGTGTACGGTGCTACACGCGTATCTTTTTTTTATTTACTTTTTGTCCTTGCAATTAATTGTGTGCAATAAAGAAATTATGAAATGAGTTTGTAAATTAATGGCCGTTTCACCAACGATCCCTATGTTTTAAGAGACACTTTATTTCTTTCAGGGGCCACCTACCGGTTGTTTCGCTGTGATCAAAGTTGGCCTCCGACACAGTCGCTAGACAGCTAAGAAAAAGAGATAACCTAACCGTCGTTGGTGAAATCTGTCTATGAATGTCTGTGAATATGTCTATGAATTTTACACCAAATATATTAAAGTTTTGATACAAGATGATTCCCATTCCCACACTGCACCGATGGTTTATTTTCTAAACATGGTTTTCGTCTTTCATAACAATTACAACAGAAAACCTAACACAACATCAGGAAATACTCTCAATTAGGAAGACACTTGGAGGAACGCGGCCTTTCCTACGGAAACCTACCTAACCGAATCCAGAGACTATAAATTATAATATCCAATTGACTACGCCTGCGGGGGAATGCGGCTCGCCAAACGTTTGTTGTATTCAACATAGCATCCTATGTCTGGCCGCCAGACAGTTTCGCAGCGGCTGACCAATCACAACTCTCTTACCTCGTCCCCCGCCGCCCGTAAATTGGTGATTTGTGTGTCAAAGGAGAATGTATCTATGCGCTCTCCACTGGATAAGTGCTCCCTGACCGAACCTAACCTACCGTCACAGAAGAGATAATAGTACTCCGTACTACCGTGTTGCTCGAAGGGAAGACATGATAAAATATTTGTAAGAACAGAATAGAGCACGAATAGAGTGGCCATTCAGTTGTTTATGTTTTACTAAGAACGGGTTTGCGACATGACACCTTTCAACAGACACAATGTATTGAGACGTAGACGGCTAATGTTGATGGCTGAATTCATCGTCGTAAATTTTCAGGATAACGTCGTAGTCAGTAAACAGTAAAACACTCCGCTATATGACAAGCTACTCTTTCTTTCTTTGAGACTTTCTCTCTTACTTCCTTTCTGCACGAGTTTAGTTTTTGAATCCATACAATATAAGAACGCTATTCCTTTCAAAAGGCTCAACATAATCCCATTCTCCTGTATATTGATATCTGCATTCTTATTGAATCTTAAGAAAAAGAACCTGATTTTGATAGCAAGTGACTCTGATATCAATTTAATCTGTCTTCATTCTCACCTAAGGCGATAGGCTTAACCTCTGTCACGCAAAATCGAGTATTGGTATGTGTCAAAAGGTCACATTTAATTTGCATTTTTTTTAATGCATTTTTTTTTGTTTCAGGCTGCCTAACATGCGTGCAAGTACTCAACATAATGGTATTACTTGGCTTCATGCTGAACTACGCACTACGGGTCAATCTGACCATAGCCATAGTGGAGATGATCTATGATGAACATAAACATGGCGCGATAGATGTGCGCAACACCACTGGGTTGAATAGCACTGATGCGTTTAATGTTACACAGGTAAGAGTTGGTTGGTGGCGTCTGGCTCTGAGAAGTTATTCGAAAATTAATATACCAAATCTACTACCTATCGCAAAAAGTTATTTTTTCTGATGAACTATTAGTGTATGTCACCGGCAAAGTATGAAATCCGGCATTCTATAGAATATCTAGTCATTGTATAGAATGCCCAAAATGGACAGGCAATGTATGACATCTTTGTTATTTCACACGTTACCTAGGCATTCTATGAAATGCCAAAACTGCAATAGGCAATGTATGAAATACTTTTTTTACGATGAAAAATCTGAATTGCACACGAAACATTAATAGGGTGAAGCGGTGGGTCAGGGTAGGTGAAGGATAAAGGGTGTGCAGACTTAGATTCTTTTTTCTTAATTTTATTATTTTCTCTTTGATTTTTGCAGGGGCATATTAGTGGATGTAAATGAAGGACTTTATGTCAAATACACTTTTCTCTATTGTAAATATTTGGCTAGAGTAGGTTATTGCGGCTAAATTTAAATTGGGCTTAGGTAAGGTTGGAACTTCGGAAAAGCAAAACCGGAGCGAGCGTATGCAAAAGAAAAATAAATTTAATATAAAAAATACCCTTAGATTCTTATTTTCCAAATAGATACACGGAAATTCAACGGTACAGTACTTATTCCATACATTGCCTGGCCTCGGTTTAGTATTCTATATAATACCTAGGCAATGTGTGTTATCTTTATCATTTGAGATATTATTTCACACACTGCCTACAGAAGCCCGGTATTTTATACAATCCCTGGGTATTCTATAGAATGCCGGGATTTCATACTTTACCGGTAACATATGTATATTTATTTTAATCCAAAGGGACTAAAAAGTCTCGCATATTGTTTCCCTTCTTCGGGTTTTATCAGGATTATCACTCATAAGTACAAAACAAAGTTTTAGATTCTTCTCTGCTCAAACACATGAACTATCTGTTTTATTGACACTCATTAGTTCCATTAATGGTTTGTCTGATGTAATCGATGCAAAGGAATTTTTATCTCTGAAGCGAATATGCAGTGACATAGGTAATCGGAATGTCATAAATAGATAATAATCTGCATCTAGGGTCTATCTAGTTTTTTGCGTTTTTAGTCTTAGGTTTAGGTAATAAATGGCTGAAGCTGTGGGTTGATTTTGTTGATAGGAACGTTATGCGTGACAGTGGGTTATGTTAGTAAAGATTAATTTGTTTAACCCTCTCGCTCTTTTGTTCTCCATTGTTAGTTTGTTCGGCCTAAGTCCTTATGATACTATACATTTAATTGATTCTAAAGCCCTTTCTTTTGTCCCCAGCACCCAGAGCACATACAGCAGACAAGGTTCCAGTGGGACACGATCCAGAAGAACCACCTGCTGGGATGCTTCTTCTGGGGGTATATCCTCACGGAGCTGCCAGGCGGCCGACTAGCCGAGGTCATTGGCGCCAGGTTGGTACTCTTCATCTTCATCAGTCTACCGTGTTATATCAATTACATCCGGTAATAACCGATAAAGAACCAATTGCTTGTTGGAATTGGCTTGACTTGATTCGACTTGATATTCGTGAAAATGGAAGGAAAAAACTAAATTACTTATTGCTGGATTTCCTTCGTTATCCATCTGATTTACACAGTATTCGGTCTATTTAAATTGACTTAGGCTGGATTCGGCCAACAAAAAATTATCCGGAGAATAACTATCCCGGGGATAACTTTTAACTTTTTCATAGACACCGTGACACCTAGGTCAGATCACCTCACCTAGGTGTCACTGGCGTCTATGAAAAAGTTACGATTTATCCCCGGTATAGTTATTCTCCGGATAACTTTTTGTTGGTCGAATCCAGCCTAAGAGGGGAGTGGGAGTTCTGAATATTGTGGTCGGTAGGTATTTCATTCACGGCTGACAAACAGCCATTATGAGTCGAAGGCCGTACGCTCACAATCGCAAAATAATGATGAATTACATTGAACTTTTTTTGCCTTACGAGGTTGTTGACCTGAGTTTCGGATTTCTTGTCTGGTCGATGGAATTCCCAGATTCAGTAAACTCCATTAGGTATTTATTTACAAGTACTTTTTAAATAAGTACAGTCGAGTTCATTAATATACAGCAATACCAAAATAAATGTATATGGAAGCCCCTCTATGATCATTTATATTTGATGCCTTGGCATTGCTCATGTATTAATGAACTCGACTGTACTTGTTCATTCCTGGTTGTCCTTATATGTATTTGTTTTTTTATACCTTTCGACTTTTCTTTCAGGGCAATATTTTTTAAGTTCTGTGGAACCGTTTATAAAGAAATCAAATCACGTATAATTAAAAAGCAATATTTACCATTCGCTGCAGAGCTGCTAAAACATTCCGTGTTATGTTATCGAAAACGGAAGCATCGCTATTACAGCATTTAAATTACGCTTCGAACTTTCCAGAACGTCATTCCACCAATTGACTCGTCATTCCTCATTATAGCTTCAATGATTCAACAAGCCAATTGTCCCATTGGTCCTTGCCTTGCTACTCAGTGCGAGATTATCAAAACTAATTTATTATCATCAATATACGCTTATTCCTCTGATTGATACCCTACAACTGCAATTAAAGTATAGTTATAAGTATATCAGCAGCACCAGCGAATGATCTGTTCGGTGATGCATGGAGGGACATAGTGCGAGAATGTGGCAGGTTCTGCGAGATGACTGTATGAAAGTGCTGTCCTCAGATTATTTATTTTGTATATTTTGAAATTAATGAATTTGTAATTGAATTGAATACTTATCAAATATGGAATACTATTTAATTAATGTTTATTGTATTTGTCTAGCGCATTGGTTTAGTCTGTAATGCTATACAATTTAATTTGAATAATAAATTATAAATCATAATATTAGTTTTGCCTCCTAGTACAGCAATGTGGTCATTCATTATCATGTTCAGCGTCATAGTAAGAGTCACAAGTAAACCTCATAGATATCGTGATTGGGGTCGCACAAACCGAGTGTATCGCATACTTCTCTGAAATAGTAAGGCATTCTGGGTTTCTAGAATATTCGCAGTGAATATTTCGCGTGCAGCACAGATGGCTGTAATTGGTTTAATGATTTGAGAATGCGAGATCATCACGATTCACGACTAGACTCGAAAATTTATAAAAAGAGAAATACACGAAGAAACATGCAATGTTCTTTCTGAAGTATTTCTGATTCTTGTCTTCGTAATAATTTGACGTGGAAATCAGGAATGCAGAGAATGTTGTTCAGATCACTACACTATAGAGACCTGGAAGAGCCATCAAATGTAACAGAGACTTAATCTCATTTCAAACTCATTTTAGCCACTCACGTACCGCTAGTTTGAATTAATCTTCCATTAATCCTCTGTTAAATTCTGTCTGTTCTGTCTGTTACTCTGTTTCAGAAACTCGAGGCAACCCTATAGATAGAGTAATATTTTCTTTAATCGAAAGCCTTATTATCGCATCAAGTGCAGGTTTATGGTAAAGGTCTCGCCTTTATAGCTTTTCTGTTAAAATTCACGAAATAAACTAAACACAACAGTTTGACAAGTTATCCCTTCGATCATCGAAGAGTTATCTTTCGGAAAACCAAACACGTCAAATGCATTCCAATTCCAAAGAGATAGTAACAAAAAGGTTCATTCATCTGTTTTTATATTTTTTTGCCAGGCGAGTATTCGGATACAGTACTCTAGTGGCCAGTGTCCTCACCCTGATGACTCCAGCGGCTGCTGCAGCAGGCTTCGGCTGGGCGGTGACCCTCAGGGTGCTGCTGGGCTTCATGCTGGGAGCGACCTGGCCTGCCATCCTCCCCATGGCTTCTAAGTGGATCCCGCCGATGGATCGCTCCAAATTCATGTCCAACATGATGGGTACGTTTTCGAATAAATATAGACATCTATACATTATGTGTACAGGCACACAAATTGCTTCTGGCCCCACAATAGGATATCCTGTCTCGTGGAAACTAGAAACAGCAACGCCACACACATAGTCGTAAGTTCGTAACATCGAAAAGTCTTTTAGGGTTTTTCCCCCAGCCAGAATGAGTGCCAGAATTCAAACCCGAGATCTCTCGGTTGGGAGGCAGAGGATCGAAAATCAACGTAATAAAGGTCTCTAAATGGTTCGAAGTCATTGTTTGTTTCATTGATACATTACCAAGATTATTCAATTATAAAGGACAGTGTCAACATTGCAGCTTGGATCCATTCTATCATCATCATATTCTGAAATATTCTTACAGGACCTATATCCTACCAGCAATTTTTATCTATTGCTAAACTATCGCCACAATTAAAGTAAAGACGCCTTCAGTTTATTAATGTGTTGTTATTTTCGCACAAGATGCATGCATGGGTGTGTCCGGCGAGTTTTGCGTAGTTTTTCAATTGCCTACAATAACAACTCGCAATATTTTCGCCTTGGTCGCAGATCTATCATCGTCTTAATAGTCTGTAATGACTCGTTTAGACTCATTTAGAGATAAACGTCGACGTCAAAAGGGGCTCGTTCGCAAACAGCGGTTATTATCGCGTGCACTATATCGCATTGTATTTGTGTCTGAAAGCAACAACATGCATGGCTACGTCTCGCGATGGAACGTGGAGGCGCGCGCAGGCGTGGTCGCTGACGTCACGGCAATGGCGAGCGCTGATTGGCTGCTGAGCTCTACCGTTGCTGTTGCTATGCGAGTACTCAGTGTTCTTTGCCAGTTCTGAGAAATGAGCCAACAATGTTATTTTTAAATATTTATCACGTGGCCCGGGTTCTGATTTAGGTCCGTTGCAGTTGCAGAGTTGCAAGGTTACATACGTCACACACACACATAACAAGGCACCACAAGGGTAGACGTATTGTGTTAGCTATGTCAATAATAAATACAGTTATATAGGTAGGTAGGTAGGCCAGACAGCTATTGCCCATTTATGGAATTTGTATTAGGAATTATGAATTTTACCTTGATTGTTTTTTCTGTGGTGGTAGCTTGGCTCGAATATAAAATGGTTCATCTTCAGCGCCTCCTCATAGGTATAAAAGCCGCTATACTCACTTGCCTGCTCCTGCGTCGATCTAGGAAGGGGAGCGGTCAAAAAGTGGGGATTACCTTGAATTGATTCCTTGATTGTAAAGTGTGTAGACAAGCAGGGGCAATTTTTTTTATGGCTCGCCCTACGTGACTACGTCAGGTCATGGGCAGCGATAATCTCGAGAGACGGTCAAGCGAAAATGACATGGCATGATATGCCACTTTGAGTAGGTAGGATATTGATGAGTGGCGGAAACAGCGATTCTTTCCTTGCAGGCGTGTTTGTTGTAGAGTAGAGCAGCTCCGACATTGCTCGGTCCGACCGACCGCCCCCCCCCCTTCCTAGATCGCCGCAGGAGCAGGCATGTGAGTAGCAGCTTTATTAACAGATCAGTAGGTACTGCAAGACTGCAGTCATGAGTTCATGCAAGGTTGTACGCCCATTTCCTTGTCATAGATAGGCACTTATTGCAACATCTGTGGGTAAACCTAGGGTTGTCTGGCTACCTAGTACTGCTAGGTACTTAGACTTACATAGTATGCTATGCGTGCATGATTGCGATGGAAATCATAAATTGCATTAGATGCGTACATGCGATGGAAAATAGTAAATTGCATTGGTAAGTACAAAATATCAAGATACAATATGTAGAATAAAATAGACCTACCTTTAGTCAAGACTGTTGCAAATTGCTAAGGCGTGGACTGGACACAACCTAAAGATTCCTTTTAAACGATGACGATGACGGGCCGCCAGACAGTTTCGCAGCGGCTGACCAATCACAGCCTCCCTTACCTCGTCCCCCGCCGCCTGTAAATTGGTGAGTTGTGTTTCAAAGGAAAATGTATCTATGCGCTCTCCACTGGATAAGTGCTCCTTGGGCAGGGCAGACAAAAGACTTCGCCTTCGCGGTAATTGATGTCACACACAGTGACACTGACAATGGCTATCGGACAATGCTAGGTTACAGAAGCCAATTCACTAACAAATATTTAAATGTTCCTTCTTTGTTTCGAAACAATGTTCTTTAACATTTTACTTACACGTGCTCGTATCATACCTATGTAGGTAGTTAGTTAGGTACCTAGTTGGTTTCTTACAACGGCATTTTCTTTCGTAATTTAGTCTGTGTTCTAGTAGTTCTACACCAGACTTATCGAAATGACATGATAGATGTACCTAGTAGGAAGGCGAACTTATCAACTGTGCTTGAATACCTAGTACCTAGGTAGAATAGAATATGAGTGGGGAAGACCAGTGTGTGTGTGCGTGACTGCCCTAAAAAGTATTAAATGGAGATTCTCTAGGTTACACTCACTTAAATTACGTGACTTTATCTGACAGTTCTTATGCGGTCGCCATAGATTCCATTTTCGTACTCACTTTTGAATTATTTTAATGTACTGATGAACTAATTCAAAAGTGAGTTCGAATATGGAATCTATGGCAACCGCGTAAGAGCGTCCGAGCTAATATTGTCAAATAATTTCAGTGAGCATGGAGTGTAACCTAGAGAATCGGCAACACTGACTAATACTTTTTAAATGGCCCACCTGTATAATAGGTAGGTATTAAGTTACGCACAGGGCACGCAAAGAATAGGCCCCAATCATAAGTCTGTGGCCCCAATATTAGTCATTTGGTCAGTAGTTGTGGCGAAATCAGAAACTATTAGAGATAGGTAGGTAGAGGTTAGGATCTAAGCAACCATGAAGTACTATTATCTCTTCTGTGCCATGACATTGATATTTTTTATGGTTTCTACTTGATTCCGTACAGTAAAAAATCAGGGTTTCTAATTTCGACATAGGTACTTGACCCTTTCGAATGGCCCTTCCTGTATTTTATATATAATAAGAAGGAAAATTACAACTACTGCTCTGGATTAAATGACTATTACAGTAATTCTATATGTGTATGTTACATTGCCCTCGCTGTTTACTTACGCAGTCAAAGCCAGCGGAAAGACACTGTGGGTCAAAGACCACAATTGCTCGATTGGTTTCAATGTAGGTACCCAGATAACTTAATAAGGGACCATTCATTATGCTACAATCGCGATAAGTCCTTTGAATCATTGACTTTATACGAGTCTTGATTTCAGCGAATTTAACGTTGATTTATTGGCCATGTATTGACTAGTGACGTTAATACCTTATTGACCGAGCGAGCGAAGCGTCTCCGTTTCAGGTTTGGGCAAAAATGCTTTCGTATGTCCGGTTGTTCTCCTCTACAGGTCGCATTTATGAACCGATTCTCGTGAAATTTTGTGAGCAGGTTGGAAAAATAAATAGAATTTTTTACTCGAGCCAGTTTTTTGATTTTTTTCAAAATGGCGGAGATAAAATCGCTACAACCCAAACGGCTCGATGGATATTAACAAATGAGGTGTCGTTGGATTCGTAAAGACCATGAGAGTGAAACAGATGAGCGAGCGAAGCGAGCGAAGCGTCTCCGTTTCAGGTTTGGGCAAAAATGCTTTTGTATGTCCGGTTGTTCTCCTCTACAGGTCGCATTTATGAACCGATTCTCGTGAAATTTTGTGAGCAGGTTGAAAAAATAAATAGAATTTTTTACTCGAGCCAGTTTTTTGATTTTTTTCAAAATGGCGGAGATCTGGGGTTTTAAAATGTAAAAAAATCGCTACAACCCAAACGGCTCGATGGATATTAACAAATGAGGTGTCGTTGGATTTGTAAAGACTATGAGAGTGAAACAGATTATATAATTTTAGTAAAAAGTCAATAGGTTGTATAAAAGATCGCGAAATGTAGTTTACAAAGTTATTGGTGCGGCTACTTTCATACTGCATGTACGTAACCAGGTACATTCATAAGTTTGTATGTGTTATTGAAAGAAAATTATTTGGGTTATTTTTTTATGTGTTTTAGCAGTTCAGCTTTCCCACCGACATACTCGCGAGGTCTACAGCTCACAGAGCCACTAGTATTAGGTTATCTAGCAACATGTTGTATACCACTCGACGTCATTTTATCATGTGTTTTACCAAGTGTTACAGTGCAGGTACCTACAGCTTTTTAGGTTAAGATTCTTGACAATCTACATTAGCAAAATAATCTTTTGTTACCTTCCCTACAATTAAATCTACAATTCTAAATGTCACGGTTTTGATAGGTACGGTCGCCTGCGCCTAAGGGCCGCCGCAGTACATGACAATTTTCCCTGCTATCGGGGACTAGGTGATCCAGGATTAGGGGATGATAATACCTGAATGATAATGTCAAAGGAAATATTTGAGACTTGAAACTCTTTTGTCTTTGGTCCGATCTACTTCGAAGCAGTCCTCCTCGCAGGCAGTCACATGCTACAGTACACGATATGTTGACCTTTACCAATTTTCCCTGCTATCGGGGTCTAGGTGAAACTCGAATAAGGAAAACTTGACATTTTTATTGCATTACATGTGAAGGTTCCTGGCATGCTTTGTTACGAATCGCCGCCAATTTTCTACTTCCTCTGAATACACTTTCATTATTACTCATATCATTTAATCTGGTCACATAACATGTAACATTGTCTTTGTCATGTGTTCTGACCATGGATTCCTGAGTTTAAAATTTAGTTTCACGATGGTGAATACGGCTCTTATGTAGTACGACAGTACAAGTGCCAAATTGTAATGACTGTCTTGTTATTGCTAGTTTTATATTCCAAAACTCATTTGACATGTTTGCCGAATTTTCGCAAGGCTGTTTTGTTGAATTTACGATTGTGCTTGTGGGCGTTTGGCAAGCATGTTAATCAGCCATAGCTAATTTGTTTTTTGGAACTCGGTCGCTTGTCTTGTACCGATAAACTCTGTTGTTTCACTTGAACTTTAGTAAATTGTTGCATTTAGTCCGCACTTTGCATACTTGTCCTATTGTTCGTTTATACATAACATTTCAATTCGGTGCGACTTACAGGTCGTCTACACTAAATGTGCAGGGCCCCAATACTTTGATATAAGTATTGACATGAGACTGTTCTTTCAATTAGCAAAACGAGACTCATGAAATAGGGTCCGAACCGAACCGAACATCTTTGCCAACCAATGATGAAACCACAGATATTACAACCGTTTTATATTGAATAGTTTTGCCATTCTGACGTAATAGTGCTGGTAGGATGATGATGATGATTCTGGTGATCTAATCTTCACTTCTGGTCCACAGCATCATCCCTCGGCGCTGCAATCACTATGCCAATCTGCGGTCTGCTAATCGCGCACTTCGGTTGGGAGTCTGCCTTCTACTTCACTGGTAAGTGACCTATTGGCCTCTTGCTTCTCTTCTCACGCAGGATATGCAGGTTTAAATCCCGGAGCTGGCCATGACCTTATGTATACCCGGATGTTTCGTGTTTCGAAAAAACAGCTTTTAGGACATAGGCAGGTCCCGGCTACCATCGCTATTTGGAGGTAGCATGTATTATGTAGTAGTCGTAAAACCCCTCCACTAACCCACTCTGAGCCAGCGTGGTGGAGTATGTGGCTCAACCCTAAAGTCCAGTAAAGTCCCTCCAAACGAAAGTCATCATTAATGTCCCCACCGCGGTACACGGTATTTGATGGTTTTTCTTGGCAGGTATTATCGGCGTGATGTGGTCGGTGGCGTGGTTCGCGGTGGTGTATGACACTCCCGCGCAGCACCCGAGGATCTCTGATGATGAGAGGAACTACCTGGAGAAGGCCATAGGGGCTGACTCCACGAAGAAAGGGGTGAGTTAGTGAAGAGATTCCACCCACTTACATTGATAAACCGAAGGTCGTTGATCTTACGTAGTCACAGTCTTCCAAGGATCTTATGGCGCGTAAGTGATGTTTACAGGGGGCGGCACCAGTTCTACCTGTCAAAAAGAGTTAGTTCCACCTGTCACCGCAACGTAGAGACACCACGATTTATTGTTTCTTTGGGACCCAGAGAAATAAAAATAGATGTCGCATAGGTTTATAACTTTTTGGTATACATTGCAGTAACTTATCGGATACCTATTACAGCAGCAAATTACATAGGTTTTAATTGTTGTAATTATTTATTGTGTTATAAAGAAAGTAGTAAATAAATTATGTGTTTACGGATCAGTAATTTAAAAGCATCGGAAATATATTAAAGACTCAGCACTTTATAGCAAATAAACTGCATTTTAATCAGATGTTGTAGGCAAAGTTTACATAATTCTCAAATTAATAGAAAGAGCCAAAAACTGCGCAAACTGTTCAAACTTATATTATCAATGTCATTAACATCTATTGATTTTACTTAAACCAATAAACTGTAAAATCTTTTGTGTACGTTATACATACGTACGTCGTCAAGTAAATTTAGTAATAGCACTTGTGTTTCAAAATATAGAAATATTCGCAATAATAATAGTAGATTGTACAACAAGGGCATAAAACGTACTGCGGCCTGCGGCTCGGGTGGATATATAAGTCTCGGGTAAAATGGGTTTTATGTACGAGTTATACACTCTGCTTTTCACTTCGATTGTGAGGAAATTAAACAGAAATATTGCAAAAAAATGTTATTTGCACTCCTTTCCATTAATGTGTTAGGTGTTAGTATAATTTCCTCCTCACTAGACATTGTTAAAAGTAAATATTATGAAATAATTGCAAATTGAAATTACCGAGAAAAAATAACGACTTCCCGCCATTAAACTTTTTTTTTTGGACGTGCCTCCGCAGCCGGCTCTGGCCGCCGCCGGCAGTGGCACTTAGCATAGGTGTATGTGGCTGTTTACCTCACGACCTTTGTCAGAGTCTGAGATTTAGACGAAGATTTTACTTTATGCTCTAGAACATAAAATTTGATTTTATGCTGGCTATATCCGACATAAAGACGAACTTTACGAGCATGAGAAGTGAAAAAGCCATGTGATAAAAAAAAGTTTTAATAAAAATTACAACCGGTTATAAATTCCTGGAAGTTCTATGGTCATTAATTCAATTGTAGTAATATACATATTTTTGGATTTTCAAGTACCGTGTAGTGATGGCCTAAAATGCTTAAAAAAATTGGACGACCGGCAAACGATGCTTGTTAAACATGAGATACTTAACAGGACAATTTTGTATGTTTCACAACTGACGACCTTTCCGAAGACTTTGTTTGCCAAATTGGTATGCAGCTTTGATTTTTATTGCTTCCAACGAATTCATTCATATCTGCGGCCATTGATTTTCAGATCGGAGTTTTTTTATCACTTTATCCTGTAGGTGCAGATTTTTTTAAACCTTGTTTTAGCTGGTTCTTCCTTCTTTAACAACATACATAACATTTTATGTTCTCATTTAATATTTAAAATTCATTCTTTAAAATGTTCTTATACTTTTATCATTGATTCATATCATTTTTCTAAAAATAAAAAAATTGAATTAACTTTTAATTTAGTTTCTTAAACCGGTACCTACTTTACAACAACATAACAACCTACTATCTATCGCAATAAACTTGATATTGAAATTAATCTCTTTATTACTAAATCTCGTTAAGCCTTAAACAATGTATTGAGTCATTAAAGCCTTAGGAATTTACAACATTCAAACTTGCATAAATCGTGCTATAGCAGCTTAAACCTTGGTTATCTAATCATCGAGTATTGTAAGCTTTGGGGCAATTGTAATAAGGCGTGTAATCCGTCGTTTTGTAATGCTGTATTTAGCAGGATTTTGATTTGATTGCAGAGTCCGATGAATCAGCCAACATTATTTACGATGATCGTAAAATCTTAGCTTAGCCTTGCTTAGCCTCCAGTAATATTGTATTATTTGATCCTAGTTCGAAAATATAATAAAAAAATCTTTAAAAACTCAACATAATTTTGTGACCGTGGCTCTAAGATGCGTACGGAGTCCGCTTAGCTCGCAATGGCGAACTGCATAGTGCTTCCACTGAAAAAGAGTTATCTTTTATGCAGTCCGGTCCGCTCAGCTCGCTGGCGCCGCTTCCGCTCATTTCCCTTTTTTAGTGGAAGGCCGGCAAACTCTGGGTAACTCTTTGCGTCTTGATCAATGTGATCGGATCGTCTGTCCCAAAACTTCCTCACTTTAGTCAAACAGCTCGATTGATTTAGTTACAAAATTACAAAAGAATTACAGAAACATAGCTATACGCCTTATACCACATGGTAGACATAACTTTGTGCCCACGCGTAGTCAGTAATGAGAATAGATAATAGTACTACGTACTACATTTTGCATGACAGGCCATCTTGCTTGTGAAAGACTGCTTCTCAACCCTCGCTTCCTGACTTCCAGCACATGCCAGTACCCTGGAAGGCCATGCTACTCTCCGCTCCTGTCTGGGCTATCATCATCACGCACGGCGCTTCTGTCTTCGGCTACTTCACCGTCGTCAACCAACTGCCGAGCTACATGGAGAGCATACTGAAGTTTGATATCAAGCATGTGAGTACCAGACATAAGTTATACCAAGTACTAATCGAGGATTTGACTACCTACCGGTCTGGCGCTTTCGTAGTGCAACAGATATCCCTGGCCGTGCAGTGCGGGAAAGTTGCCGCAGCAGATGATAATTATTTTAGTTTTGGTGAAACTGAGTGGATTCGTGATATTGAGTACCAACATGTGTACCACTGGCGATATTGTGACTGTGGTGTGTATCGTCTTTGAAAATCTTTTCGTTTTACATACTCTCATAGTTATATCACCACCCCAAAACTATACCAGCATTTATACCTACTAGCCTACTACTGATTAATTCAACGTTTTTTAAGGTTGTTTCTTCTACGTTTAAAATTAACATATTCTGAATATGTATTGCGAAGAACCATTCATCGATTCACAAAAAGCAAGAGCTCGCCAAAAGTTGACCTTTTTTATGCAGCTTTGTAGCTTATCTTAGATTAGTGACTAATAATTGTAGTATGTCTGTGATAGTCAACTTTATGATCTCATGAAGTTTTACAGCATTTATTGTGCAGCATCATTAAGTCCCCTTGAATTGGCCGCTAGCCCACCATGTGTCTGTGTCTGACTGTCTGTTGACAACTTTAGTTTGTCAGCTTTTTGATAGCCAAATATCTCAAACATATTTGCTGGTTTCGGTAGGAGGTACGATTGTGATTGTGATTAATTGTCAAATTAAATTAGCATTGCAAATTCGTAACCCATTCTAGGAATACAAGCAAAGCACAAGCGGTCTCCAACGTATAGGTCGTCGTTGGTAGAAGAAATTATTTTAGACCTAGAGCACTTCCATCCAAGCACCTACTTTCCATACTTCAAACGCAATGTCCTGTTTTGACACTTCTTGGTTGAAACTCGTTTTGAAAGGCGTATGTGCGCCTACGCATTGAAAGGCACCATATTATCTTTTGAGATTTCGCTGTCACTTTCGTGGGTAATAGCGAAAGTAACTCATGCTCATGAGTGATTGTGAGATGTCAAACTTAATAGATGTATGGCAGATTTATGACTGACTATTACTAGGCCTAGATTATAGCTATACTTATATTGTTTCATCCAGATTTGCTGAAAAACTTAAGCGTATTGGACCCCGAAATGATAAAGAAGTAGGTATCCATACATAAATATTTTGAAATTAAGGTTACCGCAAGATCATCAAGTTCAACGACTATAAAAAGACCTTGTTGGATCGTCGATTCTATAATTGATGGCGCCACGAGTGTCGCGTCGCGTGTATGTTAATAATAACGGGTAAAAAATCGTCACAAAAAGTCACCGTGCAATGTAGTCTGCGAGTCCTATTACATGAATATTAAGACCATTTTGATAAATTACGTTTTATAACGAGTTTTATAGTTTTTACGAACCGCGAGTCTCGAGACTGCTCAGTAGGGTGTCCATGAATCTTATATTAATGGAATCAACACTTTTTCATTAATTAAAATGTTACGCTGTTGAAAGTAAACCAACTGAACTAGGTCGTCCAAATAAAACCGAACGCTTTTTATGTCAGTTTAAAAAATTAAGGTTATTGGTTCATTATGTTGGTACTTTCGTTCAAGAAAAATGAAAAGAAATGCCAAATATTTAGCAACACGAAACGACATCTTACTGTACTGTATACCTACCGTCCAAACTTGTTTTTTTTAAAGGCAAGAAAGAAAGACATTTTTTTGTGACATGGTATGTGAAATAATCAGAAAGTGTAAATAAAACACTATATATTATATGAATGATATTATTGCTATAAGGATTGAAAATAGGAAGACTGCGTCAACTTTTCGGTAGATGTAAATATTTAAAAATTACTTGTGCTATACAAATGATTTCACTTTAAGTTTGGAAAGTACTGTTAGATAAATATTCCCAACCAAACTTTAGTCGCCAAGTTATTTTCCTATCACATAGAGATCCTAAATGAGTCACATCACATCCCTATCAAACTTGACGTCATGTCTCGACGCCTGTTTACTTTTCCTGTTATCGCTACTTCGTCGTGAGAGGCTCGCCAACCGACACATATGTACAATTCCCCGCCCCGATGCTGCTGCCGATCAAGTACTACTCCCACAAGTAGTGTATCATTTATCGATCCTATATTTTCGTCTCCACGTGTGCTTTGTTTGACGCACGCGTGTATAGATTAGTTACTAATAACCACATGCTTAAAACACACGTGTCGTTTACGCGTTGATTTCAGATGTGCTTTGTGAATCGTGATCATATTAATAGCGCATATTAAGCGATAAATATGTAAATTTTATTACAAAAGATTCAATTTTAAATTATCGTTCGGAATAGCTAATTATATTTAGGAGGTATTAGTATGACCATGATTAGGTAGGCGAAGAAAATATAATACAATAGCACAGCACATTAGTATAAAACCATATTTTACATACTCACTTTACCATAAACTCTTTAACTATCCTGAATAACGTACGCATAAAATCATGTTGTTCAATATGCTACAAAAGTGCCGCCCAATGCAATATTCCTGGTTGTGAATACTTAAAATATAAACAGCCATCTATAAATTCTGCCAATATTGCATAACTTAAAGTTTTACTTTTTTAACTGGCTCCAAAATCCCATGTTGTCCGGTCACATAAGAGGTGCAAACGGTAAACAAGCATCATGCAAGCCACCCACCCTATTGCATCAGCCAAGAAGTGGTCAGCCTCTGGTTTTATAGCAGTGTAGCAACTTGCCGCACCTCAAATGACCCGTATACGAGAAACCGAAACCAAAAGTTGGAATAAGGTCATATTCTTACTAAAGGTGTCGTCTTTGTAGTTTTGTACGACAAGAATAACTGGATGATTTGTATGGCAATTATACGTTTTGCTTGTCTTCAGATAAATGAAACATTTACTAAGAAGATACTCTCCTATTAGTCACCTATGTTTGATATTGTCGTTGAATTACTAAAAGTCAACGATTTTGCATAGTTACGTTATTTCCGATTTGATCGGGTATGTGTGTGTTATGTTACCTCAACACAAGGTAACCTGTAAGAGCGAAACCTTATTTCTTCAGGCTTTAGGCTCAAATTTCATCATATCAGAAGCTAAGCATTTGTAAGTATCAGAACCTGTACAGGGAATGAAGTAAATGTTGATAATCTTGCTTACTTACTATGTATTGGGGATATCGCATCCGGCTAAAATGGTATTGAACACAAGATGTAATATTTTTTTGCCTTTTATGATTTAAAGGTATGACGTATGTTAATGATAGTTATACAAACCAATTATATTAACTGACATGTAAGTAAATGAAGCAATATTCAACTAAAACATATTTTTCTGCTAATTGACTGGTTAGTCTGGTGGTTAATGCGATGGGTGTGCAAAGCACTGTGAATTCGTAATTCTTGAACATTCGCACATATTACACTTCACACGTTGAGACACATAGAAGACAAAAGAAAAGATTTTCTAAATTATTAACCCCTTGAAGCGCTTTTGCCTCGCGTACAGGAAAAGGTAATAAAATATAAGACAATATGGCGTCACGCCTCTCCCCATAGGTACGGATTGGCAGAGGTATAGTAGTTAGTACCTGCGGTTATTCTTGACGCTGTTTGTTTTTTTGTATAATTTTCATTCCATACATACTATTCCTATCCCATAAATAAATGCAATCCCATGCAATTTTGCCTTTTATAATATTTTTGGTGCTATTTGTTATAGAGCAATTTTCAGAAATAATTAATGGGAATGTCCCACCAAAACATAACTATATGGTCACAATAATACAGCAAAATAGTTGCAGGCAATACTATTCCTATAATTTTGTTACTCAAAACCTTTCGTTTTAATGCAGTATGTATCCTTATTATTAGACCGTAATTAATCGATCCCTGCAGTTAAGCAATAATTAGATTTCTTTGATAGGTGACCGATTTATAATGATCTGCGGTCTCGGTGAAGGAAACAATGCGACAATTTATGAGTATCACATTATCTGAGCACATCCTGAATATGATCTGCCATACTTTTCTGTGACTTGACACAGCTATATTATTATTTAGTGTTCCTTGCTCAGAACAATAAATAGATAGATATCATAGATTTAAGTTCCAACAGGCTTTGTAATCATATTTTTAATATTTATACGAGTACATAAAGGCTAGCCGGGATGCCTCGTACCGCAACGCCACAGAGTTCGTCTTCCACATATTTGCTAAATTACATATTCGCCACAAGTTTCATTTTGTGTTAGTTTGTGATAATTTCGGCACATACGTAGGTGTTGTGTGAAGAACGTAAGTGCTAAACTGCTAACTTATTAACAATGATTATTATTTATCGATGCGAATGAACAGATTTTGACTTATTTACATTATTTGGTATGAATTCCTTAATTTGACCAGGCTACATAATAAATAGTTTGTTAATATTGTTAGGACAGGGTAAGAAACGAGCTTTTAGATCGTATTATCAATGCAATATTGAACGCTATTTTTGTTTCAATTTAAATTAAATTATTATAGGTTTATTTATGTTAGATTATATGATAAATATAGAAAATCAAATTATTTAATTATTTTTCTAAATTTTCAATATTAACTGGTTCCTCGCGATACAGGCCCAGCCTATTGCGAAGACCCCTTGTAACTTATTAGTTTATAAGTTATATTATGCACAATGTTATTTAAGATTTTACCTAAATTTTAGTGCCATAAATATTTAGTGCAATAAATAAATATATAAATTGTTAGTGCAATGAATTATTTTTTTACTTTACTTAATATGTATTCGTGTACTTATGTAATTAGTATTGTGCACAACTTTTTATATAATCTTACTTTTTCTACGTATTCGTATTTTATGGTTTTGATAAAAGTCAAAGTCGTTACGTTCTTTTTGTCTATTTTTACAGTCGTCAGATTACATAGTTTTTCTCACACAAACCAGTGCCTAATTAATACAGTCCATAATAAGTATATTCAGTAATATAATTTATTTTAACTTTAGCACATTGGCCTACCCGTTTCGAGATTTAAAATGTATCCTGTCTGTCTGTCCATCCTGGGTTTGCTGGAAGAAATCTTTTTTAGAGATAAGCTTGCCTTTGTTCATATCTTTTCTGTATTGTTTGTGTTTTTTTCTGATATGTGCAATAAATATAATATATAATATGTATATTATATGAAATTTACATTTGCATCAAAATTAAATAAGGCTAGTTTTTTTTTATTTACAGCTGGTCATAATCATATAATCATAATCAATATTTGGAATTGGTTTTAACCAGATTTTAGTCAACCTGATAAGATAATAATAATTTTGTATGATTTTCTACATGTCGTTCAAGTTTCGTATACAAAAACGTAATAATGTCCCAAAATTTATGAAAATGTATTGTCACCCTGGAATAATGTTTTAATGGTCAGTTATGGGGTCATATACACCTGGGGTCTGAATATCTAAATAAATATTTGTATCGATGGATCACCAGAAATTCTATACAAAACACTTTCAGAATCACCTGAGTTAAAAGGTAAGGTATAGATAATCCTCGCCCTTTTAAACTAGGTTTAATTGCCTACTTTTTAACTTAGCACCCTTATCCCAAGGCCATGTAATCAGGCACCCGAGTATAGCGCTATTTATCAAGTATTATGCGAATAAAGGAAGCCATCAACGACAACAACATCTCAATAACTCCGGCGCCCGCGCCGCTCCGCGCCGGATGAGCAAGTTTCAAGCAATTGACGATGACTCATTTACTGCAAGTGGGTCGCTGCTTGGTGAATAATGCCCTTAATTTTCATATAAGAAGCCCTTTCGAACTGCACGGATCAGTGGATCAATTTTCCAATGAAGAGCTCCAATAGGGTTCCTCGATTAGGGTTCCATATATAACTCGATAGATTGAAACTTGCACAATATGTGAATGTTTAAGACGTGATAGGTACCTAGTAGGTATAAAAAAACACATACTTACCACCGAATCGAAAGTAAACTAAACACACTTTTGCTATTTATCGTTGTTTCTTTTATGTTTTGAAGAAGGATAAAGGGCATTTCTAAGAATAAATCTTTCAAACGGGACATTTCGTGTCTGCTCCCAAAACTTTAGCTTCTTGGAACCGAGTCAAACCGAAAACCTTGATAATTCGGCCTCAACTTGACTGCCCAAGGTTATGCGAATGTCAAAATTCATTAACGACTCCTGCTGAATACGAAAACATCAATTTGCAAAAGCCCTTCATTTGCGATTCTTTCCGCATCCTCAGTTTTGGCAACTTTGAGAAAAAAATGTGACCCTTCCTTGAAACAGTTGGAGGTACCTAGGAATGTCATTGTTAGCATTCCAAGTAGTTTTTGCTCAATGCCAGTGGCCCTACGATACATGACTATTGAAATGATTGATTAAATTCATCACTCATCCAGATAACATAGCGTCACCCCTTTTCCCATACGGAGTGCAATTCTGCCGACGTTTTACCCAGATATTCAGTATTCCACTGATACTGATCTAAATGTTTCGAATATCCATAAAATTGTAGACACGGTCAGATAACAGCTGCAAAATTAGCCATAAAAATACTTACACGGGACATGATACACCTAGACCTAAAGTGTGTTAAGTATATTAGGTATAATTAGGGGTTCCCACGCAGTCACCAGTCCCTTCATGCCTTTTGCACAAGCCACAACACAAACCACAAAAGCCAAAACAATTTTTCGTCTCGCTCTGCGTAGACCTATTATTGTGACTCGCATTTCCATCGTAATTTTGCTGGAGCAGCGATGGTTTGCAAAATGCTTCTTTCTGCCTAATCTGTCATCAACTCGTCAGGCCAGGCCATCTCTATTCGTCATTAGCGGTGTGTTTAGCAGCTGCTTACTGTCGCTGTAATCGCAAGGACTGGTTGGTTTGTGTAATGATCATCATTCATCAAAGAGTCGGCGCAATTAAAAAAATTAAAGTATTTAAATAAACAAAGCGCCTTTTCCCCGGAACCTTTGGTAGGCGTTAAAGACCTCCACTTGCTACGATCCTGGCAACACATCTCTTATTTCCTCAACAGTCATGACAAGACACGAGTCTCTACTCTCTTCATACAAGCGCCGGTTACGGATGGTAGTACTTCTTATTTACCCTTTGACTAGTCAGTAAGTTACCAATATGGCCAAAGGCTTGGACGGCCGCTCCGGGGCATTCCTCATGCCAAGGATTTCTTTGGCTGTCCAGCGTGGTAATGCTGCCAGCGTCATAGGAACCTTTGGCCCGAGATGTCCCGGGGCGGTTTAGTCAGTTAGGTAATTCATTCTTGTTCCTATATATTAGTATTTACTAATTTAATATTATACTAAATGTTGTTTTCATAAAGTTTTATGAATAAAAATGCAATAAATATGGTCAATATGGATGATCTTGTGCGGCCCTGACAGGAACACATGGCAACCAAACGAAAGTTGGTGTATTTTAAGGATAGGTTAGGTAGGTAGGTACCTATTCATTTCTGTACCATGATTTTGACACCATTTCAATAGCCAAAGTTAAAGTTTATCAACTAGGCAGGCTGTAATTGAGGAATGTGAATTTAAACAATCTCTTAACTAGTTAATGGATTAACTGGCAGTAAAGGACCTGGTCTGGGAAGTTTTATGTGATAGTTGTGAGATTTATGGCACCATAATTTCCAGGTCGCAATTTACTGCCTGCCATTTATTAGTCTGCACTCTTGCAGTAATAACTACAGCACAGTACCTATTAGTCGATCGTTAGGTTTTTAAGTAACAAACCTAAAACAATGAGTCACGCAATTTCCCGTGAGGAGGCAGAGGCCCGTGAGGAGGCAGAGGCCCGTGAGGAGGCAGAGGCCCGTGAGGAGGCAGAGGCCCGTGAGGAGGCAGAGGCCCGTGAGGAGGCAGAGGCCCGTGAGGAGACAGAGGCCCGTGAGGAGACAGAGGCCCGTGAGGAGGCGAGGCACAGGTGCCCAAGTTTAGTCAATATTCTGTGGCATTGTTTCGGGCTCTACCGTGTTTCGGATGATAGTATCTCTACTCGGTGGCAGTCCTCGTTAAGCTGTGTCAGAGCTAAAACTCATGTTTTTACCTGGATGACATTATAAATTGTTGCCTTTCCGTGACTTTTTAACCGACTTCACAAAAGGAGGAGGTTTACAACTCGTCGGGATTATTTTACTGTTTGTAGTCATAGTCACGAGATAAATTCTGGCTGTTAGGATCGTATTTCGTTTATACAAGGTGTAACAGAAAGGTGTGTAATGCTGAAAGAAATTTCTTTCTTCCAGCAGGCCTCGGAGAACTCAAGCAGTGTCCTTGCTCACAGTACCACCTCATAGCACCGCGTCCTATGAGCACGGATTTAGACTTCGTGCTATCCGCTTGTGGAACGCACTCCCCTGCACCATCAGGGATAGTCCTACTCTCAGTATTTTTAAAAGTCGTGTGAAGAAGCATTACCTGTCTTTATAGAATTATAGGTAGTATGGTATAGTATTTATTAGTTTATGTATATTATATAAATATATTTCATATTTATTTATATAAGTATGCACTAGTTTATGTAGTCTATTGATTTGTAAGTAATAATTATATGTATTGTACACATGGGTCTACTCCTGCTCAGCAATCCACCTGTCTCATCCCTATTTGGTTTGCTGGAAGAGATCTCTTATTAGAGATAAGCTCGCCTTTGTACACGTTTTCTATGTTTTTTACTGTCCTATGTAACTTTTTGTGTGAAATAAAGAAATTATGAAATTATGAAAGAAGGTTGTTAGGGACATAATTCTGAACAACTTTCACTATGGGACCGACTTGATCAGAGCAACTTATTGTTCACTCCACCATACAGATCAGCTGAGCGGTAGGCCCTAAAGTTGCTCTGATCAAGTCGGTCCCATAGTGAAAGTTGTTCAGAATGATGTCCCTAACAATCCTCTTTCGGCTTGTACACCCCTTTCTGTTACACCCTGTATTGTGTTATACGTGTGGACTGCACTGTCAGGAGACAGATTTTGTAGACTTGTTTCGTGTGATAGACGACATATTTTGGATACCTACCAAGCGGGAGGAATCAATAGAAGACTTATTCGGGTTTTCTTAAGTTTGTTGGTGGTGAGTTTTGACCTATGATGTTTTCAGAACGGCCTGCTGTCCTCCCTGCCCTACCTCGGCAAGTATCTGTGCGCGCTCGCGTCCTCCATCCTGGCGGACTGGCTGCGTCGCTCCGGCAAGATGTCCACCACGCGCGCCAGGAAACTCTTCACCGGGTTCGCTGTCGGACTACCGGGTACGTGGTGGCATAACCACTCAAGCGTCTAGCCTCGAATCAGAGACTATAATAACCAATTGACTGCGCCTGCGGGGCAATGCGGCTCGCCAAACGTTTGTTGTATTCAACAAACGTTCGCATACGCAACCTATGTACGATGAAGGGCCGCCAGACAGTTTCGCAGCGGCTGACCAATCACAGCTCTCTTACCTCGTCCCCCGCCGCCCGTAAATTGGCGAGTTGTGTTTTAAAGGAAAATGTACCTATGCTCTCTCCACTGAATAAGCGCTCCCTGCCTCAAATCAATGGCCTGCACGAACGAGGAGCTGTACAGACTACCGAGCGAGCTATCGTATCGCGGTCGCGGCATTTTGGGCTGCCCGTGAAGAGAAGAATGGCCCTGGGGTTCTTTTTGTTTTCTCCAGTCGGGATTCGATCCCGTGGTGTCACGCTTGGTAAACAGCCACAGCCGCAACACCACAGAGGTCGGCGATGCTATGTATATGTTAGACAAATTGAAATAAAAAGAAGACCCAGTTGACAGTTGAAAGATAATACTATATTCTGGCCGCTGAGAGAATGCGAGTGAGTGAAAAGTAGCGCGGGACAGACAGGGACATATACATGTGTCAGGATCGCATTCTCTCAGCGGCCAGAGTATAATTTTGTTTTGTATAATTTCATGTTCAGTTCAGTTCAAAATTTTTATTGACCATAAAATCATACATATTACTTAGTAAACGTCAATGTAATATTAATATTTTTGTATACTACCGCCCGTTCGGAAGTTGTGTGTGTTGTTGTGTGCGGAACCTTCCTATTATCCGGGTAAAGGCCTGCGCCCCTTTGTAGGGACATTTAATAAGTACGTATATTTATTTATTTATCTATACCTCCAGGTGTGATGTTCATCGCGCAAGCATTCTTCGGGCGCGACCGCGTGTGGTCCGTGGCTATCTTCACGATGGCTCTGACCATCAACGGCGCAGTTACCGCCGGATACCTCGGCAATGGGCTCGACATCGCGCCTAACTTCAGTGGTAAGTTTAATTAACTTTCCATGGCATTACAGACTTACCAAGTTATTTAATAAACGTCAGAATTCAGGACTACGACCGCCATCTTTGCCATTGTACTCGGACGCGATTCCCAAATATGGCAATACTACAAAGCCACTAGCGACACGTCATTTCACAGTTAAGTTGGCAGCTGGGGGACATAGTTCTCGTTTTGGGCACCGGGTCCGTTAACACGTTCAGTGTCTATGACGCGACTGTGCGTTGTTAAACTTTCATCGAGTAACCCTGGGCGTACATATGCGTTTTATACAAAAACTCCTTGGATTTCCCGCTTGCTACACGACGCACCTTGGTAACAGTTTTTGTGACGCGTTATTGCGATATTGACAGTTGAGTGATACTATCGGGGGAAATATCCAATGCGTTAAGTTCAGTTCAGTTCAGTTCAAAATTTTTATTGACCATAAAATCATACATATTAGTCTTAGTCAACGTCAATATAATATTAATATTTTTGTATACTACCGCCCGTTCGGAAGTTGTGGGCTTAGGGATGGAGCAAAGAAGGGCAAGAAACCTCCCCCGTACCTCTTTTAAAATATCAGAGCCTTAAAAATACAATGTTATGTATTTCTACTTAAGTCTAAGGAAATACACCGAGGAGAGACGTACTGACTCAGTCCATCGCCCCTCTTTGGATTTCTGTGCGCTGAGATGGTAAAGACTATGCAGTTTTGTCATCTAAATATTCTTTTACACTGTAATATGACTTCTTCAATAGGCCGTTTTTGACATAGTTTTTGAACCTCCTTTCTGGTAGGTCCGTTGCTTCATTAGGTATTTTATTATAAAAACTAACACATACTCCCATAAAAGAGTGAGCAACCTTACTGAGTCTGAACGCGGGCATAGCAATCTTATTTCTATTTCTAGTGCCAATACTATGATTATGACCTAAAGTCTTAAATAAACCTATGTTTTTTCTGGTATACATGATATTTTCATAAATGTATTGACAGGTAACAGTAAGTATATTGATATTTTTGAATTTGTCCCTTAGTGATTGCCTAGCATCTAGTTGATAGATAGCCCGAATGGCCCTTTTTTGTAAGACAAATATTGTGTTTATATCTGCCGCTCTCCCTTAAAGAAGTATTCCGTAAGACATAATACTATGGAAATAACTAAAGTAAACCAATCTGGCAGTTCCTACATCTGTGATGTGTCTGATTTGCCTGACCGCATAAGCAGCTGAGCTAAGTCTTCGTGAGAGACTAGTTACATGAGGACCCCATTGAAGTTTCGAGTCTATCTAAGTTTGTAGCTTTGTCTTCAAGTTCAAGTTTACAAATGCAATTATGTAACGTGTAAATTTTAATAATTACAGGAACGATATTCGGTATGGCCAACACTCTGTCTTCGTTAGGAGGATGGCTCTCCACTTACATGGTCGGCGTGCTCACTAAGGAAAACGTAAGTTTATCACTGTTTTAAATCTAGTATCATTGTCATCATAATCAATCATTATAGTTATATCAAACCACCGCTGACCAAAGGCCTCTTCACTATAGTACGGTCCTGTCGGCTTAAGCGGACTACAGACATGATATCGGTGGCTAGATGAAATAACTGGCCAAGTGCGAGTCGGACTCGCACACGAAGGGTTCCGTACCATTATCTATAAAAAACCGCAAAAAAAACACGTTAGTTCTATGGGAGCCCCCCTTAATATTAAATTTATTTTGTTTTTTAGTATTTGTTGTTGTAGCGGTAACAGAAATACATCATCTGTGAAAATTTCAACTGTCTAGCACGGTTCATGAGATACAGCCTGGTTACAGACAGACAGACGGACGGACAGCGAAGTCTCAGTAATAGGGTCCGGTTTGGCACCCTTCGGGTACGGAACCCTAAAAGTGTGTTGAACTGGTGTACTCACACACAGCAGGCGGCTCCAGTTAAACACACCTTTTCACCCCAGATTGCCACCGATATCATGTCGTCTATAGCCCGCTTTAATTTCGTCGGACCATCGGACAGGTGGTCTGCCTGCTGCCTATTATACAAATGCCAATTAGATTAGCAGTTTTGTGAGTTGTCGGTACGCGGTATCGGTTTTCGGTCGGTACCGAAACATTACCGAGCAAGTACATTTTGATCGGCTTGGTATGTGCGGGAGCGGTACGGAATCGTTTCTGTTGAAGAAGACGAATCGTCGCGGAGCATCCCTTCAGATACAATACAATAAATCTTTATTTCAGGACATAAAAATCCCAAATACCTTAAAACTAGACATAAATATAAATATATTAACTAGCCTAGCTAGGGATTTTATTCTTCCGTCTCGCTTCCCTATGGCGTCGTCGGTAGACGATGTATCTCAGATGTATCCTCTGCCATCATTAAGGACTTTATTTATTTCCGTTAGTCAACCGCCAAACTTAAGTGAAATTAGGCAGTCCATGACTGTCGAAAGCACTCTGACACCAACTAGAGTCGAGTACGGAATTGCGTGCCAGTGGCTAATAGCGAGGGCGCAAAAAAAATGTTTTGACTTGTCGACGGTGCCAAGACGCGCCCGCGCGCGCTACACTCGACTCGCTACAGACACTGCCAAGCCATACCCGTACGCGACTCGCCACCCAGAGTGCGTCAATCTAGCAATCTAGTTTGCTTAGAGATTCGGCTCGGAAATTAGTCTTTACCAGCTACGTAAAACATGAAATCACTGCAGCCTACGAGCACGGGTTTACAATCCGCGCTACACGGCTGTGGAATGAGCTTCCCTGCACCATCAGGGACAGTCCATCACTAAATATCTTTTTAAACCGACTATATACTGGTATGTATTAGTGTATTCATACGATATTATTGTTAAGCTGTATTTATGTAACTGTGTATGTAGTCTATTCCTTAGCAATTGGTTCCTATATGTACCTATGTGTAATAATAATATGTATTATACTAGAATAGTTTTATTGTACGCGCAATTCTTCCCCTTACCTATCATCTCCGTCTCCTACCCAACATGGTTTGCTGGAAGAAATCTCTTATTAGAGATAAGCTCGCCTTTGTACATATTTTTTCTATGTTAAGCTATTTTTACTGTCATGTGAGTACAATAAAGAAATTACGAAATTACGAGAAATTACGAAATCTTATTCCTCCACAGAACACATTCGAGTCCTGGCAAATAGTGTTCTTTATCCTGGCCGGCTGCTACTCCCTGGGCGCTCTCTGCTTCGTGTGCTTCGGCTCTGGTGACCTGCAGCCGTGGAACAGTGAGCAGGGGAAGCCGCAGGCGGAGGAGGAACCCTTGAATGAGAAGGTGGATCCGGTGGAAAAGGCGTGAGGAGTTGAACAGGGCGGGAGGATCTACAGGGTCTAACAGAAAGGTGTAGTCATATTTTAGGGGGTCGTTAGGGACATCAGTCTGAGCAACTTTCACTATGAGACCGATTTTATCAGAGCAACTTTAATTTTCACCTCTATACAAATCGGCTGACCGCCCGGACCAAAACATGGAGCAATGAAAAATAAGGTTGCTCTGATCAAATTGGTTTTATAGTAAAAGTTGCTCAGAATGGTCTCCATAGCAACCTCTAAAATATGACTACACCCTTCTGTTACACCCTGTAGAAGTCGAAATGAGAAAAATTGATGGTAAATGGTGAAATGAACATCTAAGAAATCGAAGATGCGAAAATGTAACTGTCAACTCGGAACACGCAAACATATCAATGAGTTTTCCCATTTGGTGAGATAGGCACAGTATTTGCAACTGTTTGTGAGTATCTTAATTTTTGGTTGGTTATTTATGACCGCCCTCTCTAGGCCAAGTCACTGGACTTCCTAAGCTAATTTCTAGGCTATTCCAATGTTTGTCACCAAACACATATTCTGCAATCTCACGATTTAACTGCTCTGTACTTTATTTTTCTTTTTTCTAATTCTTGAAGTAAAACTTCTTATTTTGTGATGGGGGGGGGGGTAAATTTTATTTAGTTCTTATGGCAAATTCCAGTGCCTTGGGTTTTCGGTCGCATTTTGCATTTGAATTTTTATGTCAATATACCTACGTCAACATACTACAGTACAGATGACCAAAAGATGTTCATTGTAAGAAACTGTTACTAGGAAAAAAAGGTCATGTTAATGATTCTCATAGAATAGACTGTAAACCTCCCAATATTCACAATTCATATCAGTAATGCTAGAACAATTTAAGTGCCACGAAGAAAATACATAAATAAAACAAAAAGGCTGTAAATGATACGATTGTGATGTGTAGCTATTTATATAAAGTAGTTGTATGTACCGGCAGGCTTCCGTCACTGAATGTACTCGCGCGCTATAATTACCTACCGCCCGCGCCCGAGTCTCGGGCGCCCGGCTATGGCCTGGGCGGCTGGGCGCCCGAGAGTCAGTATGGTTGTCGCAAGCCAAGCGCACGCACGTTTTGAACTGTGTTCGTATCGTACGAGTATCTGCGATGCGAGGCAGCCCTGCGATTAGTGTGAGATCGCGCAGTGCGAGGCGATCACAACTGTACGCTTGAGCATTTAGGCACATTTTAGCATGCAGCGGTTGCTGACGCGACGGAGTAGGCAATTATAGCAGTAGGTATTGGAAATTTCCTACTGAGTGAAGTATCTGTTACGTAGTAACTATTTAGTAATCTGTGGTACCGGCTCGCGCAATGGACTCAGGTTATTTATTAAGATATTGTAAATACATAAATATTCTGAGTTATACAGTCGAACTTGTGTCCCGCTCTTCCAATTTTGTACAGATTTACGCAAAAAAAAAGTCCTTAATAAATCGCTCTCATCTCTGAGATCTGACATAAAAGCATTCATATGTTGTACAGGGTGACATTTAATTAGTTGACCATTTTTTTTGGGAATGATACTACCCATAATTACATAAATTTTCTATTAAGAATTTTTCTGTTCCTAAGGCTGGATTTTACCAACGAAAATTCATACCGAGACTAACTATCCCGGGGATAACTTGTATGACAAATGACCAGGGATCGGATCGAAGGTGTGAATTTACCTAAAGTTTGTAGTCATGTCCGACTACAAACTTTAGGCAAATTCACACCTTCGATCCGATCCCTGCAGATGACAGTTCAAAATGAGGTGATCTGATCTAGGTGTCACTGGTGTCTATTAAAAAGTTACAATTTATCACCGGGATAGTTATTAAAAAATGCGATCAGCTGTTCTGATGAACAACGTTAAGGTGCCTAGAACTAGCGCTCCCTGTAAACGTATCTCGCTCGAGTGCCAAAAGTTCGCTATAAGACTGTAAGGTGAGAGCGTTTTATTACTATGGGCCAAAGAGTGGAACAGCGAAGGTTTTCTCGACTAATAGGTACCATCTATCTAAGAAACCCGACTCATTGTAAAAAGGTAATTTTCGCTAGTTTAAGAGTAAAGAGATCGAGATCTTGATTCTCCCCTTAGCTTGTCTAGAAAATAAAACACTGGGGACCAAGACGAACTGATTCGTAAGCTTTCTTTTGAATAAGAATATAAAACGTAGGTGATCATTTATTTATTTTTAAATGCCATAAGACAATTTAGGAAAATTCAATGCCAACTTAATCAATAGCCAGTGAAAAAAATATTAATTAATTCTCAGCGAATTTTGCTGCGCGAGCTTTTGTAATTGCGTCAATTAGTGTCAAAAACTGTTTGACCATAGACAAGTCTCGTTACTTTTTACCGTAAGACATAGATTTAAGATTAGCCATGTTCGCACCTAGCTTTATTACAAGGGACAATGCATTGTGTTTTGCATTTTGACAGCTGTGATAAAGAGGTTTGTCTATGGCCACTTTAATTATCTCTGAACGATTAATTATTCTCTCAAAATAATGAATTCGTTTTTTTATGTCAAAATTGTTAGAACGGCTTTTAGTAGTTCCTAAATTACGATCAGTATTTTCGAATCGATTTAGTAACATTGGATTGTAACTAGTTTTTCTAGAAAGTACTTAGTTTCCACTGACAAATGTACAATGTGACAAATTAAATCAATTAAAGTAATCTAACCGCAAGCACTACAATTTGTCTATGGAAATTAAGTTAGTACCTATGTAAGTATTAATTTATAAGCACCTACAAGTAAGTCGGGAAACATAAAAGTTGTATGAATGTAACCTATGTAACTGAAAACTTGTAACATTGTTGTCGATTGATTTTTAACTTCTATGTCTCCCACAGTTGTTTATTTACCTGAAAATCTATTTCACTACTAGAAACTGTTTCAAAACAATCGTAGGTCTGCGTAAAACATTAATGTAATGGGCTCATCACAAATAACATACCTACTTATGTTTTCTTGGCTTTTACTGCAGCACTAAAACCATTTTAGTTTGGTTAGTATTAAATAAAAATCATCACGTCAGCGTCGTCGCTACAAAAGCATCATATTTTTGTATATTTAATTATTATTTTAGCAACAAATCAACCGTATAATATATTACAATATATGTAAAAAGAAAAAGTTGTCATTTCTCACAGTGAGCGCCCGACTGTTTCATGAAACAGTCGCTCACTGCCCACTGTGCTGCTAACCGTAGTTAGAACAAACCACCTGCTAATCTACTCTCTCAATTTGTTAGATAAGGATCGGAGTCATTCTGATCAAACTACATTTTACAAACGATTGAATTAATAAGTGACAGCCCGACAATCAATATCAGGTGTGTGCGAATGAAAACATATTTCGTTTAGAAATAGCTCGTAATTGTAATTATTAAATTAAATCAATGTGAATTCAATTGTTATAACGAGAATGTTTTACAAATATTCTGTATTATGTGAGTAACTTTTTTGAAAATAAAGTTTTACAGATTACATATTCTTGCGTTTTTGTTTTCACGATGAACTGAATTATATTAATCTGCTCGCGTTAAGTAGCGACAATAAGATCAGATGGTCGAGTGAAAGGGTTAAGGTCCACTACTCTAAACGCGAGTCAATAAAGCACTTTTTCTCTATCTCTCTTATAATGGCCAAAGTTATTCAGATTATACAAGATTCGCGTTTGAAGTAGTGGGCCTAAGTATTTTATGCCATGAATAATATTTACTCCCAGTTTATTTCCATGGCGGAACCAGTGAGACACCACATCTAACAATTCAAAATAGTCTTATAGCTGCTGGTCCCTGTCATCGTCCACTGATGTTTGATAGTTGTGCTTATTTCACCAAAAAATGGTCAGCTAATTTAATGTCACCCTGTATATCCAATTGACTGCGCCTGCGGGGGAATGAGGCTCGCCCAACGTTACGTTAGTTGTATTCAACGTAGCATACTATGTACGATGACGGGCCGCCAGACAGTTTCGCAGCGGCTGACCAATCATAGCTCTCTTACCTCGCCCCGCCGCGCCATATTGTATACCTACCAATCCGATTAATTCTACTGTTTGGAAACTAGTAGCTCCACCTAGCTGCAAAAAAAAATTAAATTAACTTTTTTCATTTCTTTCGATCAACTCAACATTATTCCCTCAAATCAAGATATTTATATATTTTTTGTGATATAGTGTAAATAATGCGAAATACAATAAATCTGCGGAGTTTTTGGTATAGATTGGAATCATTACATAAAGAAGCAAATCCGTACTGAATGCAAATTCATTCCAAAAGCGTCCATAACTGAAATATCCAAACATTTAAACTTATTACATACAAATACAACTGCTTTCACTAACTTTATTCATTGATCCGTGTTTTTTTTTTCAAATTAATAGGTAAGTATACCACATATTAATTTAGGAGTATTTTTACGAATAAATTACACGCTCTCGGCGGCAGTTGAGAGGTTAAACAAATTTCACCTGTCAATCTCACAACATTATTTTACTTTCCCAAAGAAGTTTTACTTCAAAAAACACTAATTTCGGTGGTTCTAAGATTTTTAATAAATTGTGAAATCAGATAATGATGCATGACTATTATGGTACACAAATAGGTAAATTCCACTATTTACTCTGTTTACAAATAACAATATTAGCGATTTTGTACTTAGCACAACTAACAGCACTTCATTGGAAATGGCATGTAAAATGACAAAATGCCTTAGTTCTGAATAAGCAGATTCAAAAAAAAAAATACCTTTCGTTGTAAGGCTGCAAAATTTGTTTCAATATTGTCGTACAATACATTACATTACTTAGAAGGGCCATCACTTCAACCTCTTCGATAGTATTATGTCGCATAAATAATTAAACATAAACATTTACATACAGGCACATACAATTGTACTTACACCTTATCTGTTGGTAGATATTTTAGTGAATGGAAACCAAAAAATTAAAACACAATTTCCCTTATAATTACGGTCAGCAACGACATAGCTAAGGATGAGGTAAAAGGGTATTACAAATACAGGACTAGATAATGTCATTGCTAACTATACGTAGATATCTGACCAACCATTTCTTTTCGTAAAATCCGATAGCATACAGGAAATAAATTCCTTTAAATTCACATTCCATAACAGGTATTGATCCCTCACACAACTTAATTATTTTTATGGCCCGTTTTAAGAAGTCCAGATAAGCATTATGAGATGTATCTGTCAATTTACATACGCAGTTTTTTTATCTCTTAAGGCTTATTGGGAGTTCACGAAAAAGGCCCTAAGTTAGACTAAATTATACATGAAGAACCAACTAGAATAGTCTATACTAAAATAGAATATCCAGCAACGATTGTCAAAATTGACACGAAAATATCAACAAAGTGAGTATAAAACTCCAATATTTCGGTCGCGTTCCCGTTTAGATAAAAACTCCACGCAACAATCAAACAAACTCTACAAACAAACAACAAAGTTTTTGAACTTACTAATTGACACCAATTGATAAAATCAAGGTTCTTTCTTTAATATCAATTTAATTGAGAATTTTTCAAACGATACAGTTTTTTCACTAACAATAATTAACAATTCATTATATATTTTACAGGGATTTATGAATTTGAATTACAAGCTGACTAAAATTTCAATCAACAGATTGCCAACACTTCGTTCACAACTTTATTTCGATTGAGTTATGTAACAAGAAGAATATTGGAGAACAGTGCGTTCTAAATAGGCTTTTATACTTCTGGCCTTTGTAACATTACATAACCATCTCATTCTGAAGAAGCATTTAACTATAAGCACCACTTTATTTTGATCCATACAACCTTTCATTGTCATTTGAGACCACCATTCGTGCGAGTTTCGTGCAGCAATAGTAAATTTAATATCTAGAAATCAGAAATTCAGGACCTTTGTTAATGTCTTTTAAAGTTGTTGCTACTCTATACATTACAATGTTATTCCATAGGAACTTTGAAGCCAGTGCAAAATATAATTATCAGTAAATTAATTACCAGCCGGGTAGGACCATGTGCTTTCCGTGTAACTCGGTCATCGCAAAGTTGCCACTGGTCTATCTGATATGTGACGTCCCTGAGTGAGACTGAAAGCGAATGATAATACCTAACCCCCTTTTATTAATAAAAAATGTTTTACTCCGAGATTAAAGTTAATCCGGGAGTAAAACCTATGGGACAGAGCTAGAGAGCTAGTCTAGCCCTGTCTCGGACTACTTTACTCCCGGAGTAAACTTTTTATTGATAAGGAGGTAGTTGATTAATCTTTGAGTAAATTATATTTATATTCCTTTCCTATTTTAATATAGTCTGTGCAGTAAGCGATGGAGCGTCATGAGTACTACTGGTAAAAGTACTGTTTTTGCAAGCATTTCGTGCTTTGTAATAAATATCTTTCATAGAATTAACGTCTAATTTCACTCTAGTAAAATCCTTAATTAATATTTTACAATTAAAGGCATATCTTTGAATGGTACTTTTATTTTATAATCTAGAATTTGATAACTATACCAGCCTAGACTAGTGTTAGAATTTAATTTTGTATAATATTCTTCAGTAAGGGTTTGAAGGGCGCGAAGATTTGAGCTTTGTATAAAATCCTTGAGTTTGGTAATTTTGGTTATTTTCAAATTCTTTTGAGTCAGATATATTTTGATTAAGATTGGCTGAAACATAATCCTATTACCTACACCTAGCGTATTATTTCTAAGCATGATTGACTAGATTGGTGTTATGTTGAGTGGGACTAAAGTTAATTATGGATTATGTTTAGTGACTATCTTGTACTGTCTCTTATATAGAATATTAAATTAAATTATATTTAAATATTTGATAAATACTATCTAACACCCATCAAATAGCTGAAAACATGTACATGATTTGAATAAAAGATACACCATGGAACGAACACGAATAATGTTGTAGACCCGTCTCATTAAAACGTAGATATGGGCATGAGGGGTTTTTAATTTCATAAGATGCATTTCAGGTCCGTGTTTATGAAGAACACATAAACACGGACCATACCAATACATAATCTCAAAACTGAGAAGGGTTATGTAAACGGGCCTTAGTGGCATTTGTTTTACAAAACTGCCACTAGATGGCGCTGTACGTACTCCTGCATCGCGGTATGAATGTGTTTCTCCTCAACTATATAACAGGATTGTAAAAGACATCAACCATTCTTTATTGTACATACAAATACAATTGTTTTTGCAGCCGTGATTCGTTAAATCGAATATTCGCGCTTATAATCTTATCAAATATTAAAAGCAAAGCTCACTATCGAGATCGAGTAATAAACGCTTATCGTTTAATTAAACATAGCATTTTTTCTTGTCTCCTCATCTCAAATCTTCCCAGTAGTAATTAAGCTCGAATGCGATTTAGCAATGAAAAATTAACTATCGCACTACTGTAATGAATAAATACTGTACAATACAGGGCCATTGTTTTGGCACGTCGGGACTCCGCTTCCGCTCATTTCCCTTTTTAGTGGGGTGTACTTTGAACCGAAAACTATTTGACGGGTGTAGATTGATTGACTTGTTGATGATGATGATGACTGCTGTTGTTGATGTGATGATGATGGTGATTATGTTGACTGATTGGTAAAGTTAATGATGATGGTGATGATGTT
This sequence comes from Argyresthia albistria, assembly GCA_963457715.1. NCBI lineage: Eukaryota > Metazoa > Arthropoda > Insecta > Lepidoptera > Argyresthiidae > Argyresthia > Argyresthia albistria. Next base: position 4,202,964 of record OY735268.1, on the reverse strand, counting down.
GATTGATTGACATGATTTATGATATTCCACGCTTTCCAGGCTTTTTTGGTGGAAAACCGGCATTAATCTGACTCGGAACGTAGACGCTGTTATCTTTTTTGGCGCGATTCGGAACGCAGGGTAGGTGTGACGTGTTTCAGCTGAATAATCCCAGTTTGAAGGCTCCAGGAGCCTTGTAAACCGCTCCTATGGTATCCGCACAGACTGTAGCACTTTGCTGGCCTGGAATGTAGAGAAAAGATAATGTTAGGAACGATT